>JAUYWH010000022.1:8135837-8146009 GCA_034779795.1 Ctenopoma multispine | reverse complement strand
CTCTGCTTCCCCTAAGGAAGACACGCTGGTGGGATTGAGAAGATCCTCGAAGTATTCCTTCCACCGATCAATGACATGAGATTAATTAATAAAATTGATTATTTTTATGATAATTTTAAGTCCCCTAATTAATTAATTAATTAATTCCTTTAAAATGTGTTAGTTTTGGTGAAACATAAAATGAAAAACAATCACATGGATGATAAACATTAATCTCAGTTAAATTCTTTCAAGGGGACACTGGAATTACAGTGTATTTGATAAACAGGTTGGATATTGTCAGTATCAAGATATTTTCTGATATCTGAGCTCTGATCATATTTCAGAAAGACATTAAACTTTTTATAATGCTTAAGTCAATCTTGCCAATGAAAAGTATTTCTATGCAAAAAAGAAAGTTCAATTTTTAAGTAAGAAAATGTGGAAAATATATAAACTTTTAAGGCTAAAGATATTTTAGACTGGTTTTGTTTTTGGAAAAATATAAAGTAAAAACATTTGAATTAATCTGTTTTACTTACTCATCCATCTCGATCACTACCATCTGTCTGTCTGTCTATCTTTCAGTTCTGTCAGAAGACCTTCTCAACAGGAAAAAAATCTCCAGTCAGGCCTTACCTCACTCATGGCATTGGAGGGGGAATTACAGGGCTTAGTTCTCTTAACTTGACCCTGCTCCTAATTACTTGTCAGATAAGTCTTTTGGCTCCTAGCAGAGTGTTGTCCTAACCTCCACTTGTCTGCTGTGTGTCCAAACATGGAGAAAGGAAAACATGCTCCAGTGGAACAGGGGGCTTAGCCTGCCCCATTCTCACAGAGCCAAAGGCCCCACCGCAGTCTCCCAGGCACCCACACAGGTTAGACTGAGGACTCCATACTGTGTCATGTTCTTTGCATTTTTATGACTCAGTCGTTTCAGGTTTTAGAATCTATTTTTTTCTTTCACAAATAAAATCTCTACAATATATCCCTATTTGAAGCACAATATAGAAGCAGCACAGCTGTGACAGATAAACTGTACAGTATGAGCTGTACAGGCCTGTCTGAAGCATTCTGAAGTCTTCTTTCAGAAATTTATCGACAGGTACCAGTGAGTAGAGGCAACCTGTAGGGAATTTGTCTTCGTCAGGCTATATTGTCTCAGACGTTTCAAAACCTTTTTTTGGCAACCTCCCCTGTAATTATGGCTTCTTCAAAGATGATGATCAGTGCAACTACTCAGTGCGTAATAGACGCTAATGATGGATAATAACACTGGTAAATAGAAAGAAAGAGAAGACTCATCATAATCAGGTCTTCTAAGCACTTGTGATGTGACTTTACACTCTGTGCTTTGTCTTTTGTTCTCTAAGAGTAATTTATAACGGTGATGACTTACAGACATACAGTACAGTATTTCCTGTAATCTGTGTTGGGAGTAACAAAGCATTTTCTGCTTTAATTAATGCATCACAGGCACCAAATAGGATTAAATAAAGCAGAGAGAGTTTATCAGTTTTACCAGAAAAGAAAATGAAAAAGTCCAACATGAGTTAGTTACTGATCGTATCTCCTCAACTGTGCTCTAACCCTTGGAAAGCACTCTCTGAGCTCACTGTACTTTAAATCATAACTCAGAAGAGTGACTGTCAGGCACAGCTTAGCTTAGCTTTTAAATGAGGACTACGATAACTTTTTAAGATATGTCAACGATTCAGGAGAAATACTGCGTGATAAGAAACTTCAGGGGACAAGGATGATCCTCCAGGGACCAAATAAGTTAAGGGAGGGGAGTTTATTCCATTATTGTCTAATAGCTTCCATAACCATCACCCTTTACCCCCAATAAAGTCTCATTGGCCTGAGGATTGAGTCTGGATTACATGGTAGCTCTCCTAATAATGTCAAACACATGAAGAGACCTGACCTCAAAACTCACCCACCACCGGCAAGCGCTAGGTTACCTTTTTACCCCAGTGTTAGGTGTAACACTCTGTGGTAATGGGAATTTAGCTTTCTTACAGGTTCTAAAAAGTATTATGCATCAGTAATATGTTACAGCATGTAAAACATGTACTTACAGCATGTCATATAGTAGTGTGATTGGCATTTGGGCTTTGAAAAGAACAACACATAAAGAAAGGTAGCTCAACAGCGTCTGCATTTCTTGTATGTGTATGTGCGAGTGTGCGCGGTGTGTGCATACCTCAGTTCGTAGGTTGCAGCACTGTACAGCTCCCCCTGGGGCTGCATAGAGAGACGCTGGTGCCAGAGAGTCTCACCTAGTCAGGTTGGCCTGGGAACATACTCACACTGCAGGCATTTCTTCCACTCGTACACATACACACTTGTCTGCATGCACACAATGCTACCCACATCATAAGGTAATGAGCCATTATATTGTCATTAGTGTTTTATTTGCACCACCCTGTCTTTTAGCAATCTGTCACACGGTTCACATGGCGATGATTCAGAAACTAAACAGTTGTTGCGGATTTGAGCGTGTGTTTCCACTCACACATGTTTTTGTGCAGGTTTGCATATCGCACATGTGTTGTCCTATTTGTTTATGATTGAGTGCTTCTTTCCTTATTCCATTTATTTTTGGATGTTCTTACCATGTAATCCATTTCCATTTGTCAAAAGCAAACAAAATCAGGATCCGTCTTGATCCAGCCTGTAATAATGTTTCCCACAGGGCCTCAGAAACCATATATGATTTAAGTAGACTAAAAATTTGTTTGGAGAACATTCACTGTATAAGGCATGTGTTTATGTACATAGCACGTCATTATCTTTAGATCTTGATTAGATTTTCCAATGTTTCTCATGTTTGTTCACCTAAATAAGAGCGTACAGTGGCAGGACCACCCAAACAGAGGTGAAGAGAAGGGACGCTCACGCTTTTTTTTGCATCCTCTCAGCTTATGTCTAAGAAGATCATGACAATGACAAATATATTTGGGTGAAGTATTTGATAATAAGCTTATAGAGGAAACTCCAGGCATCATAATTGTTTCATAAGTTCAGTAAAGTGAGAGTTCACAATAAGGTCTTTGTGATCTGTCATTATCAACTGGCGCATTCATATCTCATGATGCCGCCTGTGTTTGCTTTCAAATGACCCCACACTTTAAAGGTGTGGTTTTGTAAGTTCGTACTCTTGTAAAAACAAACAAATGAAACCACAATGTGAAGCCGAGTGATTTCAGTTACACCTAGAGGGGGGAGGTTGCAGACAGCTGGGCTCACGCCGAGCAGACGGGCTCTCCCCAGTGTTCACTCAGAGGAATGCAGCTCTTTTCTGCACAATAGCGCTCAATAGAAGCTCAATTACCACATGCCAAAACACACATCTGCGCGCTGCCATACATTCATGTGCCATGTTAATTGTTGCTGAGACTGATTTAATCAAGGCAAAAACTTTGCAAGCAATAATAAGCTGTTTAAACTGCAAGTTGATATGATGAAAACACCCACACTAGCATGTGATGGTTTATATGAAGCATTTAAAAAGCTGGCAAACATGGAAAAAAAAAATTGGCTGGCCTCACAAAAAATTACATCTTATATAATTCATAAATCAGTTTTGGCATCTCGACCAAAAGTTGTTTTTTCCTTTCTGCTGGATTCACATTCAGAGTTAACAGAGTTTATAAATTTATAAAAATATATATTTATAAAACATCTTAAAGCCTAATATAATAATACTGTAATAAATGCATCTTTGTGGAATAAATCAAGTCAAATACCAAATACCAAAAAATTTGAAAAATTAGAAAATAATAATAATTAATTAAAATTAGATTTTTTACTTTGACTAGAGCTGAGAGAAATCCTGCAGTGATGATTGTGTTTGTGTGGTGGTACATATGGCTAATCATCTTGCAGTGACTCAAGGGAGTGACTCACCATTAAGCGTCTAGGTAATGATGTTCTTTGCGTGCCAACAGGCCACTTTCTCTGCTTATAATTTCTCTGCCCATGTTTTTTCTAAACCTTTGTCCTGCCCTCATACCACCGAGCCTGATTTTCCCTGTATTTAGAATCCACATAAGATATTGTTCAGTTTTTCTTTAATGACAATACTGAAGCAATAATTATGAGGTCAACACAATATTTTCATCATTAAAGTGCAGCTGTGATGGATGTGGCTGTTTCAGAATTCAAGTTTAGCCTTTAATTACCTTTGAGTGATTGCATCTTTGAATAAAAGCACAATGATGCTTTTCAGGAAGACATAATTAAGTAGCAATTCTTATTACAAAAAAGCAGCACATGTACTTATGTTGTCCCCTGCACAAGAGGTTTGTTGCATAGAGTCAGCTTGTACAACAAATCCCAGGAAGCATTTATAAATATAGTATATATTTAGCTCCATTCAAAGCTGGCCCGGCTCTTATAGCCTGCACCCCAGTGAGTCAGAGTTTCAACATTACCTGAAGAAAACTTGGCACAGCTACAGAGCAAGCGATGGAAAATTAAAAAGTCTAGTTAGTGCCTATGGGTGAGAAACAATTATGGGTTTGTGTTCATTACAATAGTGTACAAAGGGAATGAAAATTCCTAAGCTAAGTGTTTTACTATCCAAATGCCAAGGGTAAAATGAATGTAATTAAGCCCACAAATACCTCCGGCTTTTGTAACAAAGCTGTTTTACTGCCTTCAGCAGCGTGTGAGCACTTCGCTTAACACTAAGTAGTCAATCCAAGAGTTACAGCTGAGAATGACTCATTCATCATTCATGCACAATGCAACATGTCATTGTGTCTTATTCCATATTTGTTTGCCAGTCCCGACATATTGTCCATGTAAATATTACAATGAATTAAAGTCTATATAAACAGAGATTTGTGCTGATAATCTCTAAAGGTTGCTCACTGCTTACATTATCACAAAATTATATATAATTATATATTTTATTAAATTAATAGGAGGAAATCCCCAAAAATGCCAGTTAAGAGACCGGAATTTAAGTTTTGATCAGAGTCATCTTTAACATTTTACATATATTGGAAATAAAATAAGTTTCCAATATTTATTAATCAGAAATTAATTTAGTAAATTAGTTCATGCAGTTAAAATGACATTATTTGAACTCAGGCATATCAGCAGAATTTCTAATTCTGCTCAACATCATGCAGCAGAATTAGTCATTTATTTTTTTTATTCCACAAATTCATCTTTTTTTAAAACACACCTCCTAAATCCCACATTTCAACTCATCTGGAGACAGATTGGTTGGCGATTCAGGTACGCTATGCTAATGCAGCTGATGTAGCCTCAAGCTCGAGATCCAGCAACAGCGTTTTTTCTCACCACACATTCACAATTTTCTATTTAAATTTTTTTCAAAATTTAAGTCAATAGTCCCTAATGATTCTGACTGACGTGACATCACCTGTGGCAATGTTGACATTACTGTGTGAATAGCAGAGTGCAAATAAAAATTCCCTTGATGTATCAGTAATTGTTTTGTTAATTATTCTGAACAGTTTGCACCAATTACATACATGTTACAGGTTACAATGAAAATAAATCACTATTGAATCCACCCAACATTTTAAACTTCACCTCAGTCTTCTGTGAAAACATCACCATTAATCCAGTTTATTGCTTGTATTTGGTTGTGCGCCCGCTCTTTTGTTTACTGTGGATGTGTTTTTTGTGAAATGTGTTTGTTGTTTTTATATAATATTAATAATCAGATGTCAGAGTCACAGTAATGTTGAGGAAAACCCCTTGTGAACCTTTTACAGCTATGAGCCTATTAGACACAGCATGTTTCATTTCATGTAGACTTTCTATCAAACCCACACTCGAGCATGGCCTTGGACCTGAGTTCTACATTTTCACCCAATTGCAAACATCTTCATTGAGGGTTAAACAGTTTTAAAAGTCCTGTTTTGCTCTGCATTTGGGTCCTGCCGACATCTGATTTTCCTCTCTTTGATGTCATGGTCATATTCTTCCTCCCGCCTGGCAACATGTGTCCTTCGTTACATCACATGACGCCAGCAAACAATCAGTTTGTCAAAACACATCTCCGGTGATGATGAGAAAAGCTAGTGAGGAGAAGAATGGCTGAAAAAAGACGAGATTATTGAACCAGTAACAGATAGCTGCTCTTAGCATCACATGGCCACTCGCTCCAGGGCCTCGCCCCTCGCACCTTCTCCTTCTGTGACCAGATCACAGTGGCTCACTGACTGACAGCTTCAATAAGGCTAATTACAGTGGGCTGCAGGGCCCAGTTATGTTGTCTGGCAACTCCACCCACTGTGGAGCCAGCACGACTGCGTTAACTACGGTGTTAGACCAAGGTAGGTATCAGTCAGCCACCGCTGGACCTCACAGCAGTAAACACACACAATGCAGCACACACAGGCAAGTTCACCATCAGACCCACAAGACTGTCAACACACATTAAAACTTAACTGGGGTGGAGAATTACCCTCATTAATTTAAACATCTACACAATGTACAGTCACAATGTGCTAATATGGAAGCAAATTAAAAAAATCTAAACAGACAAAAGCAGACAAAAGTACACATAACATAACAGAAGCAGAAATATAAATTATTTGTACTTTACTTGACTTCTTACTGATTTTATACTCCACTGTAATTCAAATGCTTTTTTAACAGCTTTAGTTACTGGTCACTTTACAGATTAGAATTTATCAAACATATGATTATTTAAACATAAGTTTCAATAAGAAGAATAAGAAAACACTTTGCATTAGTTCTCTGTGTCCTCTCTTCTTGGACTTGAGGTTTTCTTGCTCACAATGTGTGCTTGAAATAGCCAAAAATGCTAAAACCACTCTGTGTTCAAACGTCAGTACTGTTGCCGTGGTTACCTACAGATGTCCTAAAATTTTATCCCACCTTCCACCAAATTAAAATCTAGTGGCCATGTTATAAATATTAGTATGACATTAAACTTTCAGCGTAACACTTTTGATACTTTATGTACTTTTTGTTGATAATATGCGTATAAATGTACATTTCTATGCTACAGCGTTCCTACTTTTAAAGGATCTGAAGTCTTTCGGATGTTAACAGAGGTGATCTTTGTTTCACGTGAGGTGGCCCACCTCTAATAAAATATTTTGGTAAAATCTTTGACTCAATTTTGCAACATTATCCGGTTTTGTCTTTTGTCTTGAAGCTGATTCAAGCAGAGTAAACTTGATGTTGGGTAATTTGCATGAAGTGAATTTGTATGATCAGTGTGTCCGTGTGTGTGTTGTGGAGATGCCAAACTAAAGACCACGGAGGATGTTTATATACTGAGCACTATCTAAATGTCTTGGGTTTGACATGTTTACAGTATGTCCGTTTTGCTATACACATGCTGCTCATCTCTGTTTCCACAGAGTTTCTGTATGAATGTTATTACCTTTACTGTATGTATTGTTGCTGGATTCAGACCCATCACTCATTTGCTATACTATCTTAGATATAAGTTCTGATATGTTTTATATAATGACTTTAAATCCCTTCTTTTTACAGCCACCAACTAAACAGCTTTGCTTCCCATTAACTATAGATCAAATGCAGTCAAGCCTGTTTATGTAAAAACTGAAAATTATGCTCAATTAGAATTTGCTTGATGACTGTCACTTAGGAATATTGTAATTCATTATGCTAAATTGTAAGTGTTGGTTTCTCATCACAATAAACACATAAAGTTTTAATTTAATAAAAGAAAAAACTATGTTTTTCTGTTGCCGGGGTTGGACCACCAGAACTAGTCTGACATTGTAAACATTACGTCCAAGAAATCACACACAATCTTTCCTGATAACATATCATGTTTTTTCTCATTGCCATCCAAGTTAACATGGGATACAACAAATCACGAGTAACTTTGCAGACACTGTTCAGCGAACCTGGCAGTAGCTGGCAGGAAGGTGATGTTTGAGATTTGGGCAGGCCAGTGTGGGAGGCTCATTCCACAGTGGAGCCAGGACTGTTTAGAGGCCTGTTGTGTCTGGAGTCTCTCAGGCCACTTTAATATCAGCCCAAGCTCTTGGATCGGTCCCCATGTCGCTCCAGCAATTACAAGAGGATCTCCCTCATCCTTCTTCCTCCCTCCCAGTGCTGGTCTTCCTCATCCTGCTGCTGCTGTCTGCTACTTTGTTGTGTCTACTAAACTGTTGTCGGCCTCTCAAATTCCTCTATTTTCACTTTGTTTTCTGCATTTTATTCAAACATGAAATATAACTGAAGCTAAACACAAAGTATGACAATATTTTGCACAGAAATCCTATTTGCCACACATCCAAACACTGTGTATTTACAGTTCCACAGATATTTGAGTGTGAACTGTTAACCTTGAATCCATCATCAGCCTTTTCTCTCTTAACTCTGTGTTTACTCTATCACTGATCTGCCAGCACACCAAGATCCTGTCTGCGTATTTGTGTTTAAGTGTGCACAAGCCATCGCCGTGAGCTTGCGTGTATACAATAATGCTTTTAGGGGATAGAGCGCTGTGTTGGGCCTTTTAACTTCAGTCAGAGCTGCATCCTGATATCCTGGTGTGACTGGTTTGAGGGGGTAATTCACTCTACCAGAAACACAAGCTTTTAGAGGTTCCACATGTGCCTTGGCACCAGCCAGAAGAGAGGCTGGTTGGTTTCATTAATTGTGGCAACATTCCTGTAGCGTTGTCAGGCAGTTTTATTAGTATTAGCTTTGCCCACAGGCTGTCATTATGTCTTATTTAGAACCTAAACTCTTCCCATGGATGTGGGGTCATAACTGTTTGAGAATATTGTTAACCACTAACAACTTAATCATCGAATCAATAAAGCCAGTTTAATATTAAAAACTAATTGACCCAAATCAGCCAAACTTAATACAAGCCACTGAATATGTTACAACAAAATCACTTTTTTAACTTAGTGTTCTTATTCAAACGCTAATCTTTTTTTTCCAAACAAGAAATACTGTCGCTGTTGATTTTTTGCCTTACAAAAAATGCTTAAAAAAGAACAACAAATTGCAAAGTATGTGGTATGAAATTGTCTTCCTAATATACCCGTGATAAAAGTTACTTTGTCAAACATCCCAGAAAAAATGTCAAATAATCCTTTACTCCAGAAAGCTCACAGGGTGGATTGATTGGCACAATCATCCTAATAACAGTAAATCCCTAATAATTGACATGTCAAAATCAAACTTTTTTTCCTTGACCTTTGGAACAGCCTGAGATGATCCAGCAAGTTGAAAATGAAAAGCAGATTGACTGTTCCAGCAGGCATTAACCCCACCTCTGGTTTGATCGCCTCAGGTCAGGCCCGACTACTGAAACAGTCGTGCTCCTGAATTGTTTGATCCCAGCCTGTTGACAAGGTCAGCTGTAACTGCTGTGAGGTTGTCATGACTGACTGCAAAGCACTCATGACTCATCTGTGCAATCATTTGTCAGCATGTCATCTTGTTCAAAATGAGAGCTGATTAACAAAATGCCCAAAAATCATTATGGGTTCAATCCGAATATGTCATATTGACAAGAGTTTCATTTGCATTTTAACTCACTGCTTCATAAATAAAATAATTTTACTTTGAAAGGAAAGTTTCATAGGTTATTGTCTGTAGTCATGCAGTCTGATAACTTGTTTTTTTTTTTGCTTTTGTCATTTCTGGGATTTGTTTTCTAAACGTCACCATATGACACGTTCAAACAAAAAAATGTGACTAGTTAGTGCTGCTTATTGTGGTCGTCTGGACATGATTTGTTTGTACCAATAAAAGCACTCAGGAATTGTTTGTTTTTAATGACCATGTTGTCCACCATGGAAGCATGAAATTTTTATGTCTTTTTTCCACTGAAACCTCCAAAATCACCTCAGGATGAGATAATGAAATTAATTACTCTTTATTAGAAATATGTTTTGATGTTTCAGCATATGAGTCAATATTTGAACTTTTATGTGCTTAATGTGGGCACACACACAATCTGGTTGTTTGTCCAGGATTTTCAGCAACTTTCAGTAGAAACTCGTAATATCCTGACGTCATTATGATTTGGTCAGAGGACAACCCCTGCTAACAGCATGTACACATCATACTGTAAGTGGCTGCTAATTTACGTTTACATTTTAGTGTGTTTGTGTGTGTGTGTGTGTGTGTGTGTGTGTGTGTGTGTGTGTGTGTGTGTGTGTGTGTGTGTGTGTGTG
>JAUYWH010000022.1:8083225-8133900 GCA_034779795.1 Ctenopoma multispine | reverse complement strand
TTATCTTATCTTATCTTATCTTATCTTATCTTATCTTATCTTATCTTATCTTATCTTATCTTATCTTATCTTATCCCGCTGTTCCACTATTATTTAGCAGAAAGAAGCTAAAACTCTGTCCTGAACTGAACGTTGCGACATAGCTGAAACACAAACTTGGGTATAAAGAGTCCTTTTATTAACATATAGTGTACAGTCACCTAAGGATTATTAGCAGTGCTAAAAACCTGCTCCAAAAGTCAATAAAAAACAGAGCACACTAATTTGCATACATGTGACAATTTTTACAACTTTATTTACAAATGAATAATAGATTAAAATTGCATCTTAATTAGCTCAAACTCTAACATAGACAATAAACAGTTTTTAAACTAATATTTTTGAGGTGCATCATCATAGCAATAAATCTAAATCTACTTCAAATTTCACAAGATTTCTGATTGGTTAATTGAATGTGTTTGCTACCCTCCCCTACTGTACACAACCGTCAGCGAAGGAGTCAAAACCACAGGCCACATTCACAAACATTTTTTTAGTGAGTTTACTCCAGAAAAGGACCCAAAGTCTACCTCAAAAGTCACTGGATTTGTCAGTAGTTGTTTATTTTTTAAAAAGTCATTCAAGGGGTTTGAGAAGTCATTATATCTAGCAACAAAGTTGGCAACACTGTGCTCTGACTCCCTCTTCAACACTACTCAAAACCAGCTAAGGTTAGGTGACAGAATGTAGACGTGCCTGTTGCTAACATTAGCACACCAGCTAAAAACCATGCAGCATCTAAATAAGACTAGTAACATTATTTCTGAAATTATTGAAATACTAGTAATGCATCACTGCTGTAGACTGCACAACATAGTATTGGTTATATTTATTTCGTTTACAGATATGTGGGAATGGGTGAATGTTTTTGTTGCTGTGAGCCAGAATATATAAGTGCATTGACTTTGTCTCTCAGCAAACCAGAATTATTTAATATCTGTGTGTCTCAGTTTGAAAAATATGTATTTTTTTTTTATTTTGTTTACATTGCTCCTCCTTCCTCCTGTATAGAAACGTTCTCCTTCCCCGTGTCTCACTAAAACACATGTACATACACACGCAACATCTTGCGGTCATGTAGTGACTAACCCGAGGGATAAGAAGAGGTTTCATGCTGACAGGATGTCAGTGCTCAGTGGGAGACGGCTAACTAGTGGGAGCATCAAAGAACGGTTAAATCAGCTCCCTTCCACCACAGCACAGTCACCGCATTCCTCCAAGGTGCAGATATGAAAGGGAGTATGTTCTTTGTAGATTTAATGGCCAAAAACTTGCACTATCTAAGATAAGACTTGAGTGTTTTGGTGGTGAGAGTAGTGCACATGTTTATCCTGCAATTATTCAGTTTTATTTCCAACTTTCTCCTCAGACTTTCTCAGGTCATGATACATTTTGCATAACATATATGTGTTTATATGTATGTATTTAACAGTGCAGTACAGCTGCCTCCACTTTGTAATGTATGTTGGCTCTTTTCATTACTTTGGCAGCACTAACACAGTAACCACCATCCTTAAAAATATCTCATATACCACTCAGCGCACATTCTGAGGGGCCCTGTGCATGTGCATGTCCAACAGTGTGTAGCGGTAAAAGTTGTTGCAGAGAAAAAAGGGGCTATAATGAGACATTTATTTGGTGACAGCTTCACTCGCTGTGCCTCTGTTTCATACTCATATAAAAATATGCCGTAAATGACAAAAAAGAAGTAGTGAACATTAACAGTATTTTGTTTTAAAAGGCAATAACTCTCGACCCTATCTAGGGGGTGGATATTTTTAAGATTTTTTCTTGCTGATTTGGTTAAATGTGCTAAACTGCTTGTTCTACACTTTTACAACTCCCCCTCCCTGGTTCCACACAAAGTAACTGTATGCGAGTAAACATTGACTTTATTTGATCCAGAGTGGGTTTTTCCTTTCTGCGCTTCATAGCCTCACTATTGTATTCTTACCATTCTCATTCATCCCAAACCTGCCCCCCCCCCCAACACGCACACCCTATTCTTCCACAACCCTTGCGTGCACCGCCCTCCTCCCCAAACTGCCGCTTCAACCCCAACTATCCCCTGCCAAGCCCGTCACACACCCAAACAGGTCCTGCTTTGACTGCCACTTAATTACACACCGTTTTACTTCACAGTTTACCAGTCAAAAGGAGGGGCCAGCTGGGGGTACGTGGAGGGGTCGGGGGGAGTTGAGCTGGGGGCACAGGGGCCCCAGTATCCTCTCCATCAATGTCGGCAGTCCCCACAAAGGCCCTCATGACAGGGGATGAGTAGTTATAATGCTGTGTCCGTGCCTGCCGCTCAAAGTCACCCCATTCCTAATTGCCCTCAGAGATGGCAGATAATGGGGGGCTTTGAAGTGAAAACGGCCCCTAATGAGCAAGACAGAGGGAGAGAGAAAGCAGATAAAGGAATGAGGGTAGCAAGAGTGTGCATATGTGTGACGATTCGATGTCAACCTGTTTACATAGAGGAGAAAGGAGAGAAACGTATGGGATTCGCTCACATATCCTTTCTTAGAAGCAAAGGAAAGGACGCATGACGAGGAGTTAAACTGTGCTCTTCTTTCTATCCCACTGTGCTCACGGGAGCAGTGAGGAGTGGTAGACAGGAGTCTGAGACGGACACTCAGCAGGGGTCTGCTTCATCCATCTTCCTGCCTTGCCTCTTCCTCACCCCTCTGTCTCCAGCATAACTTCCAGGCACCTGACTCCACCCCACCCCGATAGTTTCAAAGCTTCTCTCTCTATCTTTTCTCTCCTTACATCATACTCTTCTTTTCTTTCATCCTTTTCGGTCTGTCTACCCATCCCTCCTCTGCTCTGGCGTCAGGGCCTTCCCATACCAGCAACATAACTGGGATTCTTGGCACTGTCTTGCATACTTTCACATGACACCACGGAAACTCAGATGATTTACATACAAAGTGTTTTTCTATTTACTGCGTGGTCCTTTTGTCATTCTCTTTGTTCCTGTGTCTTAATTATCTTTGTTATTGTGATGAAGTACTCCCATCATTACCTCTGACACTGACAGCAGGTTATAAAGTGAGTTATTTCTCAGTCTCATAGAATTTAAAATACCAAAGAGTGCATCAGAGCAAGACACATTTTAAAAAATAAACAGCTTTGCATAGAATATGTATGTAGACTACAGATAGTTTTTCAGTTTCACTTATTGTCTCTCATGTGCTAAATTGAACTCTGAAATTTGAGAGCACTGAATTCAATTTTCTTAAAAATACATGGTGTTTTTTAAAGTGCACAGGTCACTTTACAATGCCTGGTATAGGTGTCTCCAGAATCACATTTCACATTAAAATCATTTCAACATAAGCTGTAACATATTTTTCTTAATGCAAAGATGGTTGCTGAAAATAACGTACCAACTTTGAAAAGATATTTGAAAATAAGTTATTTTTGTTTACTTTAATGCTTCCGTGCATTTGGTATATTTTTATACAAATGTCTTTGTATAAAATACATCATTTAATATTCCAGGCACCAGGTTTTTTTTAACCAGATAGTTGAAAGTTTTCTTCAGGATTCTGGAAAAATAAACACATCTTCACAACAACAATCAGGTGTATAATATATGGGATAATAGCACAATGTGAGAGTTGCAAATTGTGACGAAATATTGGCATAATGTTGAAACAAGATGCAGTTTAACTACATTTGTAGACAGACATGGAGAAAGATTTACATTTCTTAATTTCTTATTTCTCTGTAAAAAAATAGAAAAAATAAAATAAATCTCACTAAATCTCTTTGTTTTTCTTATTTAGATCCTTTCACTACTAGTAACAGCAGAAAACCACTTTTACATGTTCTCAGCTAAAGATACATTACATCTAATGGCTTCTTAACTTTTTCAATCAAAAGGTCACAATCTTCTCTTTAGACTCACATTAGTGATACCAGACAGTTTCAGTGACCTGTGACATGACCTGTCCTTGTTACACGCAATAAAACACAACCTATGCTGATGAAACAGCCAGTTAACTGTAACCTGCCTTTATCAGACCTCATCTGCTATTGTGATACTCCCTTTAAGCTTTGTCTCCCTCCTAAAGAAGTTGTGTTTTTGATATGGACTGCCATTTCAAAGCGACTCATTCTCTCTCATGACAAAGACCAGAGCCAGCAGGGCCCTTCTGAATGACAATACTTTGAGGAATCAGTTGGTATTTACTGCTTAAGAGGTGGAGTGCATTAAGCCAAGAGACTGATTGTTGTTGTGTTTGCCTTTACTAATTGACTGGAAGCCTGTAAGCTGCTGAAACAATTCAGGGGGAAAGCAGTGATCAGAGAACAAGGTAGATGCAGGGAAAAGGCAAAGGAGGAGTGGAAACTGCAGATCAAAAAAATCCATGAGGGTTAGTGGGAACATTAAGATTACAAGGACATGCCAGACAGTCACATGCAGTCAAACCTTGTTTATTCAAAACTAAATTATATGTATGCATTGCCATATGGTGAATGAGGTCACGACCTATTATCAGCGACTTTGTATTCAATTATAATGTCTACATAACACACATTAACAACCATAGTGGTAAGTGATTAAAAGCAGATTTATTTTAGGCTCATCCACAGTCCAATGGGGTCTCTTGTCCTTCATAGAAACCTCAGAGACCGTCACTCTGGAATATGAAGGAGGGGAAACGAGGACCAGAGAGACCTGGTTCAATGTAACCATGGGTACTTAGTAATCAGGACAAGCTGTGGGGAGACTTGGCCTCAGACTCTAAACCGCAATTTCTTCCTCCGCAGTGGAAGAAGATGAGGAGAAATAACAGAAGGGGAAACGGTGAGCGAGCGTTTTTTGCTGGACGAGCAGAAAAGTAGCCATCCCTATGATGTGCTGTGAAGAATGGAAGCAACCCGCAGGTTTAAAAGGGACGTACTGTATATTTGTATATGTGTGTGAGGGCGTTTGTGCAGGGTGTGTGTGTCACGAACGGACCAGAGGCATGCACCAGTTCATTTTTTGCTGAAAGGAGCTGCCCCGCAAACAGAGACGCTACTCATCAAGTTTTAGGTCAGAGGGAGCCCAAATTAAGTGTGTGACATACAGACGAGAGGGAGGCTGGAGAAGAGAGGGTGGGGGGGACTTGAAATCAGTGTGAAAGCCAGAAAGTTGGGCTTTCAAATGGTCATGGTTGAAACCAGTATTCACAGTGAATTTCCGGCCGCAGTGCCATGTCTAAGTCCCCTTGATTATTTTCTGGTTCACGGGTTGCTGCATTTCAAAGCCTCCTCTCTGCCCACGTCTGTGATTTGGTCTTGTTAAAGGGCCTATATTTCAATGGCAAAACGCACAGAAAACCTTAAGCTAAATTAAAAGTGACTATCAATAACACAAGAGTTCTCAGTCCTACATTTGGGGTGTGGTGGTATGGACCTGGACGTTCTACGGTCTAACTCTACAACACTGAGTGGGCTGATATTTGAGTGTGAATGTAGTCTTGGAACAGAAGATTAAATTTGCAATGAGAGTAGGAAATTCTATAAACTCTTAAAGGCAAGAGCCCTGGAGCTCAGTAGCTTTGACTGGGCCTTTATCCTCAACATGCTTCAGTGAAAATTCACAATCGACCAGTGTCAAAAAAAAAAAACATTTAAATCAAATGAGCATGATGTCAGAGCTTTTTCACTGAAGAAGATGCTTTCAGAGTTAGATTTGAAAGACAATGACTATAAGAGACAGGTTGACATGAGTGCTTACTCCTTGTTTATATATTTTGTATTAAATATAAGAAAATTACTTTTTTTATTCTGAGGCTTTCAGAAAGTGTTCGATGTCTTGTATATACATATCTTTGTTTTTATAGATAAGATTTTAAAGCGGAAATAATTTAATATATAAAATAAATCAGCAGCCTCTGGATTAATTTGATAAAATAATCCTGATGTTGACTTACGTAAGTAAGAATTGCAAACTGTGATAATAATAACTAATAATAAAATATCATAAAATAATGAAAAATATCTATCACAATTGCCCACAGTCAAAGGTAACTTAAAGGTGAAAAAATAATTGTCGATGAACTTAACTCATGCAGGAAAAAATGAAGGCACAGAGATGAAGGACCTGTTTCTGTTTCCCATAGTCCCTGTCACTATTCACGCTGCTCTAACTCCTCCTCCCACACTGTGAGACATGAAAGAGCAAACCT
This sequence comes from Ctenopoma multispine, assembly GCA_034779795.1. NCBI lineage: Eukaryota > Metazoa > Chordata > Actinopteri > Anabantiformes > Anabantidae > Ctenopoma > Ctenopoma multispine. The sequence goes on along the minus strand of JAUYWH010000022.1, from coordinate 8,127,673 downwards.
CATAATAAAATGGAATAAACCACCCTCCAAGGTTGAATTATTGTAATTACATGTAATTGAGTGTTTGGCGGCAAAACCATTTCCTCTTTAGATCCCGCATGTACTTTTTGAAAATCGTGATCACTTTGTTCTTGGCCCTAGCCACCGACTGACCTTCTCCAATTGCAGTCTTTCGTGAACGACTGGGACTCAGGGAGGGGGTGAGAGACTTTTGAGTTGGAGGGGGGAGCTATGTTGTCGCAAGATGAGTTGCTCTCCACCAGTTCCATATGGTTTGAGTCATCTGTTCGGTTCTTTTCTCGCGTTCCTCTTTACTCTTTGCCTATTTATAAATACATGAAGTCGTTCACAATGTTCTGGCCTTGGCCAGAGCTTGGGGTTAAGAATGGGAGAAACCACAAAGACACAAATTACTTCATGTTTCATTTCTGTGTCTCTGAGGAGGTTGGTTTTCCTATACAGTAGAGATGCCTGAGGGTGTATAATAGTGACCATTGTTGAAGGACTCTGCTGGTCAGCCAGCAGTCTCTCAGCAGAAGAGCACAAGTTTAATTGATCTCAAGTGGCCAATTGTCGTCTTGGAAGAGTTTTTCTTTTGTATTGTGTGAGTCAACAAACATTTTACAAAAATTGCAGACAGTTGGTGGAGGAGAAAGCTGGCGTATACTTTGGTTCTTAGTGTATGTTACCCCATTCTCATAATAAAATCGATTTCATGACTGAACCCCCTGACTTGTGTTGACACCCATAATTCCTTGAGTCATTTCAAACTCATTATAACATTTCAACATTCTAATTGTCCAGTAGGGATGAGACAATATGCCCGCGAGTGATCTGCTCTGTAAAGACTGACGCTCAAAGACCACTGTGTCAGTGTGACTGTACTCGTCTGTCTCGGCTCAGGTCATAGTTGGGTGTCCAAACAAAAAATGTGCATGCACTGATTCACTGATTCCCAAAAAGTGATTCAATGACATGATAGCCACATTTTGTATCCCCAGCTCAAGCAAACTTGCAAAGCCGTCAATTACAGTGATGATGAAGCAACATGATAGATTCTGACATACACAGCTTGTTGACTTAAGGTTACACAAAGTCTGTTCATATTCTTGGTGAGATCTACGTATTTCTACAGCTACAGGATGTGACTCTACAAAATGTGATTATCATGTCATTTAATCACTTTTTGGGAATCAGTAAATCAATGTATGGACATCTATGGACCCAACTATGACCTGAGTTTCAGTTTGTGACAGTTACAGTTAGTATTGTGATAGACGAAGAGTTTCTCAGGGTTCACTGAAAAGTTAATCAACTAGTCATAAGTAAAGAGATAATTGCACATACTGGAGCTTATTTTGGTCGGATAAAGCAAAAATGTCACTTTGATCTTAAAAATAAAACAATTCGTGGGAGATACAGTCGCAAAGCTGTAATTCTAGTATTCAAAGTCGATTTGTCAGTGGGTATCATGCACTCTTCCTTGATTACATGGACTCAGGAGTAAGTTGTGATTGGGATTGTCAGGTTGCCATTTTCTTATGATTGGCTGATGAAAGGTATAATTTTGGACTGCCAAGACAGCAACTTCAAAAGCTTTCAATGCCATATTAGGCTGGAATGTGAAAGCTGTCCAGGCAAAAAATGACCCAATTTTCTACTGGCTTTAATTACAAAGAGGATCACCTTTCATTGGTGGGGCAATTGCTGTCCATTTCTGACGACCATTGTGGAAAATTATCAAGTCAAGCATATCCAGAATGCTTAAATCTGAACTGTCTTAGTGTGGCCATGCCATGACAATATCATATTTGAAACTCACATATCCACTGTCTCTGTTAAACAATCTTCAAGTGATGGAAATGTAGAACCAAGATCCTTTTGTGCCAAGGCTAAACAATACAAGACACAATGGCCTTAGTCCAATCATTCAATGTCTAAAAACTAGTTTCTTTAATAACCATTTTGTTTGTGCTTGTGGTGATGGGTAGGACAAAATATAATAAATGGGTAAAGTGTAATTTGCCTTGTAACCGTGCCTTTTAAAAAAGTTTTCCTTTCTTGGCTGTCACCATGCCAGCAAAATAAAAGCATAAATTGTGGTTAATCTCTGGAACAGAGACATTTTGCCTGAAGTCTTGTAGCTTGCTGGTAATGGGCATTGCCCTTTCTAATCTAAATAAAGTTAAGCATTTGTAACAGCAACTGCATTATGGAAAATCCAATTTGTGATTGCAACATCTGTATTTAACCTATGGGTAGTTCTTTGTTGGTCTGAGTAGCTAAGCTGCATGTCTTTTCTATGATTAGTTTTCCAGGAAACTACACGTACATGACCTTGCATTCAATGCTTGTGATTCATACCCAGAACTAGCCCTTGGTTATTATAGTGGTTAAAAAATCACATCTAAATATTCTGAAACATGCAAACCCGTGCACATACATACAGAAGCCATGTACTCCAGTAGAACGCCGCTATAACCTCAACAATAAACATACGGTATAGCAGAAGTATCACCTTTCTGACAGTTTTAACAAAAACTCACACATTATAACCCTGTAAAAGTAAAATCCATGGCAGAGTTGATGTAAGGTGATGTTGGGTAAGTGTTGGTACACATGCAAGCAGTGATTCATATAAACAGAATCATCAGATACTTTAAAATAATAGCATGTTAATTATTTAATCACCACGTAGGAGTAATACATATTGATTGTTATTGTTAATTTAATTGCAAAGAAAGAAACTCAGAATAATCCTTGCTGTAGCTCCAAAAAAATGTTTCTTGTGGGCTCTGAAGAGACTTGTATTTGACTTTTTGAGTTAATGCCAACTAAAACAAAATAGATTAGTTAATTCTATGCCTTGGCCAATATTATTCTCACACAGTTGGGATGTGTCCAGAGGCTTATTTGTAAGTCTGCCGGGTGTGGCAGGTAGGTTTCCACCTCAAAGGCAACAGCTCCCTCCCAAGTAATTGCTCTTCATCAGATCTAGCTGCATGACATTCCTTCAGACTGTTTCAAGTGACTACTGCCAAAAGACAGAGTTAACTGCCATCAAAGAGGACTATCACCAGAGTGGATCAGTTATGGCTGATGGGACATTGTTGTGTCATTAGGTCAGGTTTTACACTAGAGCCTGCTAATAAACAATTTACAGGACAAACCGAAAAATACAGCACAGTGATTGACTTGGCCAACAGAAAAAAGTCTAACATGCAACATGCATAAAGATAACTTTACACAAAACTGTTTTTTTAAACTCAATAAAATATCATCTCCTCAGAGCTGGGACCAGTCTAGCAAGTCAGAGGAAGGATGCATCCTCAGGCCAAACAGAGATAAGAACCTTTGATAAAATTAAACCAACGTCAAACAGTGAGTAGATGAGTCCTATGAAGATAAAGCAGCATGGACTGACAGGTCTGATAATAGTCCAAACAAAGAGAAAGTGGAGATTAAGGGGTCCTTTTTCAGGCAGTTAAGTGGACTGCCCAGAGGGTACTCCAAAACATGGCTCATCTGTCAGAAAAGGGGGGAATGGATACTATCACTGACGCTTCATTCAGGGATAGATAGTATCTAGGAATGCCTATAAAGAATGTTTGGTCTGTTATTGTTCAGTTTTTAGACTGTTGTCTGTAGTTTTTATATATTTTATATATATAATTATGAGTGAGATACAGAAAAAAGAAACCTCTAGCAATGGGATGCCTGTACCCTGGTGGATACCTCTGCAGTTATCATGGGGAATGTGGAAAGCTCAGCTGAACTCATTGAAAACAGTTCAATTCAACAATTCATTTATGATAAAGAGGCAAACAAACAATCAATTTAAAAACACCAGAGAAATGAATTGTTAAGCAGTTGAAATAACTTAAGATACTGGATACAAAAATGAAAAAGTTATCTAAAAGTACCAGAATAGTTTTTCATAGCTGAAAGCAATTAATACAGTTGATTTACCTAAATAGACATAGAACTCTTGAACTAATAAGCGGTTAAAATAGCTGGCCAAAACTGTCAAAATAGTTAGCTAAAGGAAATGAAAACACTGATGTATGTTAACAACATTAAGTTAGTTAATCTTTTTTTAAACATTTGTATATTTTCAGTATTTGAACAGAGTGGTTGAAGGACTACTTGAGCTCATCTGAGAGGTACAGACTAAAACAAGGCACTGGAGAATTATAGTAATGTGACAGAATATGACTTTTCAGCAAAAGATGGAACAAACTGTGACTCACAGCGATACTTTTGAAGCATCAGCTCATCAGTCTTCTTCCTGCTCTTGCTCAGTACACTTGTAACAGGCTTAATTAGTTTTTTCAGTGATAAGATAAAAGCTGGGTAACTTTAATGCTTGTTCACATCAACATGTTAAGTATGACAAAGGCAAGGCTTGTGCCCATAACCTTAGTCCTTAAAAAACGTCTCTCTTTCCACACTCAAAGCTGCATAAGTGAACGGAAAAAAGAAATGACGAGGAGTCGACGCTGAGGCGGCAGAAAGGGAGAGACAGTCAGAGCACTCAGCTGTAACACAGTCTGGCACAACACTAACAAAGGAAATGAGCAAACCACACAGCAAATAACAGACTTTAATTCAACACTCTGAGACCCACTGCTTACATTTGAATGCCAACCCCAGTCAGTTACAAATAAATGGATTTATGATAAATATTACACACAAATTACTACATTAGTCTAGACAGGACATTATTTTAGCTTTACTTACTCAGGCATGATCAAGTTCAGTTTTCATAAATATATCATTTCATAAATATGGATACTGGTTAGGCGGCGCAGTGGTGCAATGGTTAGCACTCTTTCTTCACAGTGTGAAGTTCCTGGGTTTGAACCCCTTGGCTGGCTGCACCCTTTCTGTGTGGAGTTTACATGTTCTGCCTGAGCCTTTCCTTTGAGTTCTCCAGTTTCCTCCCACAGTTACATTAATTTGTGACTATATGTTGCCTGTAGGCGTTAATGTGAGTGGGAATGCCCTGTAATAGACTAGTGACCTGTCCAGGGTGTGCTCCACCTTTCACCCAGTGACAGCTGGAAAAGGCCTCAGCACCCTTGTGACTCTCAACAGGATATGTGGTAAAAAAAAAAATGGGTGGATGAACACTGGTGTATTTACAGCTTCCAAATTTGCACTTAAGAGTAAATGGCACAAACAGCAAATTAAATTTCTTTCTGTAAAAGTATAGACATGGTTCAAACATTCCTGTTAGGAAAACACAACTTCCGCTTCTATTTCAAAAAGTTGAGAATTTACTAGTTGATATTCCAGGTATTATCCCAACCCATTCGCCTGGGAACATATTTCAAGGTTGTATACATTTTTGTCAAGGCATCATTGTGCTTAAAGGGTAACTTACAGGGGGTCTTTCTCATCAACTGTTCTCTCTGTCTCTCAAATATGACATACCATCATCAAAAACTAATAAGTGTTCTCAGTCCACACCAGATTATCCAGTACAACAAATGATTTACACAAGACTACACTATGATCATAAAGGTAAAAATCCAATATGGTTCAATACAGTCGGTGAGGCAACAAACATTATGAAATTCTTACAACAAAATGCATGATCAATAGGAAATGGAGGAAATACATATCATGAGCGTCTCAATCTACAAAACTGTGCATAGATCTACACGAGCATTAATAAACAAGACAAACGATTTGACCACAGTGAATAACTTTTTCAAACTTTATGACTCAAAGCATATGTTATAATGGGATTATAAGGGCCACAGCAATCACTCTATACTGTATACTATGCACTGTAATGTATAGCTCACATTTGTATCTTTTCGCTTGCTTTTAACGATTCTTTCTTATAAAAGAAAATTAACCATCACCAACAACAATAATCACCACGTGATCAAATGAAGTTGTTTTGCTTCTCAGTAGCAGTCCACAGCCACTTGTGATGTTTTGGGTGGGTCTCCATCCGCTCCACTATACAGACATTATTACAGATTTCAACTGAAAACAGACAAATCAGAATACTACTTATTTATTGTTATTATTAATGTCAGTCACATTTCACAGGCAGGCGAAACGAGTCAACCTTGAATTACATCAGTCCTTATGAACTGGTTCTTCCATTTGTTTTTTCATCAGTTTGATTTTTAGTGTGTAATATTCCTCTTGTAGCTTGAGGACTGCCTCTTGTCTTCTAAGCACAGACATTTCCAAATCCATTCGCTCCTGCAAAGTTGTGCTGTGCACTGAGGGTGGAGAAGGCGAGCAGTGTTCTCTGGCGACAGTGGGAGTGCTGAGCTGCACTGCGAGTGATTTAGAAATATTAGTAAAAGAGAGCTCATCCTCTCTCAGTAAATTGTTGTTTGTGAATCTTTCAGCTGCTGCATGATCAGTGTCATCTTTAACACAGCTGGAAAAAAAACAACACACAATTTGTCCACCAGTTTGTTTAAAAAGCATTATTTTATTATCATAATAATAAATAAAATAAAACAAAAACAAATAAAATACACATTACCTGTTCTGTTGCATTTCCACCACTTCTGAGACTGAGGACTCTTCTCTGCCCTGCTGCAGAATGTCTGTGAGGTTCATCACAGAAATCACTATTTGGGTCACAGTACTGAACTGTTCTAGGGACAGGACTTCACCTGTGAGTGACGAAATCATGTCACACATTTATTCATAATAAATCAAAGAAATAATAGACTTTTTGAAGCTAATAAACTGATGATTTAACTTAACCTGTACCTGCTTGCCTTTTCTGTCGCTTAATCTCCTCCCTCGACTTTGCCAGCAGATTTTCCCACTTTTTGTTACAGTCAGAAACTGTACGCTGAATTTGTGGATAAGCTGTATTGATGGCTTGGGCTATCTCCTCCCAGGCTTGTCTCTTGTCTTGTATCGATACTCCAGTACTGCACTTTCCTCTGATTATGTCTTTCCTCTCTTGCATTAACTGAGCAAGAAGGAGACTCTCCTGGTCTGTCCAGTTAGGTCTTCGCTTCCTGCTGGAGATCCCTTCAAGAAGTTGTAGAGGCATTTTTTCTGAGAGAGATGCACACAGATTGCTTGTCTGAGTGTACAGTGGGTTCCTAGTACATCCTGAGAGGACGTACAACTAGTGGAGACAATTCAACATTACTAAACTATTAGACATGGCCATCTAACAGAAAGGCAGATCATTCCACTTAATTCTTTTTAAACTTAAGTCATTACACTTAAGAGGTTTTTAAAAATATAACATTTACGCTACCTGGACCTGAATCAAGGCGAAGAGTACTTTGGTACCAGGGCAGACTCTTGCGGGAGGTAAATACTATGAGGCAAAAAACGTGCTACGATAAATATATTCTAATAAGACCTTAAGGTAAAATGTAAGGCTTTATTCTCCGTCTCAGGGAAAAATCCACCGCGTCGCGGGAGAATGACGTCCATACTTGGTGACGTGTCAGTTTGTTTACAGCGGTCCCTGCTGAGCTTCAGCTGCAGAGGCACAGACATGGCTGTGGATATAACTTTACTCTTCAAAGCCAGTGTCAAGACAGTAAAAACCAGGAACAAGGCGATAGGAATAGGCTTTGACTCCACCAAAGATGACATTTTCAAACGGAGCAGACCGAAGAGTGGCTTCACTCCGAAGGCGAAAGAAGTGGTGAGTGTTTCCTCAAGCTAACTTTAGCTAACTGGGTTAGCATGGATACAGCTTGTGCATTTAATGACAGCGATAACGTTACCAAGCGTCTTTAATGCAAGTGCTGCTCATGCTGCGTTTTAAAGGCACCTATAAGCCAAGGTATGGTGTAATGTAACAGCAAGTTAGGCTGTTTTAAGTATACTTGTTTAGCTTCTTGTACAGCGGGTACCACTCGTTCAAAGTTAACGAGGCCTCTGTCAGCACTGTAAGATACCCATATCATTACAAAACATTGTTTAATGCAGCATGAATTGTCATTATATAGTAAGTGTTCTGACAAATGAATTGACAAAATATAATGATAGATAAAGTAGGTAGATAAAATATCAAAGAAATGCAGTGATGCTATAACAACATACAAATGTGGTACTGCTATGTAGTGCTCATGTTTATTGTTTTCCAACATTGTCTAATATGTCCACATGTATTAAGTTGATAACCACATTGACAGAATTTCTATAAGCACAACACACTAACTAATGGAAATCATCACTGCTAGTGCTGTATGTGTAGGTTTAGGTGGAGTGAGTTGATGTGTTTGCCTCTGTGAATGCAGTAGCATTTAAAACATTCAAAAAGAAAATAACATTCACAGTATTTAAAACAACCATTACCTACATTCCCCTTGTCCATACTGTGTCGTTTTGCTTGTTTTCCTGGAACGCAAAGTCTGCTGCATAATGTCTGTCTCCCCAACTCATCTCGCAGGTTGTCCACTGTTGTGGCTTCAAATTAAATATTGCAGTTAACAAGAAGGACATGACAGCACACTATCTCGCTTTGCATGTGATCTAAGCAGTTCATCTAATGTCTACTCATTTGTCATTTGTTTATACAACTTGGCACACAGTTTGCTGCTGACCGATTGATTGATTGATTGTGTGTCACAATTGGTGTGTCATCATTTAAAACAAATGAACTCCAGTCTGAAATGTCAGCTCCTGTCCTGCTAGTCTGCTGTGTTACACATGTCTTTCCAGCAAAATGTGAGCAAATCATGGCGATCAAAAACTGAAGACTGCATTACACATTGAACAACGAGTGAACTTTAAACTGTCTCCTTCTAAAGATAAATAATTCTCTAAATGTCATTTAAATAGGCGTAGGTAGCACTCATAAAATGCCACAATTTTTGACTTCTACATTGGTCAGACTACAGGGAATTCTCAAGTTTACCCCAGAGTGTGGTTAGATCTGGGGAGACAAAAGCCAAGTTGTTTGAAACACACAGACACACTGGGCCAACTGACCAGATTTAACAGTTTTGAGCACAGACTACTTTTGAGCCAACTGTCATGTCAGAATGTGTCTCCTCCCCCAACACTGATAGGTCTGGACTCTCTCTCTGGGCTTAGAATTGATCCAGAAAATTGCCCAATGTGATCTAGACATAAAGGCTGTATAAGATGGGGAAAGGCTTAGGAAAATGACACAGAGAGTTCTCTTCACTTTAGTCATATAAAAAAAAACATGCAGGTTTTCTCAGAGTGTCTTTAACTAACAAAAACAACAACAAGACAGTTAACTTCATTATACGCAAGAAGGTTCTGATTTCAGTATTGTTTGCTTTGTGTTAATCTTCATTGTAGGAAATTTCACATAAGCATACAGTACATATTTTCATGAAAAAAGTAGTTTGGAACCTTTTGTCATGGGACAATGACCTTAAAAACTAGGGGCTATGCTGACATTTAATTAGTTTAGGAAACTTCACAAAACATCTCAAATTTTAGACTTTCATTGAAGCATGGAGACATCATCAATGGTTGGCAGTAGGAGAGGGATCACTGGCAGCTAAAAGGCCTCTCTTCATGTCATGAGTATTACTTATAAAGCCAGAAGTCCTTGGCCTGATGTGAATATCGTGAACACAGACCTCTTCAAAGGCACCTTGAAGAACCACTTTACATTTCCCTAGGGGAGTCAGGACTTAAGTTGTACCTGATGTCTCCAGCCATGAGTCTGAGGCAAACACAAGCCCACTCTCACCAGCGCTGCACAACCAGGTTTTTGTTATTTTCTGTTACATTGATATTAGAAATGGTGGTTTAATAAAAGCACTGGTGCTGTTTCAAAAGAAACCCAAACCTATCCTGTGGTGTCTGCTCTCTGCTTTCCTCCCCCCTACTGCTGTCTCCCTTGCGCTGTAGATATCATCTCCAACCATCTTAGTAAAGCAGCTTTTGCAGAAATTGAAATTGCAAGTTCAGAATGTCCTGACTGCTCACAGTTATGTCGCGGTTTTCGCCCACATCACCCTCAACTCAACTATCCATTCTTCCCTCTGTACAGCTTGACATAAGCAGCATTTTTTGTGTGTGCGTCCCCTTTTCACATGTATGATTCCATAAACACACTGCAATAACATTTTCTTTCGGCTCTCGAACAATTTCTAGGGGAAAGGCGATCCTCCCTAGAGCCCGTGATTAAAGGTGGAAGATCAAAACAGAGAAAATATTAAATTAGGTCCCCAGTAACAATGTTGACGGCCGGCATCTAATGCACAACAGATGTGGGTGCCCTTTAAGTAATGCATAACTCTCCTAGTTCCCAGTAAAACTTCGCAAAAATAGAAGGAAAACATCAAAGTTGACAAATATACAGTGGTCCTATGAGGCTTTTTTCCACTCAAAAATCAACACAGTGAGAAGGGAAACATAGCTTCTTTTAATGCAATGAAAAAAAACTCTTGATTGACTAATAAGAGGGTCAGTGTTCGCGGGGTGGGGTTCAGAGAAATCTTTTGCTTCATAGGGGTCAGATTGGGGCACCGTGATCTCAATTTCACCACTCACCTCATCCCTCTCCGCAGCATGGTGCCCCCTCTCAAGTTTAAATGGAGGAGGTCACTTTAAAATTGTTAAATTGTGTGTAGAAAATAGTGCTTGGCTCCCCCACCATGCTTTTAGTATTGGTATTCCAAAATTGGCTCCTTCTCACAGTGTTTTCTTTGAAACCCTCAAAAGTGTGTCTGTCAGCCAGCACTTAAAAGTATGTTGTGCTGTTGGAGAGGGGGCTCTTCCCTGTGACAGCTTTTACATTGAAACAGTATGCTCATATGTTCCCAAAACATTTGGTTTAATTGATATTTTTGTTAGTGATGATCGAGTTTCCAAGTCCAAAATGTCCTTTAAACATTTGGGGGAATTTTTGGGGGCCAAATAATGTCAGATTACGAATATGAATGTAAAACATTTTCTCTATGGAATACACTGACATATGTTAAATCAGTTACAGGCTAAATTCAAGGGTGGAGACCAAACACTGAAAATTTAATTAAATTGGTTAAGTGCTGATAGCGTACGACCACAGCAGCAAATTATTTATGAGTTGTGGTCAAATTTAGGGAATAAAATCTACAAGTTTGGAAATTTGTTCTTTCTTTTTTGACTATTTCACAAGGCTTGTTAGCTTGCTTGCTAAAAATAAAGTTATCATCAGTTAAGCCACAAAGTATTCAGCATCAATTATAAAGAGTATATAATACACGTATTATAGAATAAATTATAATAAAACACACAGCCTGTTCTGTAGTTCTCTAACTTAAATGTGCCTTTTTTAATATTCACAGAAAAATCTTACACCGGATCCCAACTATTATATTTTCTCATGAAACAATATAAAATGTGATTGAAGCCTTATTATATTACTGTGTGGAGGAGCGTAACCTGTAATTTTATGTATGTTATTTACAAAGACTGAGCTAAATAGGCAAAAGTGGATTAATCATTCCAGTGTGCAACCAGCCAAAAAAAGTTTTCCCTTTCATCTTTCCACTCGTCAAGTCACAAACGGTATTAGCAGACAGGTGAAGTCATGTTCACATACAGCTGTCTATGCCGTGTCTATACTGAGTCGGCACTTGAGCCATGGGGAAGTGATTTGCGAGGATCAGCCGGAGATGAACGTGCTGCTAAACACCCTCTTTACCTGTTATCCTAATCGCTGTACTGTTTTCCCATGAAAGTCAGGCAAATCGAATTTTGAGGTATCTGCTGTCAGTCCTCAGTGCAATCTTGAATTTGTTTCAGTGATTACAACAAAATGTTTCTGCGTGATTAATGTAACTGAAAATAAGAAGAAAAAGTGGTGAAACACAGATTTCACATTGTATGTCAAGTTCTAAATTATGACACCAGATACCCAGAAGACTAAATTGTTTAAGCAGAACAAAAGTAATGTTGAGCTCAGTAGGCAAAAGCTCAATTTAAACATGTAGGAAGACTAAAAGCAGCAGCTGTGGACACTTTTAATGTTGTCAAGCTCTGTCGATACAGAAATGTTTGTTAATGTAATTTACAATAATTGAAATACAACCAATACAGATAACAGCAGGCTACATACTTGATCGTAACACTCAAATTATAAAATGACACCTTAAATTATACAGCTTTAATCAGATCAGGACACATCATATTATTTGATATTTATCTTCACTTAATACAAATGTATATTAAATATATAAATTATTTATTTATACTGCAGTGTACAAAAACAGTCATCTACAATAAAACTAATATAGTAAACTATACAATGAAAAGATAATTAAATTAATTTTTAATACAAATAACAATTACATAACAAAAAATATTTCAGTTTAGGAAGTCAGTCAAGAGAAGAAGGATATTTTCCTGTTATAAACTCCTCTTAGAAATTAAGTAATTTAAAGTCTGGACTCTGGCCCATTTTGGTTTTCTTTTCTTTTTGATTGATTGATTCTATTTATTTAAGTACAGTTGAAGCGACTAGCTGCAATAAATACCTACCCAGGTTACATCCAAGGAGTGTGTGATTTTGAAAATTAGTCTTGATATGCTTTGTATCAGCTCAGTTGTTGTATTGTGGTAATCCACCTAACATGTAGGTGCTTCTGGCTCAATGCATTTAGATGTGAACACCAAGTTTATAAATGCTATTAACTACGCAGAAGAATATGCAGCATGGCACCCTTGCATAGCCCGCATCATTTGTGCACGTTGAAATTATTGCTATGCAGACATGAGATGCAGTCCTGTGTATAACCGGTGGGGCAGTATCAAACAAAGTAAGCAACAGCTATGAATCACCACAAGAATAGCGTTAAGTGTACTACCCACATCTACATACGTGCCATTTACGTTGTCTTTGCCATTTTCTCTGCCGATTATCTCAACATGTAATCTCTGTTGTACAGAGGTGGAAGTTCACAAGGATAAACGTGCGTTGTCTCGTCAGGGTTGTGGCACACACAGACTTTGCAAGTAAGTGTATGAACGGGGATACCACCAACGCTGCTGTTATCTACGTATACACATTAGCAAACAGAAAGTTTACCCTGCCTAAGAGGACAGGAGGCAACAAGCTAAATTACCATCTCAACTCTTAAAAACTGTTGGAGATGTCCTGATTAGTCAGAAATAAATTGTGTGGATGACACTATTGCAGTGTTGTATAGTCATGCAGACACAAGTACAGATGAGTACATTAAAAATGAATATAACATTACACATTCTGTCCCTTCTGTATAACAGAGGTTGACACCAGTAATGTTGCCTTTGTGTTTATTCATTTATTTTGTCTGTTGTGGTATCCGTGGTTTTTGTGAGTTAAATGTGACAGGCCCAGCCAATGCATCTGTTTCACATGAAATCGATTGTTAAAATGTGATTTGATGGCTCCAAAATGCAGCAGTGTAGTTTCCATTGAAATGTCTCCAAAACGAACTACAAGACAGGCTTCAGTGGGGATATCATTAACACAGTCCATCTCATAAGCTCCAGCAGTAGGACACTTTACACGATTTTCCCTGTTAAATATTTTCAGTGTTTTGTTAGTGGGAGACGTAGGCACGGGACAAAAATCTACAACACACTGGCAGCAATGTCTTCTCACCTTTGCAATTAACAGTCTCTCTTTTGTTGTGACTCAGCGTTTGACTCTGTAAGTTGTCATTTTGTTTTCATGCTAGGTCTGACCTGCGTGATCCAAAATGAACACCATGAGCATAATGAGGGCTGCCGGCTACGGCTTTGGATCCAAATGCACTAACGAGCAAAAATTCAAACACGTTAATACAACTTTAGCACATATCAAAAAAGGTCAAAGACCCTCTTTATAAATAATCTCAAATGTTTTCTTTGAAGCTACGTTTTGTTTGTTTACAGAGCTGACTACAGGGTTCCCTGAATAGACATGAGATGACAAAACTGAGCCCATTAGAGAGTCAGACATAAACATGATAATAAAATCAACATGTGGCACAGTCTTCTCCATTGAAGCATCCTTTCTGCATCAGGCCCATATACCTAAACATAATATAGCATGGCGTCAGTGTGGATAGCCCTCGGTCAGGACATACAGAGACTTTAATCAAAGCAGGGCAGTCATCATCAAGTTCTGTCAGTTACCTGCATTTAACAAAACAAAAGCCGTCCAGCTTCTAGAAATCTGCTAGCTAAGCCTTTTCTCTTTTCTTCCTCATAATAATCTCCCCTGATGGTTTGTTTGGGCTCAGTCGGAGCTGGAGGGAAGCAGGGGAAGGAGAAAGTGAGGAGGTAAAGTGGGGGTCTTTGATGATGACGAGATTAGACGTAGCCCGGCAGACTGTCTCCTCCTGCCTTTGCTGCTAACTCTGCCTCACACACACCTACAGGCTGCACAAATACACATGCACACACTCACGAATGCCTACACATATACGCTGAGCTGCATGCACAGGGCCACCCCCTTCCTCATTGTCGAGGAATTACCTGCACTTTAGGGTCTTACGTTACAAGAGCAATTGATCCCTCTGACCCCCTGCAAACCCTTGAGGTTGTGCTGGGAATCTGAGCTCCAATGTATACACACAGGAGACAGCTCAACCCCCAGAGCAGCAGTCTTGACACTTCCCGGCACCCCCTCATCATACACACACCCTCCTCTCCCTCTGTTTTGTCCCAACGCTGTGGATTTAGCCCTGCCTGCTGGCCAACAGGGTGTAGTACCATTAAACACAGTTCTGCAGGAAAATGTACTTTCTACATAAATGAAGCAAAAGTGAAGCCAATTGCTAATTGTAAGATATAGTCTATAGTAAAATATAAATTAGTTATGTGATATTTTAAATTTTTTCAAAAACTGAAAATTACATAAACTCAAAAATGAGCTTCGCAGTTTTATTCCTGACTTACTGTACAAGTAGGAACTTTACTAAAGCTGGATTTATTTGAGAATGTGGGGTCAAAGGCATAAGATCACATCATGATAATCTGTTAAATTTAGCTATGTTTTTAATGGCATACTCCCAGGAATTATATAACATGTCATTAGGGCTGCATTTAAACAGTTGCTTTCATTACCCTTTTTTAAGAAAACTAGAATATATTCACAACTTGTGCTATTTTTCTTAAAATATTTCTTTTAAATTTTAAAAAATATTAGTTAATTGATTATTAAAATGGTTAACATGTTAGTTTTTTGTCATTTACAAATTGGTCAACTGAATAATTGTTTCTTCTCTAATTGACATTAAATACACAAGTGTTTCAAATATTATGGTAGGAGGTGAGAACTGACACCAATAATTTAGTTATTTCAATATTCCACTTGACTTGCTCCAAGGAAAATAACCATGGAAGGCTACAATATTAGAGGAATAAATTAAGATGTGACATCTAACAACCTTTTCAGTAATTACAGTAAATGTGTCATACATCGTGTACTGTAATATATTTCAGTGGGCTGTGCCATATTGTATTATCCACAATCTATTACATTATTTATGATGAAGGTTGCATGGTAATGCGTTGTGCTGTAACGTGGCCGTGTCACATGAGCCTAAAATCAGAAGTTTCCAATCCAAACCTGACTGTGTGGGATCCAGACAAATGATCAAACAAATGGACTCTGGATGCTGTCAAGGAAATATTTGATTCCTATTCTATTTTGTAGTGTAATTTAATGGTTTTCTTTTGTTTTGTATCCAAATATGGCCAGAGTGGGGTTTTTTTTGGGGGGGATGTCTTCAAAAAGTTGTCTATTGTTATTATTGTTGTTGTTGCGCAGTTAAACTGCTGAAACAAAACATATTTTTCAAACTTTGGTAATTTAGTAACCACATTTTTCCAAACCAATAGCTCGTGTGACATTTTAAGCAGCAGGTTGTTCACTTTACATCCTATGTTTGTAGGTTTGGTAGTATGGCGCTCACTTCACAACCTTCTCATTCACTGAGACGCTACATAACAGAAAAAGTCTTTGAACCATAAGAAAGGTTTTCTTCTCCTCTGAACAACCCCCCCCCACCCCCCCAGCTCAACTGCTCCGAACAATTAACTCTTGACCTCAGATAATTGTATTATTAGACGGGTCGTCTGACTTAGCATGTGCCCCACAGCAGTGTCATTCGTCACTAAACTGCCTTCTAAACCAGAGAAGGAGAGCTTGGTTTCTAACAAATTGCCCAACTCTGTTTATCCTGACACCTTCTTTCAACATTGAAAAACTTGTCATTTTTCGTCAGCTCAAATGAGACACTGCTTCAGGTCACCATGATGGAATGAATGCTTAGAGACATTATTAGACGCCTGGTGCCAGATTACTCCTCATAGCCAAGGCAATTTGATAATTGAGGTTGTTGGAGTGAAACGGCTGAAGGCTGAAAACAGCGTCGTTATGCTATCAAAATAATCCCCCACGCTCTGGGGTCGCTGTCACAGTCAAATGCATTGTGTCATTTTTCAATCCTGGTCTTGTCTGAGTTCTGTCTTCTTCCAGATCTCACAGAGCCTGCTGTGTGCATGTTCACACCCACTTGTGTCCTACCAGCAGAGCTCTGTGGACAGGGAAGCAATTTGGTCTTTTTCTAATATTTGACTGAATTACAGGAGCAAATATTGGATTGGACCAAGTTTCCTCTGGTTTCCCTGTGCACACACAAACCTGGACATTTTCTCTGTGATAAATAGTAACAGATCATGAATTCAAAGCTTATTTGAGATTACTCTTGTCAGTGCTCCTTATGCAGCAGCTCATGGTGTGTAAACATGGAGAATTCACAGAGAGAGACTGACATTGGTCGCCTGTCACATCCAATGAATACTAAATTATACATTTGCTCTGGCTCTGTCTACATGTAGGTGGGAGAAAATAGTTTCCTGGTACACGTCTAAAAACTCCTTCTTAAGCCATGTTGACATGGTTAACATATTTGTAGGGGGAACTGAGGCATGGAAGTCAAGAGACTCGTTGACATGAAGGTCTACTAATGCGTCTTCTCACTTTTTCTTGGCAGATCACGAACATCACCAAGCTCAAAGACTTTCTGCTGCAGCATAGGAAAGATTATGTGAGTGCCGGAAGGTAAGCCTCCCCAAACAGTTGGAGCAATCCACCACAATCAACAACAACAGCGGTAAAAAACCACCAAGGCTTCAGGGTTCGACTCTGACAAATTTCAGAAGAGGTCAGGAGTCAGGGTTATGTGATAGGACTTTCAAATATGTCGTGTGTGTGTGTGTTTGTGCGTCTGTATGTGCGTGTGTGTGCTGCAGGCACAAGGTCACCCGCGAGTAGGGTGGTCTGAAGTGGTCGGCTCCAGTCTAATTGTCTGGAATAATTGAGCTGCAACCAAGTGGAGAACAAATCACGTGCTGGGACTAATCCAAGCCTTACTCGCTTCAAGGACCCTGTGTGTTTTATAGGTGTGTGTGTGTGTGTGTGTGTGCGTGTGTGTGTGGAGTAGCTGATACATTGTTAGCTTACTTGATAAAGCTTCAACCAAACACATTAACTAAACTTTAGGGATGTCCATGGGTGGAGCACAGTAGCGTTGTGGAAATCTATTAAGAAGTCCTCATTTCGTCCGGTCTCCTCTACATTCAGCCTCATAATTAGTTCCTCCTCTCTTCCAATTTCCTTATCAACTTCCCCTCCCCTCTACATCATATGACTTTGCATGACAGAATAATTACGTGCTATGGACTATAACAACATTAGATTAGTTGGTCACATTTTTAGTCCAAGTATGACTAATATTATTATTAGCAGTGTCCAAAAACACAGTATAATCCAGTGTGTTATAGTGTTCTGTAACTGTAGCTTATACAAGCAAAACAAAATCCTCCTACATGCCACCATAAGTATGGCAAAGGATGATTTATTCAAATTTCTATTTTATCACTGAGTCTTTATTGTAGCTTATGTGGCTTATGATTGTTTTCATTAAAAATACTGACACATCTATCACAATTTCCCGGACCCCAAACTCTTTAGGTAGATCATCCGGTGTACAAAGAGGATAGAAGAATATAAGGGAGTAATTTCATCACTGTCACATATTTTTGCAGCACTTCGTTACATATGGTGGCTTGAAAATTCATTTCCCTAGGGGTTTTGGTGAGAAAGTGTGTTTCTTAACTCAAAGGGATAAAAATTAAAGATAAAAAAGATTTTAAAAAGGTGAGTAACATTCACAAAATGGCTGCAGGATTTTACAGATTGGCTTTGCAGAGGAATACTGTAATGGTGATAATAGTAATAGTGCTCTATGAGGGACCATCAGAATAAAGATAAAGATTTTCACTTTTTAGATCAAGAAGTAAATGATCAATGAAATTTCTACATAGTTTACAGTTACTTAGACATACAGTAATACAGATACCTTTGCAAGAATTCCCTTTGATTAATACAATCAGTCAGAATTTCTTCTTTCACCAACCCTTGATGTTTTTAGCTAACGTCTGGCATTTTGTCTTCAAAGTCCACCAGAGGGAGACATCTGCCATTATGTAGGACACTTCTAATAAGTATGTGTTTGATTTAAACTTACTGTGATTGTTGTTGTGTGTTTTACAGTCTCATTTCATCAGATCTAACCCGTATGACAGACAGTGAACGAGATCAGATCGACCAGGATGCTCAGATCTTTATGAGGACCTGTTCTGAGGCTATCAAGCAATTACGCAATGAAGGTGTGTGTGTTTTACAATGGGCTTTGGTATCTAGTTCAGTTGTAAATGTAAAGATGTAAAATATGCTCTGTGTTGATTGTGGTTTTGTCTTGCGTAATGCAGCATATACTAAAGATGCTCATATCAGATTTTTCAAACGTGAGTTTATCTTTAAAAAGTGGTCGTATTATTGTTGTTAATGCAGCGGAGAAGCAGGTAATATCTGCCCAGATTAAGGAGCACAGAGGGGCTGTGTTAGACCTCATTGACACGTATCTGAAAGGTAAGTTTGTTCATCTTAACACAATTCAGACTTAACATGTCCCTCAACCTGTACACTGTCCTCTATGGACCGTTTGTCTTAATAGCCTTTACTGGTTGAGAAAGTAATATATGTCAGCCAAGAAGGATGTTTGTGTTGGTTTCAATGTTAGCTGCATGCATCTCCTCTCTTTTTAAGGAGTATGTAAGCTGTACTCTGAGCAGAGAGCAATTAGAGTCAAGAGAATGGTGGACAAGAAGAGACTGTGAGTATTTTATCAACATGCATATTTTACTGAGAAAATGTGTCATTTCTTCTCATCATTTAACAATTTTAGAGCTTAGAAAAATGTGCTCTGTGGTTTCAGGTCCCGGTTGGCGCCAGAACACCACAGCAGGCCGGAGAAAACAGTAGAAGTACAAAACACAGAGGAGAAAACTGTCAAGGAAGAAAGTTCTGGTAAGTCAGGGATTCATTTGAGACACTGTGGCTTTGTTTCTGTGGCAGCTCAAGGACTGGCCGAAATATCCCTGCAACTGTATGTATGTACTTTCCTAGTTGAAAACAGTAAACTTATGTGTGTCCCTTGATCATAGCAATAATTCTGGCAAAGTATTTGCTAAAGTACTCTAAGTTAAAGGATAGCAGATAATCCTTACTAGTATCTTCTCCACACCTGCTTTGACATTGTGTTTTATTGGCAAATGAATCTAATTTATGCAATGAGTCAATATTTACAGTGTTCTTAATGACTGCTGTAGTTCACTCTTGCATACTGGCAAAGAGAAAAAAAAATCAGTTAGAGTTTGCCAGAAAGCATATGGGAAACTGTGAAGTCAGCTAGTACAAGTTTCTATGGTTTGAGAGTAACACTGAGATTTCTGGCCCGTTTGTGAAGCATGATAATTAATCGCCATACTGCCACAGTTTATATTACATCTGTTCTCACTCATTGCTTCAGTATTTCAGCACTGACTACTCTTGGGGCCCAGTGTGGTGAAAAGCGATTACAACAGTATCACATTAAAATAATCATCTTATGAAATCCATCAAAATAACCACACATTGTCCCTTCAAAAGAAAGAATCAGCAACCAAATCATTGATCTAGATGAACCAAGTGAGTTGTGAGTGTTTTCGAAGATGCATGACAAAGGTTGTTTTCGTCCCTGTAGAAAAGAGTGTGTCCAAGGTCCGTGACAACACTGTGGAGCACCTACGGGAGGAAGGCCGGGTGGAGGATGAGCTCTCTCCTGAGGAGATTCAAATGGTGTGGCACCTCAAACATCATATCTAGATTTATGCGTGTCTCATAAATGTATGACATAGATGCGTAGATGACATCTAATTTTACAGAGACTCAGTAAAAACATATTCATTGCTTTACCAAGGATGGTTTCAGGGAGAACTACATATTAGCATTGTTTATGACGATGTCTTAGTATTGTATGTTTCTGTCTGTAGTTTGAGCAGGAAAACCAAAGGCTGGTGAGTGAGATGAACAGCCTAGTGGATGAAGTGAGGTGAGTCTCCATCAGCATATTTTCCTTTCTCATTTTAATAAGTCTGGTCTATGACCAGTCATTTCATTCTGTACACACATAAGTATTGTGGCTTCGTGTGGATCCGTGATATGAACAGTAAAATGATTTACTTGGGGAAACTGCAGTTATCCAGACACAGTCTTGTGGGTGACATACCCTTAGGGATTGAAATGCCAGGTGAGTGAGGAGGTAATTGTACAAAGTACCAGATGTTGAGCCAGACTGGATTAAAATGACCAAAGGACATGGGTTTTTTCAGATGACATTTTACTGTGGTAGCTGTAGAAGATAACTGAGGCAAAACCTTCCAAATGTCACAACCTGTGCCAGTATTACTAAAACCATGAGGATGTGCTTAAACATGCTCGCCACAACGCCTGCATGGGATATTTCACGCTGCTCTTTTGTGCCTGCCAGGCAAATCGAGGGGAAGGTGGTCGAGATCTCACGTCTTCAGGAGATTTTTGCTGAGAAAGTTCTACAACAGGTGAGTTGAGTTCCTTAAGTTTCCTCAGTCTCTGAGTGTTTTAGCACAGTTTGGCAAATCAGAAAATGTCCTGTCTCACGTTCAATGACAGGAAACAGAAATAGATAGCATTCATCAGCTGGTTGTGGGTGCTACAGAGAACGTTAAAGAAGGCAATGAAGATATAAGAGAGGTGAGATTAACATGCCTCCCTATTCCGCATGTGATTTCAACATTATGTTCTCCCTTAATTTACATTAACACACGTTTTGTTTACTTCTATCACAAGGCGATAAAAAACAACGCTGGCTTTCGCGTGTGGATCCTCTTCTTCCTCGTCATGTGCTCTTTCTCTCTTCTCTTCCTGGATTGGTATGACAGCTAACACAGCTACCAGCACGTATTCTATGCGACAGGAAGCCATCAGGCTCTCTCATAAAGACGAGGTGAAAACACTGAGACTTAATATACAGTCGACCATGCTGGACCAGATGGACAAGTTGTTCTTCATGAAGATTATTTCTTCAAGCGGGGATGGCAGTTGATTTTTCCCTAATAGTACCTATTAACCAGTGCTTTCAGGGTGGCTTCAGTGTTTGAAAGCATATCTGTGGAAGCAAGCTTTGTGTGGAGCACTGTGTTCACTTCAACTGTCATCAATCTGTCTTTTTCAACCACTTAAAAGAGCTAATGGTTTAATCCTCTTCAGCTATTTTTGTGTGACTGAAAAACAGATCTGATGTCTGTTGGTGTATTTCAAATTAATTTAATGCACTAGAGGACACTCTGTAGACTTGAATTCTGTCTGTGGAGGCTAATGTATTTAAATAGATTATGAACTTGTTTCTGTCAGTGACATACAAATTGTCCTCCATTGTTTTGCTTCCCAGACAATTATGAGTAGAGGAACAATTGAGTTGATGTCTATCACAGCAAAACTGTACTGACGAACCACTGATATTCTAGTAAAACTAAACAATATTCTTAATCAAATTCTGTCTTTTTCTTTACTTCAGGATATCACTCATTTCATTCATATTTATGTTGTGCAGTCAGATAACATCAAGTGCAGCCAGAAGACCAGGGTTGGTTCTGGTTTGTGTCAGTTAAATGAAAGAATCTGTCGACATGAATTTTGATTCACACAGGCTCCTGATACTTCTGTTACTCTACTAGCAAACTAATAAGATTAACCTACATGAATATTTTAGTTAAACCAGTACAACAACTGACATTTTATTTTGGTCTAAATTGAACTGTTGAACTCTGACTTGTTTCTGCACTGCAGTGCTGAAAAGATTTATTCAACATACATGAAATAAGCATTTGACTTAGACGTTGGTGTGAAATGTTGGCGCTTTATTTCCGTTTTTCAATTAACATTTTTATGTAGCAAATGCACTTCAATGGTAATCATTACATTATTTGAAAAAGATACATAATTTGTGACAATTAAAGTTAAATGACAAACACAGAAAAAAGCAACAGGACAAGCAACTACTTTCTGATTGTTCCACTACATCAACTTAAGTCTAGCATCCGCGACGGCTGCCGACAGCCGTCTGTGGTGACAATCTGTGCGAAGCATTGCACAATACAGTGTCTTTACTAGCAATGCAAAAACATTCAATACTGTAGCATAAAAGGTATGCTATGAAAAGTAACAATTGTGTAAGTCTTGTGTAGCCATCAAAGAAAAGCACATATTTCCAAGGAGTTTAGATCATTAATGATTAAAAAGATTTGATGCATCAAATACAAAAAAAATCCTTAATATTGCTATATGCAGGGAGCAGTATAGCAGAGTCAAAACAGCACAATTTAAAATAGGGGTTATTCGCTGGTTAAAAGGTTTCTTCCAGGTCAAGCCTCATTTATTCACAATATCATGACAGTAAAATATTTTAACACAGATGACCTCAGTGGCAATTATGCTGCAAACGCTGTGGCCTCGTGAGACATTTACCACTTGTTGGACCTCAAAATGCCTGACATGCGCAATCATTACTTGATGTATTTGAAATGAAAGAGTCTCAAAGCAAACTGTATTATCATCATTATTATTATTATTATTATTATTATTATTATTAGAGTCGTGCGTGTATGTGCATTAAAGCAAGCCACGCAGACATGAGATGGTTCACAGTCATTTCACAATCTTAGTACTAAAGTGAGTTGTGTTACATGTGTATGTACAAAGACAGTGAGCGTATGTGCCTGTGTGTCAGTGTTTGTGTTTCTGTGGCTTTTTCTATACATTTACCACTCTTATTTTTAAGTGTAAATAAATAACAACATATGCTATTCAAACAAACCATGAATCCAACCAACTGCAAGCCTTGCTTTGCTAAAAGCGTGTTCAAAGTGTCCACAAAATTTCCTGCTACAGTACACATCAGCTGAACAAACTACACCAACAAGGCAACATAGCACCTCAGGCAAGATGATTTTTTTTTTACCAACATAAAGCCATGGCACTCTAAGGTTTGCTTGAATGGCACAATCATATTATTTATTTATTTTCTGCAGCAGGTGAGACCACCTCCTGATCCCAGGTTGGTTAAGCCAGCTTCTGGGCAGTCTCCGTCTCCTGCTGGGTGACCTTCTCTTCAGACATGATGGTCATCCATGGTGATACTGACCGAGTGATGGTCTGCTTAGCCATGTTGTAGTGGTTAATGAGGGTAAAGAGGCGCCCACGGCCCCCAGGGCCCTGAGGGGGGTAGTTGCCATACATCCCAGCTGGCATGCAGCGGCCTTGCTGCTCCAGAGAGGTAGGAAGAATAGAATTTAAAAAAGAGTAGATTCAATCAGTCAGTGCATTGGCAATTATTCAATGGTAAGTGAATTATGATAGCATAATGAAGATCTAAAATTAAATGTGATTCACATATACCTGAGAAGAAAACACAAAGCAAAAGATGACACAAAAAGACACAATCTAAGCCTCATTCATTAGTTTGTATAAGTTCCTGTGCATATGGATTAGACTTGTACAGAAAACAATCCAGTACTTGACAACATTAACTCCACTGCCTCCGGTTTTTAAGTAACCTTTGGTGAATAGCAACCACTGCAGGTACAAGTGGGATTATGTGGGATAATACTGAGTGCTACTGCTTAGCGTTTGTAGCTAAAATGTAACGCAAGAGACTGAGTCACAAAGTCATTAAACTCAAAATGGAAAATATAGATTTAAACATATGTGTCAGTAGTGACATACATAATGACATCATGGGAAACTATTAAATTGTAAAACAACTTAATAAATGTCAAATATATTCAAAGAGAAGATATGAGGCTGAATAAATAGTAAAAATCATACAAACACTAACCTTCAGCGTAATATGAAGACTATTATTAAAGCTTGGTTATCTCTCTGGTTTATCTACACTACAAACTCATCATAGAATAAACCTTAATTCTTTATCTTGTTTCAAAAACAGCAGTGCTCCTATTTACCGTGTAGACAAAGCTGTCGGGGCAGGGCTGCTCATACTGGTACACCTTATAGACAACCAGGAACACCACACACACCAGGAAGGCCAGGGCACAGATCACCAGCAAGGTCACCTAAAGGAGACACACAACAGCAAACAAGTGAGTAATTTTTTTGGGGGGATTATTTCTTCATATTTCACATTATACCACAGAGCAAGCGGCTGCGATATTGAAAAAAAAGAGTTAGATAAGAGTGTACATTGGTCTACTTGAATCTTTACACAAGTTACATGTATATAGTAATACGTTGATGTATTGTATACAGTATAACTGTATAACTGTACTGGGTATTGTGTATATTGGTACTCGATGGATAATGGCCGTTGTGACCATCTGTACAGTCCAGCTGTCACCTCTCAGGGGAGTTATGTAACAGCTACTGGTGTTTCTAAGAAGTGGGTGCGGGAGAAATCGCCCCCCCCCGTCCCTTACTGCCAAAAACGTTGATCATCAAAAGGTAGGCATATTATTTTTATGAGTTCACACAAATTAATATTCCGTGTTGTTGAATGCATGTGGACTAATTGAATCCTTTCAAGCAGCCCTGCAGAGTTTTTTTCGAGATTTGTTCGACAAATAGTTGCAAAAGAGAAACAAGAAATCCTGACGTAAACACAGATTATTATTTTTTTTTTAGTAAATGCTATGCTGTCAGAATCTTCTTGAGAATCTCTCGGATAGGCAGCGAGGCCACGCATCCCAGTACTCCTCGTACTGTTCCCCAGGATGTTTGGCAACATGTTCGATAAGGCTGTTAACAGCGTGTGTCAATATGAATAGAGGGATATTCTTTTTTATCTGTCTGTATGAGTCCTGCAGTTGCACAGCAGAGCAGACAGTACAGCGTGTACAAAGCAGAGCAACAGGCTCTTATGAAAGAGCCTATCTGGATGAAAAGGGTTGCCTGCAGCATTTCAAAGCGACAACGTGAGGATACGAGCTGTGTTATGAGACAGTGACGCGCCTCCTTGCCTTTCAGATGTTTGAGAATCAAAGCGATAATACTAAAGGAAGCCTGACACACCAGACAGAGACAATTGAATCTGTTGATTTTTGAACGTGGAGAGAGAACAGTGCAAATTCTGTATGCAAACCACGTTTGGTTCATGAATTTTAAAGTATGCATATATTTTAAATATGCAACCGTGTCACCCAATTGGATGCAGGATTATGCTCAGAGTTTTCTTTTACAAAATCACACTTTAATCCTTCTGTATGGTGTCAAGAGGGAACACACCTGCTAACCACAGGGACCTTGAGGGAGGTGGGAGAGATACTGCCGTTTAGAGGCCATCACCATGGCAGCAGCTGAATTAATGAGAGTTTCACGATGGGGTTAAGTGAATCATTGTGCATTATGTCTCCTTGTGCAGCCTGACAGGCAGCAGAGGACACAGGACATGAAGGTGGCACAAGCGAAAGAAGCACAACATGGATGGCAGAGGAAATATTGTGACAGTCATGACAAATGTCCTCAGCTGCAGGGAGACAGCTGCTCTCTGGCATATGCTTATGTGGGAGTGTGAGAGATAATGGAAATGGGATGATGCATGAAACACACGATGGCAGCGACGGTACACTTACTTTGAGTCGCTCAGATACACCTTCAATGATGCTTATTGAGAACTCCGCGATTTTGGGGGATCGTAGCTTTCCCTTCTTGCTCTCACCATCGTAGTCTGCTTTTGTCTTCACCACCACCTAGCAGAAACACATCACACACACACACACACACAGAGGCAGGGTGGCTTAAAATGTTCAAATGTAATCTTCTGCATATAGTATAGGAATGAAAGAGCTGCGGCGATGAACCCTGGTTACACATTACATAATTCCTGCAGCCTAATTGGCCTAATTGGAAAGACAGAAATAGCTCACAGCAATAAAGGCATATGACGCCTCACTAAAATCACATATACAGTATGTATAGATATCAAAATCTTACCTTATCCGGTGGAGGAAACTGCAGCTGACTAGCATCTAATGGTGTTATAAGAGGGATGGTGTCAAATCCGTCTTCAGAAGCCACCTTCCCGTTTTTCTCGCTGAAATTATTCCCCAATTTAACCATTTTCCCTGCACGAAAAAAACACACACACCAGTCTGAGGGGGACAAATACGCGCTTATTAATGCAAATCCACAAGCATCACCGGTTTTCTTCTGCCCCCCCCCCGTGTGATCGCAAAAAGCCTGGAGAGAAAGCGTTTTACAACTGAACACATGCAAACAGCAGTGCAAAGAGATGTGTGGCGCTTTGTGGGCCACAGGAAAAGCCCGTTAACACGCTCACAAAAGCGCAGGAGAGGACGCGCAGGTCCTCCACACAATGGGGCTGATGCATCGCTGAGAACAGAATGATTGACTGCTCGCAAACACTCACCAGCTCAGTCGAGTCTCGTTTTCAGTCCGTATATTTCCCCCCGATGTGGTGATTTTATTGTTCCAGCTCGTGTGTGTGTGTGTGTGTGTGTGTGTGTGTGTGTGTGTGTTTGTGTGTGTGTCTGGTTTTTTTTGTTTGTTTTTTTTTTAGGTGTGACGCAGCCGATTTGCGGAGCCGGTGCACAATGTGACCAGCTGGGTTAGTGCGCCGCGTTACCTCCGAGCTGGATGCTTCTGCTGGCGTCTGGCTGCACTGCAAGTGATGTAACATCCTCATCACATCCATCCTTACACATCTTTATCACGGGCAGCAAATGCGGGACGTGACAGAGCCCGTGTCGTGTCACCTTGGATGTAGAATAATAAACTCTATGTGCAAAAATGTTTTGATGAGGAGAATGGAAATAAAAGGAGCTGTGTGCACCTGAAACATTTTAGTATAGATCCAGGAGACGTTTGCTGTCGTTTCCTGTCATTGCACTGTAACAGTGCATCATAAAAACATTTTAATTGAATGTTTTTTTAAGTAATAAGTGACTTGTTGTATGAGAAAATCTTTATAACAGTGTTTTCAGATGACCACTGTATATCAATGTGACAATCTGAAGGCAACTGGTTATAGTGATGGACTCAGCAGCTCCTTTTAACCGGAGTCTCAGTTTAATTTTTAACCATCAGACTCACAATCTTCTCAGGTTGCTTTCAGGCAGCTTATAGTTTTAAAAAAACTTTAAAAACCCACTGTACCCTATTTTTTCAGGAGCAAAAGGCAGACGGAGTTAGAAACTACATAAGGAATTTAACATTAAGCAGCTCAAGAGACAGATATTTCCCTCAGAACTGGTAGAGACCAAAAACAGAGCTAAAAGAGGTAATCTATGCCAACTTGCATTTAGTACATATATACTTCTACTCACAATGAATTAACAACTGTCATTCAGTTCTTATTAAAATGTTGCTGTTTCCTGACTGGGTGCAGGGACGTATGTGACATCACTCTTTTTAAAGTCCTACATACTGTGAGTGTGAGAAGTGCACAGAGAAAAAAAGAGAAATTCCAAATAGCTGCTAAATAAAAACTTCAACTGACAGGAAACCTATTAAAACTGGCTCATTATTGGCTGTTATGTTTTCACTGTAGTGCAGTGACTCTGTAGGCTGTATTCTGTCCAGATTGGTCATACAGCATATAGTCTACTATATACTGCATAAGATACAATACGTAACAGTGGTTAAAATGCTTGACATTGTTATTTAACTATAGGCTCTACGTCGCCTCATTGTGCATTTAGAAATGATGAGATAAAGCCACGTCTCTTCATATTGTCCAGTGGCCTGTTGCCAGGCTACAGTGTGAATGAAAGCGTGTTAGGAGAGGATGCATGAAGGATCAAGTGGAGGCTGATAATCCACAAGGAAGCAGTAGAAGAGAAAATGACACTGATCTCATTCCGTATTGAGGCAGAAATCACACCTCTTTAGTGGGCTGTTAGCTCGGACTATTTGCTGTGGCAGCTGCAGTGCCTTGAGGTGTCGCTGCTTGCTGCTGGGTAAAAAGATAAAACGCGAGCGATGAGTCTAAGGCATAAAGTCATCAGCTATTAGATCCCCGTCTAATAGACGTGAGAGGTGAAGTCATGTGTTTTCTGAAAGTAAATAACATAGGCTGAGGAAGTGACTGTGCAGTAATACATTAGTAGGATATCTTATTCCCTTAGATGTGAAATAATACCTTAATACCTTTCAGTGGGTATTTAGAACAATCCTTTTGGTAATCAAATTTTATTTTTTTAATTGTTTTTTAATAAAAAAAAATGTTTACAACACTTAAACTTCAACAACATTTGTTTTTATTTCTTATTTTTCCTTTTTATTTTTTTTATATTTCTTATTTCTTTTTCTTATAATCTGCACTACATGTCACTAGTTTTAAATGAGCTCCATGAGAGGTTTCACTTTGGTGTCTTACAGATAACATTGTCTATCATTTTTCTTGCTTTGTTTGCTTACCAGTGTATATTACAGTGCAGGTACAGTCTGTGTGTTAATGCTGCAGTAGCAGGTTCTGCCTCTGCAGGACGGTTCTCTGCAGAAATTAGAAAACTTCTCCTGGCCTCAGTACTGCTTGTTCTGTAGCCACACTATCAGCAGGTTGATGGCATAAACACAAAGCCTGAAGGTGTACAGCCTCATAAAAAAGATTGAAGATTGTTTGATTCAGAAAAAATGTTTTATTGCAGCATTTTCTTTTTTCCCTGCTACATATCTTTGTCCTGCTACTTTTGCTACAAAAAAAGAAATAGACTTCTAAAGACAGTGGTTGGCCAGGTGCTTTTATGTATGTCGAGTTTACATGCTCCCCTGCTTCCCCACTTCCTCCCAAAGATAGGAAAAGCAGTTAGGATCATGGATAGATGGACTTCTGAAGATAAACACTAGAGGGAGACACCAGATTACTGTTTCACAATACATGACTGCTTGTGTTAAGCATAGTGTAATTGCTGTGTGATTATTGTTATCACTGTAGTTTAAATTGTGATACTGATCACTCAGTTGTGAAAGTGCTTCAAATCTTAAGTAACCAGTATACCAAAATAATGTCAATGTATATTATAGGATTATTATCCTCTAATTAAATATATTTTTGGATAACACTGGATTATTTTATTAATGAATAACTTAATGTAATTTAATAAATATATATATAAAGATTTATATATGTGTCACTGCAATTGCTCCATCTTAAACCCACTCTGTTCTTGGCTCTGCGCCCAGAAAGTTCATTTCCCATTTCCCATCTAGCCACATGGACTAGGCTCCGCCACGCAGAAAGAACAAGTATTCCCACTGAGAGAGCGACAACTCCAACAGCCGCCACAGAACAGACTCCCGTTAAGAAATCCTGTCAATGACCAGGGACGACAAAATCCACTGTGTTTTGAAGGACACAAACGTCACAGCAGCAGAGTCTAGCAGTCCTCAGAGGACAAGGTATGATTTACATTCTAAATCTCAGAGTGTGGCACCGAGGTGCACCGTTCCTCAAGTCATCATCTGCTGAGAGTAAACTGTAAAGGATGTTGGTTTGCATCAGTAAAATGTTTTCTGATATTGATCTGTTGCATTATGGACAGTGTGTCAGGTTACTCACTGAATGTGCTGTGTCTAGTTTAAAAGTCCTGCTGCCGTGCTGGAGCTATTGTCTTTTTGCATGAACACAAAGCCTCTTTTCATGAATGTATAATTCCCCACACTAGTTGACCCAGCACTTTGTTTGTGGGTGTGAGATTTTTTTTTCTTTGTTATTTTGTTTTTGCACTTGAGGAAGAATTAGTCACAAAGATTGAAAGAATGGAAAGAAACTCAGTGAGAACAGTGAGGTTAAGACAGAAAGTTTGAGAAGTTTCATCAAGCTTAAAACTAATATTAAAGTTCTCAACAACAGGCAGCAGTCGCCAGACTGTATAAACAGGATGCTGGTGTGTGCACACACGCTTACACACCCTCTGTGGATAAAAAGCTGAGGCACAGGCACCACTATCTGCGCTGTAATAAGCTAAATGAAATGTTTCTCTACAAACCCAGCGGCTTGTTTCTGTGGACAACTTGCTCCGAGCCTGTATCATGTGAGTAGATGTGCTGCCAGAGTTTCTAGAGGATTTTCTGGGAAGATGAGGTCACAGGGAGACACACCCAGAGGCTTGGAGCTCTGAGTAAGAAATGCCATGGGTGGAAGATGTTTAGCAGTGACTGTGAATTGCCGGGAGGAAGCGGTAGCTTTGTTGGAATTTCAATTCAGAAACTAAAGAATGTTGGTCTGTCTGTGCTATTAATACTGAGATACATGGCGTGATTTAAATAGGAAGCGCGATTTCCCCTCAAATACACAGATAGAAACATTATCGCAGCTTTTCACAGGAATTAGTCCACATGTTTAGATAAGCACATTTTTACAGACATTTCTGTGTCAAACAGTTTAAATGTAATTTTCTTTTTGTTAGCTTGAAAAGAACAATTTTGAAAAACACTGCTTCATTACAGCAGAGAACTTATTCACACTGGAATGTGCCTGGGATGAGGGTCATTTCCTCTCAGCAAAGAAAATCGACTTGGATGACCTGTGAACTTTTGGTATTTAAACCCCCAGTTCCTGACCTCTCCTTTTCCTTTTCTCACATTGAATTCCATTGTTTTTTTTTACCACTATCCAGGTTTTCAAATAGTACAATCTTGTGTTTATAGCCTGATTTATAGAGGCTCAGCTTTAGCAGTGTAGACAGACGTGGCTGGGAGGGTTGACTGAGCCGGAAGTGAAGTTGGTGGGGTGGGCAGTTGAGTCAACACAGTGCTCTATCTCAGACTGGTGTCGCTTCTGGTCTTGTGCCTCTCAATGGAATCACACGCACAGACTGAGATTGCGATAATACCGAGTTATAGACGAGCACAGACAGACTGGGTAAAATCAAATGAGAGGGAGTCGAGTCTGGTCAGTGAGGGGAGGGAGCAGTTTGCGGCCTTTGTCTGAATCAGTGAAAAAGAGACTTCACAAACATTATTAATGCTCTTTCTAAAGAGTTCTTACAGCAGCCACTCAAACATGGCCTCACAAGAAGAACAGAGCTACATGCGTTGTCTTTGTTTTGTGGCTGTAAAAATACACCTTATTGTTGTTTGTGTGTAAAAGACTTCATTCCACTACGCAGCTGTTTGAATCGCTGTGATAAACACACTGTGACTGGCTTTTCAAAGTACTGTACAACAAGCTGTGGTCGGCTCTAAGCAACGCAACACATAACACAAGCTCTAAATGCACGCAACTCCAGTTTTAGTCTTTTAAATAGTGAAACCATCATGACGTTCTCTGTGAATTTCTGGGGTGCATATTCCAAAATTACAGACTCCAGTGGCCAATGATTGCAGCACAGCCCAACCCTTGACCACGGGAAAGCAGTAGTAATGGCTGACGTCCTGCCCCGTGCAGGAAAGCTATGAATGATGATCAAGTAGGAGCTGATCATAGTATAATAGTGTGCGGTCACGTGCAGTGGAGAAAAACATTACACAGATGCTGGTAGTGTTCACAGTCTACCAGTTGATGTCAGGCTTCACTTGTTGACAGATCAGGATTACTACTGTCTTAAAACGTTTTCTCCCAACCTCCCACACAAGGCGGATGAGAAGTGAGAGAGTTGATATCACAACACTGTACTTCTAAACTTTTATGGCTTGTGGCCCTTTAACAAAAAAAAGAACAAAGTGTAATTCTGATCCTTCTAGCAATGCAGTCTAAGGTCTGAGCTTTACTCTTTTGAAGTTAGGAAACAATTTTAAAAATAAGCGGTATCAATCGAGCAGCATAAGATAACACATGCACAAGAGAACTGCAGCCTGAAGATGAGACTCCAGTTAATAGTAATAATGTTAAAAGTGCTTCACACAATATGACTAAAAGCCTTTTTGGCGTCAAGAGCAATTATTACTGTATTTTCTGTATGTTTGCGATACACAGCACAATGTTTAAAAGGTGGAATAGGTGGTGGACGGCATCCTTAAGTAATGAGACACTCCTTTCTTCTTTGTCTGTTCTTATTTTAAAAAACAACACGCCTGTGTGGCTGAACGTGTGGTATGAAGGAGGGGATGCCTGTTCCTGATTCACTGACCTTTAACCGGTGCTCAGTTCAAAGATGGACAGAGTAGAAAACAAGGCGTCTTTGACGGTGTCAGACATTCTAATAGCAGCTTTTAGTGATTGTTTCTAATCTGTCACACAACCCAGCCACTGTTTCAGCTTTAAACTAAGAATTAAAAGACAACTTGTTTCCACCTGCCCGTGACAGTACGATCCAAGAAAAAACTAGTTGCCTTTTGAATAGTTCCCTATTCTCACTGAGAAAAGTGAAAGTGATTAATATGCACTTGCACTGGTTATGTTACACAGATTGCGTTCTATACCAGGGGTGGCTAACCCTGGTCCTTAAGACTCAGTGTTGAAGTAAAAAAAAAAAGGCACCTGAAGAGGGCTGCAAAACAATAAACTCATTCATCATTATTAAACAACAGGTAACAAATGAAATTGAAATGATTTGATTGTGAATGTACTTCATTGATTCATTTCACATTTTCCAAAATATCTTCTAGGAAAAAAAAAAAAAATCACATTATGAACAGCTTGTACTTAAAAGAACAGTGACCCTGTGTTTCTCGTAATGTCAGGAACCGGTCAAGCCAGATCTCTCCGAAGCCTGGAGCCACATCCCCCACACATAAACGCATTCCCTCTTTATCTAATGACTCATAAAATCTTTTTATGGCAAACAACCGGGTACATGAGACACAAGAGGATCCCTCCCAATTTTACTACACTACAGTATCACCTATTGAAAGACTGACTAAATCTACCAGTAAGTGACAGTAGGTCGAGGGAGGAGATTTGAGAAGGGAGGGACAAGAGGAACCTCCTGTCAAGAGAGAAAATCTGACAGCACATAAGAGCGAGTATTTCTACTTTTAGTTAAGGGAAATACACACTTTTTCTGTTGGTGGTGTCTATCCATCGATCAGAAAGAGAGAGATCAAAATGGGTGGCACTATGAGTCAGAAGAAGAGCAGCAGGCAAGGCAGCTCAAGAAGTCACACCAACAGTATCACGTGAGTCACCTGTTTGACACTGATTGCACAGTACTTCACAGAGAACTGTTTAGTTTGAATTCACTGACGTTTTCTTAATGTTTGTGAAGTGACATGTCCTAGTAATGCATGTAACTGATGTGAACACTTGTGAAGTGTTAGCTTTATTTGCATTCTTTTTTCCATTTTGGTGCGACACTAGCGTACACTTACACACACACATGCAAATATTCACATACCCTCTACGTGAACCCACAGATAAGCCTGCGTACAGGTGGCCTTACACAGCGGTGTGTGCGCGCGCGCGCCGTTTTGCAAACATATCGTCAGTCGAATACAATGTGATCACATTAAATATGCAGCGCGTCAAACAGAACCAAAACATTGAGCATTTTCAGAATTTATTGTGCAAAGTTTAGAGAGTGAGAAGTACTGGAGAATGTTGCAGAGCTGTAGTGACTGTTTCAACATGATCAGTTGAGGGGTTGATGATCTCATTGTGAGAAATAAAGTATCACTGTGTCAATATTTGCTTGAGGCATTTCATGTCGTCTTTATTCTGAAAGGCATCACGACAGACAGAATACTGACACTGTTAGCCTTGCACATTAGCCATGGTCCAATCCGTTTGTCACCCTTCTTCTAAAGGTTGTTGACTATAAATATTCCACACAGTTTTCTTATGAAGGAGAGGAAAAAACATATTGGACAACCACAGCAAGTGACATCTAACATTTACAGTTGATGCACAGCACCGGACCACTTGTTTATAGTGTTTCACAGCTCGATAGAAAAAAAGTCATGGTGATATAATACTTCTGGTCTGATTCTCATCTGCTCAGAACAAAACATTCCCAAAGTCAGTTCAAATTAAAATCAACATGCTAAAAAACAAACTGAGTAAAAATAATACTCTTTACTATGCTCACTGTAATTTACATACTGCATCAGGGGACACAGACATACACATCAAACACTTTCATCCCTACTGTCCACTTTGTCCACCTGTATCAAAACCTGTTTGTGTGATCTCAGTCTCTTCTGCTTTGACCCAGGCTTTGTGCGACTGGTTCTTCTGTGTTTTGGATGCCAGCATGTCGGGCTGGCAAGAGTCAGCGAATCTCTCGCGCGCCTTCTCCCAGTTCTTCTGGGACTTCGAACTGACCATGGAGATGGTGTCTAGAGACATGGCGGCACCAGCCCCCAAACCTGACTGAGACTTTCTGATTTTCAGTTCAATCTGTAGAAGACAACAAAAGAAACACAAAACCAAATCAGCAGTTGCTTCACAGTATATGCACACAAGTGAAGATCTACAAGGAGGACATCGCCAGATTGTCTTACCGGGTCCTTCATTCCAGTTCCCTCTTTACCCAGTCCCTCTCCTTTCTTCCAGCCCATCTTTTCCAACATCTTACGCCCTTTATTGACTTCACTGATCTCGCTTTGAGAAGAGAAACATAAGACATTGAACATTTGCATCTGCTTTTAAATTCTCTGGCAACTTTCAAAGACAATATGCTTACTCGTGAACAGAAGCAGGGGCATCATCGCGTTGGAAAACACCGTGGCTGCCCACCGTCTGTCGTCGAGACTCTGCCCGGTCCTTGTATTTTGGGTTCTTCAAGGCTTTGGCCTCCTCATACTCACTGCTCTGTTTGCAGACACAGTACTGATTGACTGCATGAACAGATGAGAAGGTTTACACTAAAGCTGGCTGCAGCTGCTTATGATAACTCGTACCTGCAGGCCATATTTGGCCTTCATCTGCTTCAGCTCCTTCTGCCTCAGTGCTTCTTTATCCTCCTTGGTAAGTGCAGGACCTTTAGGAATACAGTGATCGTAAATTTAAAATCTGTCTTTGTGAATCACATCAGGCTTTTACAAACAACTTTGAGCTCAGTATATCACCCATTACATAAAACTATAGGGGGTTTCTCACCTGTCTTCTCGTCTCTCTTGTGCTTGCTGAGGTGAGCCATTATCTGACCGGGCTCACATCCATCACATGTATCAGTGCCTGAGTGAATGTGGAAGGAGAGCACAGTCTCTCCCATCTTCACCTCATCACCATGCATTAGTGCATATGGCTCACACTTAGTTTTGGGCTGCAGACAACAATAAGTATTTGGTGAAGAGTCTGTAGCAGAGTCTTACAGTTTATTCTGAGAAAAAATAAACTAAGAAAAAATAAAAACCTGTAAGATTCGGTTGCCATTGATGACTGTACCGTTCTGGCTTCCCTGGTCCACCAGCATGTAGCTCTGTTGCTCCTGGTCAAAGTACACCTCCACATGAAACTGCACCAAAACAGCTCAGTGTTAAAAGCATCAATTTAAACCTGTTCTTAACAAATGAATCAATTCAGCCCCTGGAAAGTAATGAAAGTAAATGGTTTACCTTGCTGACTCCCATTTCTGGAATTCGGATTGCATGGTCCATATCTTTCTCTCTGCAACAGAAAGACATCATGTTGGCTACAGGGAGTTCTGAGTTATTATATAACTTAGTCGGATCAAAAAAATTTTTCTCATTGTCACCTATATTTTTAAAGATATGTGTACCAACTTATAAATCCTTGGTAGAAAACTATTAAACCTTCTACAAAGATAAAACCCATGCTGCCACAGTAAGAGAAAGAACACAAACCTTCCAATGGTGGCTGGAGAGTCAGCTGTGATGATGAACAGAGTGCCCACCTGCAGCACTGGAGACCTGACCACTGTCACCCTAACGCAGGGCGGCCAAATGTCTTTGACTAAGAAAAAAAAATGTATTGCTTCAGGAATGTGCCTCAGAAACGTACAGT
This sequence comes from Ctenopoma multispine, assembly GCA_034779795.1. Lineage (NCBI taxonomy): Eukaryota > Metazoa > Chordata > Actinopteri > Anabantiformes > Anabantidae > Ctenopoma > Ctenopoma multispine. Next base: position 8,091,476 of record JAUYWH010000022.1, on the reverse strand, counting down.
GCTGGAAGCCGATAACAGATCATCACCTAACTGGCTTTGAGTGACTACAGATACAACAAATTTACCCAAGAATTATTATGAACCAGCTTTGAATTCAGCTTGTTTTTACCCCCCCTCACCTTGCCGACTCTGAATCTCCATCTCTAATTCTGGGCTTTCGTTGGAAGGGGAGACAGAAGCTGATGAAATTGAAGGCATAGATTCCCACTCTTCTCTCTCCGACTCTGTAATCTCACCCTCTTCTGGTTCGCTGTTCCCCTCTGAGCCATCGCTCTGGGCCGGGCTCTTTTTCTTCTTACGTTTTTCTGACTTGGATTTCTTCCTTTTCTTCTTTGATCTTTCTTTATCATCATCACGTGAGTTGTTTTTGTGCTTCTTCCTCTTTGATGAAGACTTGTTGCTCTCCTCCCTGCATTTAGAAGACTCTTTTCTTCGTGGAGCCACATCTGGACTGCGAGACCTTGCCTTTGGTTTTCGGGAGTCAACAGATCTCTTCGTTGTTTCTCTTTCAACCCAATTAGTTTTTTCTTCTTCCAGCTTTACCTCATCAGATATAAGTTCCTGCCATCAGACAGTCAATAGTGAGATTACCACCTCCAGTGACTAACTGACAGCAGGCTTTGAACAAATGATCCTATTTCTTTTGTCACAGCATTTTTTGATGTGTGGACTTGGTCTCAGTCTTCAAAGGAAGTGCACTATAGACCCCACAGGTGACTAAATCAACTAAAGACCACATTGAACATGTAAACAGTTACAGTGATACTGGTTTCTGATGGCTTGCTACACATGCAGTGAAAAGAAAGTGTAAATTTTCACTTTATTCTATTAATGAGTTGTGTAAAATAACCATTAGCAATTTCAAAAACTATTTAGCTAAAATTATTTAAAATAATCAGGAATATTTTCAATGCACTGAATGCTACTTTCAAAAATGTACCTCTGCTGGTAGTTTTCCAGTTAGAGAAAATCTTCATTTTAGCCAATGAGTTAGTCACCTCGTGCACCTAGGTCAGAAAAATAATCTTTTAGTTAACTATCCTCAAATCACTAAATAAACAGTGTTAAATTTGACAGGAATTGTCAATTTAGTTTTAGTAATCTTTATTTTTGAAAACCGACTTAATTCCAGTTACCTTTTAATCATTTATTTTCTTCCTGTTTTAGTCTAGGTTTAGTAAGTGAAACTCAGTTTAAGCATCTGGATATATAGACAGATTAGCGCAAAATCTGTCTATATATATATCTAGATTTTAAAGGGGAACTACAAAGTTGAAAGCCCGCTGTCAGCTACCAACTATAAAAACTTAACTTCATGTATCAAAAGATCATCAAGAACATCACATACCATATCATCCTGGTGTGACGCTTTCTTGACCCCTTTCTTGAATTTCCTGCCTCTTCTTTCAGAAGTGTTGTTATCTTGACAAGGATCTGCAACAGTCTGTGCAGCGGGTACTTCAATCCTGGAATGAAACTGGTATCGTCCACTCTCTGCATCATAGTAGTAGTAAATGCCAGTGTTGGCATCATAGTACAACTGGCTGACCTGAGAAAGAAAAAATATGTACTAGATCATAACTATTGCACAAAATATTTGTCAACAAACATTTATTTGCTGATAAATGTAATTATGTTATAGACAAATATTTTACAGGAATGGAGTTGACAAACCGAGTCATAGTAGAAGCCTGTACTGTGGTCATAGTACATCCCAGTAGTCTCATCAAAGACAAACCCAGTCTGTGTCATAGCCTCTTCAGCAGTGGCCCTCAGTATATCAGCAATACATTCCCCATCACCTTCCTGAAAGAGACCATGTATATTGTGTAGTCAGGTAAACTCAAATGTATAAATGAAATTTGTGCATCAGTATAAGCAGTATCTTATTTCAAAATTTTTGATTAATGTGTACACAATTAGCCAACTAATTGACCCAGGTTCAGTTCTATCAATAAGCAAGTTTTATTCATTTATTCAAATAACTAAAACAAAATAATAAATACTAGTGCTTCTAGTAACATTTTAATACAGCTAACTTTTTATCCAAAGCTGACCTCTGTTGCGACTGCATCATTGCTGTGAGGTTGTCCTGACTCAACTGCAGTTGCTGCTTCATTCTGTGTTAAAACCTCTGCTGCCTCGCTGTCATCAGCTGCATCCACTGGAGCTGTTGTGTTCAGGTCTTCCTGGGCATCTGCTGCCTCTGGGTTCTGACAGTAGCCTCCATAGTAATAGTTGTAGTAATCTGGGAAAGAATATTATATACTTTTTAACAGTTACTCACTTTGTGAAGAAGTGATATGATCACACACTTTTATTTGTGTACTTAAAGTAACATACCCGTCTCTGTCCATACATATTCTTCTGTCTGAGTTTCACTTTCAGCTCTGTCTTTATCCTTCTTCTTACGTTCATGAATCTCAACGCTCAGCTGGTCAACCTAACAAAAAAAAAAACACTCAATATTGATTAACTCTTGAAATATAAAATGTGTTTACTAAAAAACTCAGGCTGGTGTATTACAAAGTTTTCATTTTCTCAATGACCTTACAGAGTTACAATAAGAATGATCTATATGCTTTTATGAAATAAAACATTTTTACTGGGATTTGTTGACAATAAAAATATATAAAGCACAAGGCTTTAAAAATAGAGTATTGGTTTAGATTTTGATTTAAAGTAGCTATTTAGTTGTCTGTGTAAACACAGGAACAGGGCTTTTAATTATAAATAAATACCTTAGGGAGAAGCCTGTAAATACTGCCTCATTGCAATATCCATACTGTGGTGGACACTTCTGAACAATATAAACTGTTCTGCAAAAATGGATCTTCATCCAGGTCATAATAGTTGTGTGTATGAGTGTAAGCACGGACCTGTTTCCTCAGGTCTTCATTATAGCTCTCCGTGCTCTTCTGCAGTCTCTCAGTGTGGTTCAGCTGCTTCTGTAGCTTGGCTAGCTCGGCTCTGCACTCTTTCAGCTCCTGCTTCAGCGACTCTACTTTCAGACGCAGCTCAGTCACCTCACACTCCGGGTCCGTTTTTCCATTTTCATTCTCCATTAGCTCAGCTAGTACAGACATCAACATTACGGTTTGTAACGTATTCACGAATACGACACACAGATAACCAGCCCGACACATGCTAGCATAAAGTACCGAACGTAGTTAACTTAGTTATCTTAATGTAATATATTTAATGCAGATGGTAATAGCGTTACTTACTACACTTTTATTAAATATATAAATGTTTTATCAAACACACAGCTAATACACATTAACGCTAGCTAACCCTGAATAAACTCTGTAAGATCTCCTTACCGTTTCTTTCGTTTTCGTCTCTTCGGAAGCGAGTTCACTGTCAGCACGGCACGAGAACCAACCTGAAAGTTGAAAATAAACATCTTGTCACTGCCCTGCATTTCCGACACAGTCGAGTGGCGTTACATGTTTTGATGATAATTAGACAGTTACAGTTAGAACCGTGGAAATGTTTACAGTCCACCCTGCTCACGACCGCCATTTATTACTAACTAACTACGTCACGGCGGAAGTACTTCTTCTTCACGTTTGGCGGGCTTGTTTTTTTTCCCGCCGCTGCCTCAGGAAGTATTTTACTGCCATCCGGCGGTGAACTGTGTTCATCGTATCATTACAACCACTGAACCAGAAGTATTATTTTTCTTTAACGTTTTAAGATTAAAATGTAAAATTACTACACTACCGGACTTTTAATACATTTACTATGCATCCTGTTAAAAGTCATGATATCACTTGACTAGAAATGGTTGTTTGTATTCTGAAATTTGAATGGAGTTTGTGCTTTATACACTCATGGCCTGCACACTATATCATATTAGTTAGACTTATATACATTTGGTATGTGTGCAAAAATGGTGATTAGGTAAGTCTGTATGCTGAGTTTTATGCAGGCCTCTGTTTGCTGAAAGCACTGTTAAACTTGTGTTTATGTCATCAGACTGTATGTCCATTATAACTGCAAGTTTACACACACGTGTTTCATATAATGCTCTTCTTAGTTCATGAATGAACTTTATGAGTCAGTAATGTTTATAATATTGGTATCAGTATATATAAAGCACATTTTCAGCAATGGTTCTTTTCTAGTAAGGTATGTCTTCTGGGTGTTATTACGCTCTTTGACCACAAGGTGTCCCTTCAACACACTAATTCTGACATTTGACAGCACAAATGATGTGGCCTACAAGTAATTTAAAAAGTCGAGAAGGTACTTACACTGGTCTCTGGCAGGATGTGGTCCTAACATAGAGTCAGAATTAAATGCCTTCTGCTAATTGCTCGGTGCTAATAGTTTTTGCTCTTGATATTTTGCATATCTTGTCCTTCCTGACCCCTGCTGGTTCCTCTATCACACACATATTCTTCTGGTCACATTTTCGCTCATTTCCTTCCTCTCTCTCTTCTGTCTTCGCCCCATTCTTTTTACACTCATCAATTTCTGGGAACGTCTGATGCATTCAGATAGTTTGCTGGGACCTGCCAGGACCAGGCCATCTCTCTGTGTGTCTACATTTATTTTAGGCTCCAGAGGAAGGGCTGTTATATAATACTGTGGCTTATCTATTGTCCTCTAAAACTGAAACACAGTCTCTTACTGTGTCTAGAGTGTGTTTAAAGTGTTATGCTATAAACACAGTGTAAATATATCATGTTGTTATTTGTAAATGTCATCCCTGCATTCTTTCAGACACTTGAGCTGTAAGGTTACAGAGCAGTTTTCTCAGAAAAATGCTGTTGATGAATATGAAGACACACTGGAAAGAGACTGAACTTGAAAGTGTCATTAATCACGTTTGTACTGAGACAGGCAGAATTTGAGTTGCTCAACAATAGGTTAAAAAAGGCCAGATTGTTTTTTTGTTCCAGTGACTTTCTCGAAAACGCCTTCCAGGTTCCTCCCACTGCGTTTGAAATCGGAGCTCTTTTTGAGTTGTGTTTAGATTTTGGTCAGACGTCTTGGCAGGAGCTCTGCTGGCTGCGGTGGTGGTAGAGCAGCCTTTAAGAATAGGGTGGTCTTTTATCTGCAGACATGCAAAGCTGCCTCACGCTACCCACTGATGTTTATCGATGCCATTTTTAGACTAGAAAAGTCTCACAGATTGTTTTTAAAGGACATGCAAAGATAATGGTTTTCACTTCAGTGTTTGAGCCCTGTTTTTTTTTGGGGGGGGGAACTGACTGTTATGATTTTGCATTAGGGATTGTAATGAGAACTCTTTCTTATGTAACCTACTTATCCTCAACCATCATTTGTAATAAACGTTCGAACCATGGAAACAGAGAGATTAATGTACCAGATGTTAATTTACTGTGGAAAGATAAAGAAGATGCAGAAAACACACCGCAACAGAGCCTCATTTTTAGATGTCTCATACACTCTTTTGTAGTTTTTTCCATTAGTTAAACTTGGCCCAGGTTTTCATTAAGTACTACTGATGTGGAAAGACACACATTAGGAGCCTCAACTGTTGAGGGTAGATCCTGGTGCTTTCACAAACAAACACTTAAAAGACAAGAATGGTAAACCAAGCCCTAACACTAAGACACAGTATAATGCTCAGGCTCCAGTTTTAATCTGTTTGTACGATCCTTTAATTAAGCTGCACATTCTCAGTGCAGGCCAGGATCCCCCTTGTCCTCAATCCAGCCACACGTTCCACCCTTTTCTAGTCAAATGTGGAAACTCTGAGGTTGACACACTCACTGATGGGGATTTGGTAGGAGTTTGGCTGCTGCATGTTGAAGCCGAACCCTCGAGGAAGAAGTGAAGTAGAAAGCAAAGTGCACGAGGCTAATGGCATAAAAAAGGGGTATGTGTGTTTGAAAAAGGCACTGCTGGTACGTTGTGTCAAGATATTTCTTAACTTATGAGACTGCTTTCGTTGACCTCATAATACGTTTATTTCATAAAATAATATGTTATTTACAAAACGAATATATTATATCTTACAAGAAAAACATGCCAAAAAATGTATAGTAATTCATATAAAATAATGACAAAGACCTCTAAAGATTTAATGTGAAACAAAAACGTCAACAACTTCACACAGTCAGGTGGTTAATGTATAATACAACATCATTTATTAGTTGGTTGTATGTTTTCTAAGCATCTACAGCTGCTAAATAAATTGTACATTGCTTAAGTAAAGTAGTTACCACCCCACATATTACTGACTTTAATGCTGACAGTTCAGCCAAATGCGATGCACCTTAGTAGCAGTGTTTGTGATTGTGATTAGGATTACTTCTGATGATGACACATCAGTGATTATGATAACACGGACCTGTGTCAGATGGGTTCCACAGCTGCCTGCCAGTTCAGTGGTCTGAACTAATACCTCAGACTAATGGAATCCGACCAGGTAGATCTCCTGAGGCTCTCCAACACAACTGGTTCCCCTGGTCACGCATGCCTGCCTGCCACTGGATGGGAAACGAATTTAAGTGTTAAACAGCCTGTGGAGAGTAACGTAGGCTTTAAGATCAGCCTCCCCACATTCCTGTCCTCTCTCTGGACTATAAAATGTGAAACCCACCCCTCCAACTCCACCTCCTCTGTTCTGTGTTTGTTTTCTGACTCCCTCTCTCTGTGCTTCAGAGCAGCCTGACATGCGCATACCATTCATCAACCGCAGGGGAAGTCATTTGTAGCTCGGTGCAGAAAAGCTGCATTCAGGCTTCCTGCCTCCCCCCTCTGCATTTTCTGTTAGTGGACTGGTCTGATGGAGAGAGGAGGGGGAGGAAGGGTTCAGGAGAGAAGAGAGCAGCATTTTGAAAACCAGCTGATCTGAGCGGCGGTATTCTGCCACAGAGGCAGAGAGAGACAGAGAGAGACAGAGAGAGAGAGTAGAAAAAAAGAGAAGAGGAAGCAGCTGATTGTTTTAAAGATTTTTAAGTCTGAGAATAAACAGATAGAAGACTGGAAAATAACTGCGCCCTGCCTTTTGATGGGAAGCGGGGAGATGCTGTGAAGAAAGAAGCTCTGTGGAGAGATGTGAGGGCTGCTGGCAGGGAGGAGATCTGAGGAAAGGAATCGGCTCTGCTACCAGTCAGCGAGGGGGGGGGGGGCGAGGAGCCCTCGTGGAAAGAGGAGGCATGTCTTGGCTGTCACCTGTGTCGTGGGCCAAATGGACGTGGACCGCGGTGCGAGGGGGAGAGGAAGACGATGAAGAGGGGCAGGAGGCCAACGAGCAAGGGGAGCAACGTGGAGAGAGGCGAGACGACGAAGAGGAGGAGGAGGAGGAGGAGGAGGAAGAGCGATCTCAAGGCTGCAGGCAAGTGTTGTGCTGGAGCCCGGACACTGATAACACAGGAGGAGGGGGCATATGTGTGCCCACCTGAGGATGACCAATCCTCAGGTGTTTTTTCAGCAAAAACATCGAGAAAGTAGAAAAGAAAAACCTCGGTTGTGTTATTTGCTTGAACGTTTTTCTGTTTACATGCTGGCGTCTCATGTGTGGATCATTGTCGTGACACACCTCTGGTTTTGAGCTTGTTTGTGTTGCTCACATCCACATTTCTGTGGCTTTACAGAAATAACTCCGGCGCTGCAGTCAGGTACAATTTAGTTCAATGATGTAACCAATGCAAACACACACAGATGACACATGCTCGAGGTATTGTGGCCTTTCTGCCTCTGCAGCTCATGTCCGCCTCTCAGAGTTGTGTTTGAGTTTCACACTTTTCCACACACTCTGCTGACCGTACACTGGGTTTATAGCCTGTAGTGTTCATTTAATCTATGTCGTTATTTAACCAGAGTAATGTCAGTGTCTGCCGGAGTGTGATGTTCTGCTTCCTGAATTGATCAGGTCAGACTCAATGCTGCTGGGCTGCAATATTGAATGAATTCACAAGCTGCTGGGAAAGAGTTCACGTACAATATGTTTCAAATGAACATTTCGGGGGCTCCGATCCCAGTCAAGTGTATTTTCCTTTGTTGTTCCTGGCTGGTGGAATGACTGTGAATGTGAAAATTCCATTCGACTAGCAGAGACCATCAACACTTTTAAGAAACATTTGAAAACTCACTTGTTTAGAAAATATTTCAAATGATTCACACGCACACACACAAACACACACACATATATAGATATATTAAAAAATAAAAATTTATCTAGCGCTTAACATCGCCTTAGCATGTTTTTTCTTCTTGACAAGTTTATCTTATCAGGGCTCTTAGTTGGAAGTAACTCATGGTTACAGAA
>JAUYWH010000022.1:8038881-8083125 GCA_034779795.1 Ctenopoma multispine | reverse complement strand
CGAATTGTAATTGCTTGTGTCTCCTTGTAAGTCGCTTTGGATAAAAGCGTCTGACAAATGAACTAAAGTAAAGTAAATGAGATTCAAGTTCAATGTCCATCTTGATTTAAAACGATTCATCATTTATTGCTTTGTAAGTTACTCTTTCGTTTCAGTCTTTCAGTCACTTCGCACCGTGTGGTGCTTACGGTGTGACAGGAAATAGAAGGCAGCCCTACTTCCTCTTCCTATATACAGATAAATTCAAAGATATACATAGATATTTAGCTCTATCTGTCTAGATGTAATGTATATCTTTGACTTAATCCGTATTTAACTCTCTCTCCTACACTGAACTTATATATTTGCTCATTTAGTAATGCTGTTACTGTTAGTAATGCTGGTCATACTGTTGAAACTCCCCCAAATTCCCCATTTTGATACATCAATACTGTTTATATGTCCAACTCTGCTAACATTACCACTACTCTGCAGTTATGTAAAGACTTCTCTGTCCTCCTCTCTGAGGAAAGTTTCAAGCTCTCTCTCTTATCTCTCTCTGATTACCACAGCTCTGACTCAGACGGTCACTTTGACACTCCAGAAGCAGCAACTCCTGTCCACACCCCTTCAACCGTTCCGGGAGAGCTGGAGAACAACAACAGTGATGCAGACAAAACAGGTGAGGCCACTGCTGAGCAGAGAGAGAGAGAGACACAAAGAGATGTAGCCAGCAGAAGACATCCAGGACGTAAAACGTGCTGCCCAAGTACACAGCACTTGCAACGAGTGTCCCTCCTTGAAGTTGCCATGGAAACAAGTCTTTTCATCTTTCTCTGGATGTTCATACGCGTGCGCATGTGTTTGTGTTGGCAGTCGACTGAAAGAAAACACGTGTCGCCTAAATCATCATTTTTAACAGCACATTTGGGCCTCTGTGAATTTCATTACTGGTTTCTGAGCTGCGGTGTATCAAGTTCACCGTGCACAAGTAATTGGATACATATGCTGTCTGACTGTCTCAGGAATTTACCTAGCTAGTTCCTTTTTAGCTTTAAATTGGAATATTTCTGCTGCTTTTTTTAACCACGAGCATCATGACAAGATAATAAACTTTTCAAATGTATATATGTATATATATAGTTAGATAATATTTCAGCAGGTATATAGGCTTGAATTCACACTGGGATTTTGGTTGGGTTTGGGTGCGATGAAGACGGAAGCATTCCTATTGTCATTTGAGAGGAGGAGTCATGAGCAGAACGTCGGAATGGCCTTTGCTCTGGAATTCAACAGGTGAAACAAAAGCTTTGGTTCCCCCTGTTGTGTGTTGCTTACTGATGGAGAGCACAATAACCAGGGAGTGACTGAACAGCACTTGCAGCTCTCTTTTTATTTAGTAGGGTTTTCAGGAGCTCCACTATGCTTTGTGTGGCTGTTTCTGTAGAAATAAATGCTTCCTGTAAAACAACTCCAGCAACACCTTCCAAAAGTGTGCGTTGTAAAGGTTAATCACCATGGAGCAGGGAGGGAGTTTTGGTTGAACCACAAACATCCCTTCGTGCAGCTATTGATGGAGGAAGTCTGACTCCTGGCAGACAGGAGTTGAAGTGCCTCTAGAAACTTCTGTGAATGTAAACATGCTGAAGACTGTGTTTGTCTGTCCCCAACCAAAGTCTCCAGTACTATGTCTGCCTGTGCACAATGACAGTTTATACATTTTTAATAGATGGCTGAAGACTTTTTTCATAGTCAGAAACGCAACCAACTTTAAACAGATCACTATCAACTTCATAATTTACATTACACCAAAAAATGTAACTGTGTATTGAATTAAACATATTAGGCCATAGGATAAGTGTAGTATTACAAACAGATTTTATCCTTGCTGTAACATGTTCTGCCTTTCTAAAAACAGGAGAATAGAAAAGAACGAAAAGGCCTCTATAGTAAAGCATTGTGCTAAATATGTGGCTGTGGACCATCATTGCATGGTCACGCTGATTTGCAGGAAGACTTTGAAAATGATACTCGGGCGACATGGTAAGTAGGTAGAAACACAGCAGGCTGTGCTAGTCTCCTAGCAACATAATATTACATGGATATGAGTATGACAGGCATACGGAAATATGTTGATGTGTCAAAAGAAGCCCCGGAGCTAATAATTACGCCATAACAGCCACTCTCTCCGTAGTCCTCAACACACAACACAGAATAAATCATAGCTCTTTTTATTTGTACTTTCTAGTGCACTACTTTTTGGTTTAAATGCCATGTCATAATAAGACATTGACATGGCAACAGAAGCAACTGGAACAGCTGGCTGGCTAGCAAGAGCCAATCCGATATCACCTTGATCTGAGTTTAGTTTTTATTGGAGAGTCATAAGCAACTTGCGTGCATGTTTAAATAATTGCATTTTGCAGTGTTGTTAATGCTGCTGTTTTTCTTTCGTTTCTTCTTAAGACTTGGATCAGGATGAGCACCTGATAGTGACGGCTCCTGTCGAGGATCAGGATATTTTGCTCAGCTACAACATGGGCCAGGAGGAGCCTGTCGTCCCCACCGCAGGCCCTCTGGACATAAACATGCAGATGCTAGAAGCACTGGGCTCTGTGTCTGCTCCTGATCCCTTCTCAGTGCAGATATCTCATGAAGTGGCTAAATGCACAGCACCATCCTCTGAGCCACCCCACTCTCCATCCCCAGATGCCCCATATCTGCCTCCAGCTCGTGCTCCTTCTCCTGCTTCTGCTCCAATTTCAGAAGCAGACTGGGTTCAAAGCAGTGAACCTGAAGCCTTCACAGCTCCTGATTCCCTTGAGGAGAAACTTCATGCAGAGCCTAAACCAGAGTGCAACGGCCTCCCTGATCAGACAATGTCTGCCCAAAAAACTAAAACCAGCAAATTCAAGCCTCCATCTTTGAAATTGGAGTCTTCACTGGAAGAATCTTCTCAAACAAATGAGGAACAAGAACTTGCTGTTCCTAAGGTCACATACAATTTTGACCCTGACCAGCTGGATGATGGCTTTAATCCCTTCACCAGCGGAGGATCAAAAATCCAGAACTCTCCCCCACCTTGTGGCACAAGCTCTTTTCCAAGACTTGAGCCACTTGACAGCTCCTTGCCTGTTTGCGAGGTCAGCCCAGAAGCTCCAACAGAGGCAGAGGCAAAGCCTGTGGTGCTGGAGTTTGGTCTGGATGAGGGAACAGTCAGCAAGCCACCTCCACGCAAATTAGGTGGAAAGAAGACAAGCAGCAAGCTAACAGCTAAGAAGCAGAAGCCCAAAGTATCAGAGGCTTCAAGTAAACCTGCACTGGAAGTCACAGGATCAGAAACGGATTCTCAGCCAGTGTCAGAACCATTTTTACAGCAAGTAACAGATCCAGATTGCCAATCAATATCAGAACCTGTTTCAGATCCACTTCCAGAAACTACTTTGCCATTTTCAGACTCTTCTGCAGTTCTGAACCTTGACGATGTCCCTCTTCCTAGGACAGGAACACATAACTTTGATCCGTGTCAATGGGATGACCCAAACTTCAATCCATTTGGTAGCAATAGCAAGATGAGCAGCTCTCCGGTGCTCCCTAGGAGTTCCTACAGCTTTGACCCAGACAATTTTGACGACTCTGTCGACCCTTTTAAATCTCCCAAAAGCCTGAACAATGAAGACTCAACCAGTAGTCCTGCTCAGCCGGTAAAAAGAGTAAAAGATGGAAGCAAACAGAAAGCAGGGCAACCACCGGGGGAGAAGAAAGTGAGGCAGATTCCGAAGAAAAGCAAAGAGAGGACATTAACGTAAGTAAAAAAAAAAAAAAAAAACAGCTTTCAGTTTATACAATTTACATTCTTTCGTCTAAAGTTTGATGTACTCCACTGAGCTTGCTCTTTCTTGTGCTAGAAATGTTAGTATTTTCATTTGCTAAATGTCGGTTGCAAACAGTGCTTTGTACACACACATAAAACACTTAACACTTCATACTGACCATTCATGCAATTCCCAAACAGGTTATATTTAGGCTGTTAAAAGTGCTTGTAGCTACTTTCAGCTTTTCCTGAGCAGTCGGCATCTTGTGTTTATGCTTAAACTTTAAACTGTGCTGAGTGTCTAACATGCTGAGCCAAACACCTTTATTCACTCAGTCACTCTTCTTTGTCTGTTCCCCCTGCTCTTTGTTCCCTTATTAAATCCTCTCATTCCTTTGCTATATCCCTTTCATCCTCCATCCTTCTTCTTATCTGTTGTGCAACTTCCAATTTCTTCTTTCGTCTACTTCTCTTGGCCTCAGGACATCAGAACAAGTCAAGTTTCTCTGTTTTTTTTTGTAAGTACTTTGACTATCGACGCTCACGTTCATGCATGCAAGCTTTCCATTATACTCCCGTCACGGTATGTAGTGTGTCAGAAATGACTGTTGGAGGAGCATATGTGTTTCTTCAGTTTCATCACTCCTTTTTTACATTGCAATTTTTATTTGTCCCATCTTGTGATCCCTCCAGCAACAGCGTGGTTATACATGAATGCTCCTGCACATCATTTGTCGTAGGGCCATGCAATAAGGCACAGAAATACTCACAACTTTATGAATGTATAACAAGAGAACACATAGTAAATTTGCATAATTATGTATAGATTCTAACTAACTTGGATTTTCCTCGTGCTTGTTTTTTAGGAATTCCTGTAAATTACAGAAGTATGATGAAAGCCAGTCGTTGGTGCTTGACGAGTGTAACCAGGTAATGTGTGTGTTTGCGAGCAGCCGTATGTGTGTGAGTGTAGTGTCAGCTGGAAAGTTTTACCTTGCTGCAGCGACACCGTGGTGTTGATTATTCGGCAACTGTCTAACCTCTTGGCCCTCACCTCTTTACGCAAACACACACACACAGTTAAGCACAAAGGAGCATCAGTGCTGTCCCTGCTCTGCTGTGCTGGCTTGGCATGGTGACAGATCTGAGACTTATCACTCATCACATTAGCCTGCTGCTCCCACCTGTCCTCAAAAACATCACCTCCTTAGTCATCGGAAGATATTAAACAGCCATAGAATATTTAAGGTATATTAATGCAGTTGCAATAACAGTAGATATTATATTAATCCAGGCTTGAGGTAACATTAGTTTCAGTAACGTTGGTGGGGTTGTAACGTGTCTCAGTAAATACTGTACCAACATTGTTCAGGAAAAGGTCATGAAAGTTTCCAACACTATGTGCAGTGTGCAGTTTTTTATACACTTGTCAAATAAGTTGAGTTACGTTTTGTGTGCACAAAATATATTTCAGTATGTGGATATCAAAGTATTAAATCAATCCTCTTGCAATGTGGGTCACATCTTCCTCCCTTTTATTCAGGAGAAGGATGAGGAAGTGGTTCAGACTCCAGAGATCACTCAGCGAGTTCATCACGCCACAGATGAAGAGAAGTTGGCTTCTACCAGCATCATGGGCCAGCCAACAGACAGACAGGAGGACAGAGAAGAACTCAAATGCAACAAAATGCCAGGGAAAAAGCAGCATATCAATGATAAATCGGTGGTGGATGGTAAGTTTCAGGCGGTCTCTAGTACACATTTTAATATAGATCAGCTGTAAGTTTATTGTTAAGTCAAGGAAATGAGTCGATGCTGCAGATTCTCAGGTTCAATAGTTGCAGTCACAAGGAGCAGAATACTAAACATGACACTTCAGTCTAAGACCTACTGTATATGTTCATGACTAAATGCACTCTATCATATAAGTTTCATTTGTGTTCTGTTTATGTCAGAAGCATTTTAATTTTAGTGGTGTTTAGGGCAAATGTAGCTTAGTGTTTACATGAAGATCAGCATGTTAAGGAGGTAGGCATGAGCAGAGAATCCAGTTGCAACCCCAGGAAGAACTGCAAAATGTGACAAGAAATGTGAGAATTCTTTGAGACTGCAAAGCCCCAGAAAATGTAAAGAAGAAAAATGGAGCATGTATCCCCAGAAAAACGCTGCTCTGGATATGAGAAAGTTCTAAGTATTATTCTGGGGAACGAGTGCTTCCAAAAGTTGAACACGATGACTAGTCTAAGTTTAGGTAATATTGTTTTACAGAGACCACAGGTAGACTGCTACGTGGCTTTGCTTTGTAGTCGTTAAATAGAGATATTAGAAGATGCCACAATAAATGTGTATATTAAATTATGCGTTGTTTTGTTTTGTTTTTCCTAAAAGTTCCCGAGACCAATATTACAGATGAGCTGGAGGAGAAGGGCACCTGCTGTGTGGAAGATGATATAGTAAGTGAACTACAGGCGCCACAGGGAGGGAACACTATGAATATTTGAACATGGTCATCTGGTTTTGTCATTACAATAGGACACAGATAAATGAATCAGAATTGGAATCACTTTGCTCGTGTTGCAGTTTGATGTTTATTTTTCCACAATAATTAAACTTTGTTTTCACAAACTAAGATGACCACACTTGCATTGTGCAAATGTTTATATGTAGTTATATGTAAATGTTTTTAGATGTTTTCAGAATGAACACACACTATATCTTCTGCGTGCTCCACAGAGTGAGATATCAATGAGCCAAATAAAAAAAATGACCAGCACTGAGGCTGCAGACACGGCAGCCCTGACCCAGGACGACATACCTCTGAGTGAGATGGATAAAGCTGCAGTGCTTACTCTTATCAGAGAAGAGGTACTGCGTGTTACTCCCACACACACACAGTTTAGTGAGTTTCATGATTACTACTCTGTTATATCTAAACACAGCACTTTACTGCTTTCTTCCTCATGTCCTGTCTTCCAATCAGATCATCACTAAAGAGATCGAGGTCGATGAGTGGAAGAGAAAGTATGAGGAGAGCCGAGCAGAGGTTTTTGAGATGAGGTATGAAGCTACGCTGTCACTTATTGCTACAGAAAGAATATTAAAAATTAGAAATTATGTTGACTATGGATTGCTTTCTTTGATTCTTCTGACAGGAAAATAGTTGCAGAATATGAGAAGACAGTTGCACAGATGATTGGTAAGTACTGCCACCTTGTGGTGGTATTTCCACGTGTGATTATAAATTGATGTTTATTCTGTTCAGATGCACAAATGTGTTTTAATTTATTGCGTAATATTTACATATTGAGACCTCAATGGGACTAAAACTGATTATTTAAAGGCCACCACAGTATAGGGAGCATCTGCATCTACACCTGAATGCATGTTACTTTCCAACACTCAAGCCTTCAGGCTGGTTTTCAACAAGTGAAACGCGTGAACAGGACAGGTCCAGGTTACTGAGTTGGTCATGAACAATTCACTGTTTAGCTTAAAAAAACTAGCAGGGGGATTAGTTGCGTGTGGAATTTGACGGGTTACTGATGTATTTTAAACCCTGTGTGGTTGTAACATCATCGTAATTTAAAAGTGATATCTTTTTGAAAATGTTGTTATTGCAGCTTGTGAACAGTTCAGTCTTGGTATCGTCATGTGTATTATTTCTTTTACTCACATTTTGTTCCTCTGTTGGTTGCAGAGGATCAGCAGCAGCAGAAAACTCTGACTTGCACTAAGTCACTGAGGCAGTTGACCTTAGAGAGGGATCAGGCCGTGGCTGATCTCAACTCAGTCGAGCGCTCATTTGCTGACCTCTTCAGGAGGTATGAGAACATGAAAGGAGTCCTGGAGGGCTTCAAAAAGGTCAGTGGAGCTATGAACCTTCTCCGATGACGTGCATTTGTCATTTATAAATATGTAACAAGCCAGATCTCTAAATTTTCTCTATGTCTCTTTAGAATGAGGAAGTGCTGAAGAAGTGCGCACAGGACTACCTGATGCGGATCAAGCAGGAGGAGCAACGCTACCAGACCCTCAAGGTCCATGCTGAGGAGAAACTGGACAAGTAAGTGTTAAGTTTAAATCATTAGATAGTTTTTTTTTCTTAATCTTGCAAATTCTTTGGATATCAAGGTACATTCTGACCATTTTTCCAACATCTCTGTTGCTTCCTCTCTAACAGGGCTAATGAGGAGATAGCGCAGGTACGTGCCAAGGCCAACTCTGAAGGTGTTGCACTCAGCGCCAGTCTTAGGAAGGAGCAGATGAAGGTGGAGTCACTTGAAAGAGCTGTCCTTCAAAAGGTATGGTGTCTACATGATAAAAGTGGCTCCAGTGTGTTCAGCTGTCTGACTACAAGGCTGAATGTGCTTTTATGTCCATTTGAAGTCTACAAGTCTGGTAAAAGGTTCAGAAAAAAGTTAACATCTTATGTGATATATTGGAATTATTACTGTAAACCAACAGGACGTCAGTTGAGATTGTTTGTGGTGTGCATTTCACATTAATGGTAAGATTATAGCACTGATATTTTCTAATGTTAAGACCATAATTCCCATACAAGTTGTTATGTCCTGCTTTACATAAAGGAAAAATCTGTTTTTTTGTTCCCTTTTTTACTTATTGAACAGAGCTACTTCAGAATGAATCTTTTTGTTCTTGCTTTTTTATGCAGCTAGATAGTCCAGCAGATTTCGTAGAAAATACAACATCTGTGGCACAAATTGTAAAACAAGTTCATTTACAGTGATATACAAATGAGTGACTGATGTTAAAACCATTCAGCTCCTCGCAGTAGCAGAAGCAGGAATTGAGTAGTATGTACTAGCATGTAACTAAACACAAGGGGGCAGTGTTTTATTTCATAAAAGCAGTCTGGGTTAATGATAATAAGACTCATCCACAGAATGCTAGTTAAATGGGGAAAAGTAAATTGGTGAAGATGTTATTTGCTCTTTCTTGGCATGTCCACAGCACAATTTTGGGAGTGTGTGTGCTTTTGTTTTATGCAAATTACAGACAAACCTTTTCTTTGTGCACAGGTGCAGCGACTTTTATTGTACTTTTACCACCGGTTTCTAAACAGTCGTCCTCTCTCTGTCTCCCGCAGAATCAAGAGATCGAGGAGCTCACCAAGATCTGCGATGAGTTAATCGCCAAACTGGGAACAGATTAAGAGATCTTAAATAAAACTCTCACTGCAACATATGATGTAAATCCTGTGCATGAACTCGGCACATCTCTATTTCTCTCTGTCTGCTATATGTTTTTATAAATATAAGTACATACAGAATGGTTGCTGTTGCTCATTGGTTATTTACAGACTGAAATGAATCACACAGTTATACAGACGTGTATGTTTATTATTTTTGAAGAAATTAAATAATTCCAGCCAGGATTGTTTTTTTTCTATTGGTCTTTTTCTTAAGGATTTAAAGGATCATTTTAAAGTTATTTGATCCATCTGTTTTCAGCTGTGTGTTCTCAGATAGCAAATTTCCATTACCGTTTTATGCAGCACATTTCACGCAAAACTGTAGGAAATAATGTGGCAACTAAGGGCAAAAGATATGGAAAGACACATTTTCCCATAGCATGTCGACAGTGTGATTTGATGTGTTGATCATGCAGTACTCAGAAAGGACAAATTTGTCTTCTGAGTGCCTAAATTGATTATAGTGTATTGTTTTTTTGATATATACTGTAAATA
Source organism: Ctenopoma multispine (assembly GCA_034779795.1). Lineage (NCBI taxonomy): Eukaryota > Metazoa > Chordata > Actinopteri > Anabantiformes > Anabantidae > Ctenopoma > Ctenopoma multispine. The sequence continues at coordinate 8,073,625 of JAUYWH010000022.1, read as the reverse complement.
TTTTTGCTGTCCTCCATTTCTTTTGTGATACAGGCTGTTGACCTCAGCTGATTATGATCTTCTATCATCAAATGATCTGTAACTAATATTGCAGAGCTTTTCCTGAATTCCCTTCGTTTGCTTGTCTTTCTTGTCACAGGTATACAGTGTGTGATAAAGTTACACAGACTCTGTAATTGAACCACAAGAGTTTTGACAACATACCCCCATAAATCTCTGGGATTGTTAATTATGAAGAGCACTTAAGAGAATAATATCTTTAATTCTGTTATATAAAATGTTTGATGGTGATGGTTGAAGATAAATGCTTGAAGTGGTAAAAACTTCGCTCTTATTGTACTGTAATACTAAAATCATATGCCATGTTTCTCTCGCTCTGTGGTTGAGTGTGAAAAGTTAAAAGCACATTCTGCTGTTGCCATGTAGATATTCATAGTTTATCTATAAACCCAGATGTTGCTGATGTGCCTTTATTTTGTCTGTTCTGGAACAAAAAGGTATTGCTTTTTTATTTCTGTTCCTTCTTGCAGATATTTCCAAACTCTGCTGCCAAATTGTACTGCATACAGTATATTTCTTTTATGATCAAAATATCTTGAACAACAGTGAGCGAGAATTAGTTTGCAGTATAAGTGCTTTACTTGAAATAATAGATCAACCAGCCAAGGTTGATCGATCTGTACATGGTTAGCTGACTCTTCATATGACCATTGTGTATCTCTGATGTTAACATCAGCATTGTTGCTGATTGAACATAACGGAGGAGCACCCAAGTGCATTTTCAGAGTCGGTCGCTTAAGTACATTCACATTTACAGTAAAGGACAAACTCTTCTATGGAAGCCCCGTTCTACGTCAGCACAATCAATTGCCAAATGTCTTTTTAAGACAAGATGGGTTTGAGTGTGACACTGTGTCCTGTTGTAGTGGTGTTACATTCGTTTGAAGATGCTTTTCAATGCAAATCCATTGTTAAGGGACAGTAAGTGTAAATTTTCTACTTTATGAAAAGAATATTCTTTGTTGCTAATATTTGTAAAATGGAAGAAATATACCCAGATTGTATGTTAACTGCTATATTTTGTGCATTCATGAATAAATGGTTAAGATTTAATGTTATGCAGGTCTCCTCCTTTGCCTAACTAACATTTAAACTGTGTTTTGCAGTGATAAACATAAACAACGCAAAGTTCATTGTTCACTCCAGAAATCAAATTTCATCACTGTTTTCATGTCCTTACAGCCAACGTACTGTTGGTTTTTGCAAGCATGTCATTAGTGGCATTTTGTTTATGAGTTAAGAGTCTGCAGTTTCCTGTAGTAGTCAGATTTAACAATTATAATAACTAGCTCTACAAAACAGTCTACCTCTGGCCATGTGCTGTGACGAACCTGTTTTATTCATCCAGGATAAACATTACTGCATTTTATACTGTGGAACTGAGGTAAACTTGATATTTATGTCAATAACTGGGACATGTGCTAACATAAGACCTGCTGTTGTCTTCTGTGTCCTTCAACATTCCCGTTTTGTTGCGACTTGACTACAAAGACAACCTGCTTCATGCTCCCCTGGGCTAAAACAGGACTTTTAATCACATTCTGGAGCTAAATGCGACAGAAGAAGAGAGAGGTAACTCCTTGTTTGCTTATATTTTTTGCTGATTAGGTTTGTGAAGTGTCGAGCACACTGATATTCTACAGTAACACTGTAATAAAGAAATTATAATGTATAATGTACTGTGATGTACATGATGACAATGAAATGTCTGGTTTAATTATGACACAACGACTTATGTATTTGCTGAAATGCAGTATGTGCATCGATATATATGCATCAGGTATCAAAGACAGATTAATGTGAAATGTTGAGAAAAAAATTAATCTTGAAAAGCTGCTTTCATAAAAGTAGCAGTAAGTGAAAGATGTTGAAAAAATAAATATAGTACAGTAGTGATTTCTTTACATTTAGTGCCACACGTCACAACCTGTTATGATAAGTTGTATTACATGCACAGTATTGACTTTTGTCTGGAGTCATGTCAGATTTAAACACCATGTCACCGCGTTGTGTTTTATTATCAGTCTTTTCACTGTCCACAATGTTCTCAAGTGCTGTGACATGATGTGGGATTCAGCTTTTACCTCACCACACAGCATTAACAACTGATGACAAATAATGAAGACAGACATCAAGAATTCAATGCATTTGCTATGACTTACTTGGTGCACTCGCTGAAGGGTGGGAACTATCACTGACGTGTACAATGTAGAAACATTTAGTCCTTATGCTGAAGTTATATGTCCTGCTTTCCACATCTGGGGCTGCAAGTTGAGGCCTGACTACCCTCACATTTTCTTTAAAAAACATTTTATGATGTCTGATTTAGTCTACGTGCTCTGGAGAAAATATCTGGTTCTCTTGGTGTGTTATATATTTATCTTTAATAGATCAGCCATTCTTATCTAAGAGTCATCACACAGTGGAAAAAGGGTGAGTGGACTTGACTGAGCTTGTTGGGAACTACAGTCAAAATGGAAAGATTTAGTCTAACAAGCAGCAAAGAGCTGCACAACTGATTATCAGTGGGCTCACTAGATCTGATGTTCACTATGAAAAATAATCTTTACACAAACTTCAAACATAAACTCTCAGTGTCCCAGGATCCTCATACTTCACAGCTGGCGCTTTGAACAATCAGTAGTGGGCTGGGAGGGAGTTATAACTGAATCAGAGAGTGCACACCCAATCTGGAAAAAATGGATGTTTAATACATCAAACAGAATTTGATAGCATAACAAAAAAAATTTATTCACTTACCTGGAGGTAATGAAAATGCAGTTTGAGTTTAAACTGAAGCTTTAGCCATAAGGCTTTGGTAGGAATCTTAAATAAAGGGCTATGTACAGGCCCAGGTCCAGGATTTTTCCAGCTCCTGGAGCGTGTTTTTGAAAGCCTAGTGACTGGGCCAGAGGGGGCGGGTTCTGGATGCTGAGGCGCGCTGTCATTGGCTGTTCGGTGTGGTGAGGAGTGGGACGGGAGCTCGGTGCCAGCTGTGAGAGGAGCAGAGGAAACAGCCAGGAGAGTACTAAAGAGGCAAAGAGCTGCTGCTTCACGTCTCATCCTCTCCAGCAGGTCTGGAAACTTCAAAGTCTGCATCTTGGATTGGGCTGAACAGCTTCTTCTTCGTCTGTCAAAGTAAGTAGTTAGTCAGCTGCTAATTGGATGTCGTTCGCACGTGCACGAGTCTGTGAAACTTTAGTTAGTAACTGTAAATAAACTGTAAATAAACTGTAAATAAACTGTACAGTTTTACTTTTTTGCTCCTCTCCGTAAAAATGTTTAATTGTATTTTACAAACTATAACTGCTTTCCATTTAACCCAGATGTTAACTCATTACAGCAGCTGGGGCTGTTGCGTTGCTGTAATATCAAAATATAGTAATATCTAAATAATAAACCAAATCCAAAAGAAGCGGACATTAGTTTTATAACTTTTTACCTGAGCCTGGTTTTACTCTCCAGACATCCATGAGGTCTGTCTTTTGTCCCTCTCTGTGAATATTTGGCTTAACAGGCACTTGATGGTTGATTTATGTTTTTCACTAATGAGCAATAGACAATGCAAGAGCTCTGGCTTTGACTGAGAGAGCAATAAGTTCAGTATGTGGAATTTTGGATTTTCTGGTTGAACTGACAATCCTCGACCAGCTTTCAGTAACAAGCAGCTTTCACTCAGTGTTTGGCCTTATTGTTCTCATGCAAGACTACATGTTCTCCATTTACAAAATGATGGTAAGTCATGTTTCTGAGCCACACGAAGTGTTTAATTTTCATGGATGTGTGTGTGTGTGTGTCGATGACATGTACTTATTGGACAGATATTTGTTAACTCAGAGCTGTTCATATGTCTGACTAATTTCAAATGTACATATTGTTCATTTTTGTGCTCTGGGTTAAATTAACTGCTCTGACTGAAAATGAAAAGGCCTCCTGGTGAACTTGTTCCTTTCATAAGATAAACCATATGTTTTCCTGTGGTGGCTACAAGTAACATCTAGCAATTTATTGACTGTGGACTCCGGGGGTGTTTTCTCAAGTGTGTTGGGCTGTTACTACGACGTCAACCTGGAAACAACCCCCTCCCTACTCCCCTTCCGCATACTAAAAGTCTTGGAGGTCACCTTACTTTCACTGTCTTCCTTCCCTCTCATTTAATTCCAGGAACATTCTTCTCTGGGGACTGGGGGCCCCTCCACTGACACTTTCATAGTTTCCAGTGAAATATGGAGGTAGAATCGACTTTCACACCGAACCTCAGTTGCTCAGCCTCCAGGCACAGATCAGCAGATAATTGACAGGAGCAACACCCACCCTGCAGGAGCCTGCATTTGCTCTCCATTAGGCTGTCAGAAAGATAGGGAGGGGAATCCTTGTCTCAGCAACATAACCTTCATTTTCACCCAGACTTCACAATTTCTCTTTCTTCTCCGTCTGACTGGCAGGTTTGCTCAGTATATACTGTGAAACTGTGGTACATTCTGTCTTGGGCTTTCGCTTGTGGTTTCAGAGAGGAATCGGCCAAACTGAACTAATACTGCACAAAACTTTATACTGAAAAACCACAAATTACTGTCTACTTCTTCCTGTCTTCAGATGACATTGAGTCCTCAATTTAACTCCTTAGAACTGGAAAATGCAACCCCATCTTTTAAAAAGATGGGGTTGCTGTCATTTTCAAAAAAGCATAGTTGAGAACATTATCAAACAGCTTCTGTTGCTTATGTTTATGGTATTTTGTCTTTTTTTTTATTCCCCACTAGATCACAGTTTTTCTATCTGTTGTGCATCATGCTGCATCCAGTTGCCATCCTCTGCGTCTTGTCCACCTTGCTGTGCTTGTGTAATGCCCAGTCAGGCGCCCCTGCAATCCAGCTACGTCTAGCCGGAGAGAAGCGGAAACACTATGAGGGTCGGGTGGAGGTTTTCTACAATGGAGAGTGGGGGACGGTGTGTGATGATGACTTCTCCATCTATGCTGCCCAAGTGGTGTGCAGAGAGCTTGGCTTCGTAGATGCCGAATCCTGGTCACCCTCGGCCAAGTATGGGAAAGGAGATGGTAAGAGCTGTGCAGATTCTTGTAATTCTAGCTTTCAGGACGTGACCTTACCCAAGTATTATTCGACCACACCTCTCAACTCAAAAAGAATGTTTTCTAGCTGTCTAGAAACTGAGGTGAGGGTCATATGAGGGTTAGTCTCATCAAACCACCAACCACACGCATTCAAAGGAAGAATATCTCCTCATTAAATTCATTATTTACCATGGAAATTCTTAACTGAGGTACACGTTTCACCTTGTCTGCTCCTCAGGTGCTGGGTTCCCCATTATAGGACAAGGGAGACACACCAATCAGTTCATAGCATGAGGGTGGGGGGGTGGGGTGTCTGGAAACACTTGAGTGTGTGTAAGCCAGCCGCACATAGTCAGGCATAATCTACTTTGTCTCTGTCATGTATGAATTCCTCTATGACTGTAAAAACACTGATGAGCTTCCCAGCTCTGTGGATGTGATAGCTGCTGGTGGTATATGTAAGTAAGTAGCTGTTAATTAAATTAAAGCAGTGTCCCTTGTTAAAGGCACGTTTTCCCCCAGGTCAGCTACATCCAGCGAGCTACTTCTAAAGGGAAGCAATTAACTGAAGTTGTTTGCTTCCCAAAGTACCAGAGCAAATATAGCAATTTTGAGAATTCGATTTATGAAGTTATACTATCCATGCATACAGTATAATGTTTGGATGGATGTCATGGATTCTACTCATACAAAGATCTCTGTCATGTATGTGCCTGCACACAGCTACTTTACAGTTTATTTTATGCTAGGTTCAGAGGGCAGTTTTTCTTCTTATCAGGCAATGATGAGGTGGGTTACGCTTTTTTATATAGAGCTTTAGTATGTAGTGTTTGCATCATTTTAAAAGTAGTGCATTTGGGGCCAGGACTAGCTGTGTGCATGTGCATGATCTGTATTTTCTTCTTCTTCTTGTTCTTGGTGGAGACACACTGCTATAAAAGTGATCAAGAACATTTCCATTTCCCATCATGATGACTAATGCACTGGTGGAAGAAACCACCAAATGCTTTTAATTGAAGAATAGAACGTGACTCCATAACAAGTACAAGGACATATGTTTGGAGGCAGAGTGTTTTCCTGTAAAAGCGTCGTTCAGTTGTCTTTACACAGCTACCTGCATTATTAGCAGAAATGTATGGAAGCACAAAATAAAAACAACTCCTGAACATTGGTTAGGAACACTGTGCTCTATCCAGTTAATGCTGTGTGGTTGATTTAAGGAGCCAATAAAAGCTCAGTTCGAAAACTAATGGCTCCCTCTGCACCGTGCTTGTGAAATTATAAAATCATAGGATTCGCAAATAATGGTTTGTGACACAGCAGTCCAGATTTATCACAACTGCTAATGCTGACTATTTATTTAGACAACGGTGTACTGAGACCATGCCCGCTCTCTCTTGGAAACTCTGCTGCATTTCAGCACCAGAATTTTTGGCTCTTACTATGAGGTAATCATCTGCTGCCAGAAGCAGCTACGTGACTGTTTACATGCAGTCACGTTCCAGGTATGAGCAGGATGTTCCTCAGCAATATGTTGAGACTGTCAGGATGACAAGCAGTTTTTTAGTGGTTTCCATGGCCACAGATATGTAGTTTCACTCACAGCTGATTCAGAACAGCCAGCTGGACACCAGATGATCCGCTTCAGTCGTTACAACATTTATTGGCCAGATTTTTGTTGGAAAACATGCATCGGGTTATGTTGGAGACTAAATAGATCTCCACGTGAGTAGGTTTGCTGTCTCTGTGACCAGACTTTAGTGGAAATGCTGACTTAGTTGTCAGTAGTGTATGACACACAGTGTAGGTTGTAGAAACCTGAAATAGCAACGAAGTGCACTAATTATTTTCTTCACAAATAATTTGTTCTTTCGCTTCTTTCTGTTTCAGGCCGTATCTGGCTCGACAATGTGCACTGCACCGGTGCAGAGAAGAGTCTGGCTCAGTGTGAATCCAATGGCTTTGGAGTGTCTGACTGCAAACATTCAGAAGATGCCGGGGTGGTGTGCAACCAGAAGCGCATTCCAGGCTTCAAGTTCATCCGGAACCAGGCCAACAGTCAGGAGGTGGGTTGACATGGAGAAATACACCTGCACAGCTACAGTACACCTACAGTAAATACTGTAGATAAAATAAAATAAAAGCATTAACGTTCCTTCAAATGTTAACACCGGGGTGGGCTCACTTGATCACATAACTAATAGCACTGAAGCAGCATCCACAAGCTGTAACACGAACAGATGTTCAGCACATTAAAAACAGAGGACGAGGCTTAGGATGAAAGAAAAAACTTATCATAGTGCTTTGCTCCAAGTAGCTCGAAGTGATGTATTCTCTTTATATCCTTCCAGCTTTTTGGACTGAGCCAGACAGTAGTCTTTAGCATGTCCTAGCGAATTTCAGTATGCAACAGTTTTAATGATGTTAAACTCACTTACTTTTAGGTATGACTTTTTTTGTATATACATATACAAGCATAGCTACATGAAGAACTGCAGATTTAATAGCATCCATCTAGCTATACAGGTATAAATGTTTATTAACAGCTAATTTCAATGTAAAACCTTTGTGGAACCATTTTTAATTTAATTATTTATAAATCTCCTCATAGTAAACATTTGCTAAACATACAACTGGTTCAGCTCACTCCAGCAGTTTGTGAAGTGTATGTGGTGTAATAGATACTAAATCAGTATGTCTAGACGAAATTAAATATTATAGCATTTTTTCTTTTTTGACACGAGAACAGCGAAATATTCCACATATCAGCATATCATTGTGTATGATGTCAAACTCTTCACACTAATGACTTTGCCAGGCTCCTATTAGTCTATCCCTGCCCACACCAGACCCCCACTCTCCAGCCAGGGAGATTTTGGAGATGACTCAGAGAGGGGAAAGACCATCCTGTCTGGCTGCAGAGAACACATCTGTAGAGGATGGAAAGTAAGGGAGATAGAACAGAAGATACAGGCTGTCCTGAAAACAAGTTATTAAAAAACCTTATTTCTTGCCTTAGACGGTTTCCTTATTAATACCAGACTGGTAGAGATTAAGCAACATTTCTTCAGCAGTTTAGGGGACAGTTGATGCTCTAACACTTTGTTACTGCATTCACACCAGAGTTTTGTGAATTGTTAATACTATACTGTGAGACTCATCCAACCTGCACAGTCACAGCACAATGAATTAGTGAACTGACTTAAATTATAATATTTAATCACCTGTTGAACCCTATTCACCATGGTATGATTTTATGTAAGCAGCACCCTCTTGTTCTCTATTTTGCCCGTGTATTTAGGGTTTATAGGTTGTTGCTGCAGTTTAGTCCCCCACCCTGTAAATATTTCCTCTGTCTGGCAGAACTCTTTCAAGTCACAGGGGAGAGGAATGGGAAAAAGGTGTAGCTGCACCTCTTTAACCATGCCAGAGCTGACGTCATCAATGGGCCACACTGTTCCTCCTATCTGTTTATTCACAGCATGAATTGACATTCTGTACTCAATCTGGAAAGTTAACACCCTAACTGTGTGTGTACTACACTCTAAGTTAGTCATTAGTAAAAATGTGACGTGACACTATAAGTATGCATATTGTCTGTAGTCTGTATCACCAGTTAGGCCACTGAGTTTACATTTAAAGATCACTTTGCAGAGTAAGGGGGTATGTAAAGATAAGACACTGACAAGTCGCCCTGGCATATTATTTGACGACAAATAGCGGTCTACTGGAAAACATCAGTCTGTCTTTAAGAAAATGTTTAATGTCATTTAACCTCTGACCTTCCCAACTGCCATTTCCTCTAAATAATATCTCTCTTCAATGCCGTCTGCTTCTGGTTTAAATCTCTTGGAGGCAACAAGCTATCTCTCTCCTCTATACGGCCTCATCTGGTTATGCAACACTCTGACAAAGGAACATAGAATCCTATGTGACTGATTAATGTTAATCGTTTTAACATGCGGTATGTAATTCTCCCTGACATTCCAAGAGCACTTGCTGGCATTTATTTAATTGGGCACAATGCACAGTTTTGCCTTTATGTGTTGTTGTTTTGTTTTTTTTGTCTGCCAGATGTGTTTGTGTCTAACTGAGGTATGACTCTTTGAGTCACTAGGGGGAGATTAATTTCCTAGCAGAACCAAACATTATAATGGAAGAAAACTTTGTTTGGGGCATTTCAACCAGCTCCTCGATGTTCAGCTGTTGATCACGTGGGACTGGTGAATTCACGTGTCATCAATGTCCACACAATCGTTGCCTAACATTTCAGTCTGTATATGCTAGATGTTTGTGAGTAAGTGTTATGTGTCATTTAAGGATAATTATAGGTTGGCAGTTTGATAGGAGTTATTCTGGGATGTTCCTTTTTCGTTGCTGTGTACTTTTTTAGTCGTTGCACAATGCATTGTCGCATGCAAAAGAGTATTTTCCAATGTGAAGTGTTGCTTACAATAGAAACACGATGAGTTATGATGAGTAGATGAGTTCATCTTTTGAAGAAGATCAAATCTTTCTGAATGAAAGAAAAAAGGAAATGCCCACCTAACTAGTTAGCATGTCTACTCAGCAAGTTTGAAGTCTCTGCACATCTAAACAACGAAAATGTTGCACTTCTGGTGCAATGGTGTCCGTTTACAAGAATTTTACTTCTGGAAACTTGAGCCAAAGTGGGATTTACTTCTAGCATGTTGTGTGCAAGTGTCCTGTTAGGAGGAGACTGACTGAGAGGAGAAAAGGTTAATACATGTCAGGAAGCTGAAGCATGTTTCTCTCTCTTGTGGTGAGAGTAGCAGACAGATCCACCACATGCTCAACAGCTGCATCCCACTGTGGCCTCAGATCTTCTTTGGGCTGCACAGTGTCCAAAGTCCTGATTTTTATTATTGATACCTGTATTCTATAATTTACCACTCACACATTGTGTTCATGTGAATTACTGCATTTACACACCAACGCTTTAAGTATCTACATTAAGTAGAGACATTACACAAATTTAGCTATTAATAAAGATGCCCAAGGGTCACTTAAAAACAATTTCTCAGAGAGAAATGTATACTGCAGTAAACTATTTAAAAGTGTTTCTATTCGATTAGCTTGAATTTAATCCAGAAATAAATTAAACACACAAAATAATACATCCTCATTAAAGCACATTTTAAAGGATATTTTAAGTTTGGATGGAGCCACAGTTGCTATCGTCTACTTAATTCTTATCCAGTGAATGTCTGGAAAATAATAATAAGCATTTGTTATTTGATCCCCATGTATTTACGAATTTGCAGTTTATCATATTTTTATTGCGATCTGTCCATTTACAGCGTGACCCTTCATATATTTAAGCACAGTTTGAGAAGTCTGTGTGTGTCTAGTCCAGCAGTAGTAATGATCGGTTTCCTTTTCATTGCCATGATGGTGGAAGTACGATCTGATAGATATTCCAGATTCAAAGCACACAATTACTCACTACACACTCAGTAAAGTCAGGCAGACTGGGGTCCAGTGAGACAGAAAGTAGGGTGGGGCAGATGGGAAAGTCATTTCAAAGACCCTTGCTGTTTTCTTGCTTTTCCCCTGAACTGTGGCGTGATTATCATTCATACTTGCCATGTTTCATTTGGTGGGGCGGGTGTCTGGGGGCACGTGCAAGTAAACGTGCAGCGGGGCTGGAAGGCCACACAAAAGGAAAGAAATGCACAGTAGTGTCTGGAAGCGTTAGTCAGACACTGGCTAGCACATGGTCTTATGTTCACACATCTACATTCTGCATGGGACCCAGTTAGAAAAACAAGTCTCCTCTCTAGTTGGAAGTAGTTTAGTAATAATCAAAGCTCACTTCAGAGACTTGAAATGAACTGAGCTAAATGAGGAATGTTTTCTTTTTTTTTGTCATCTGCTACTATGCAAACAAGAATGTGCAACTGTATTTGAACAGGAAAAAAGTATTTTAGCTACATGATGTATGAATGGCAGTCAGTGAGTCAGTTTATGAAAGAAATGTTGAGTTAAGAATCAACCTCAGTATGACCTACATGATGGAAGGCAGGTCATACTGTACAAGCTATTTAAGAATGTTATCCCAGCATAGAGACTGGAAAACGTGGGGTAACAGCTCACCGGACTCTGTCCAAATGTAACAAAATCCTACCTAACACCTCTAAATTTCATTAATTCATACATTTTAGCTTGTTTATTAAATACCTACTATACCTTTGGGCAGAGCCGTGTTTGCTAACCTGTGCTAACAAAAGGACTGGTGTTAAGATTTGGGCCTCGGCCAGACAGCATTATGCTGAGTTTACGTCTGGTGGTCTGGGTTTTAGGGGGGTAGGGTGAAACACCTAGACTGATCCCAGCTGTGGGTGTGTTTTACTCTCTTTGGTCTCACATGTTCAGACTGCCAGTTTCCTTTCTCTGAGCCAAATGCAACAGTGGTGAGATCCTTCTCAGTGCCCCATCTGATACTCACCAACCCCTCGTCCTGTCTGGTATTTTATTCTTTCTTTATTCTTATATGCTTTTAGCTTTGTGTTTTTTTACTGTAACGAAACATATCTACATTCTCATTTTGCTGTTAAAGCAAAGTAAATCAGTGCACTAAATTGAGAACAGCAGATCCCTGATCATGATCACGTCTCCTCATCCTGTCATCCTGCAAACTTTGATGGAAAACACTCTGTCATGCTATGGCCATTAGGAATCTCTTCATGAAAGAGTGGTTTTTTCCCAATCTAACCACTGCGGTCAGTAGGAGGGCTAGGGTCACTGGAGAAACTGTCTGACTTACTCGTGGCTCCTCCTGCATTGCAGTGTAGTGTTTAGAGAAGCCTTGAACATTCCTTCAGGCTGACGCCATCTCAGGAAACCACCCTGTGGGCAATGGTTTCGTATTTCAGGGAGACATGCATTAATGTTGGAGTCTTTTTCAGAAATAAAGAAACTGGTTTCTAAGAAATGACTAAGGTCAGCATTTGCATACCACAGTGCGCCCCAGAGTTTTGGCTGTTTGTAGCACCCGCAGTAACCTCACACTCATGGAGCAAACTGCAGCACTTCGCTCAAGGAGGGAAATGAACAGTCACAGTTATTAGGGAGCTGTTTCCCATAGAGTCCTGGAAGTCAAAGGTTACCACTCCCTCGTGATTTAGGGGTCTTCAGGATGCTAACTGTGTTTGGTGACATTCACTCTGATCAACTGGTTTTAAAGCCTTGTCAGACTGCGGACCACCCGCAGAGTCTCACAGCTGCATCTCAGTTTCCCATAGTTTCATGGATTTTTTTTTTTTTTTGCTCTCCCGGTCTGTGTTTTCTTATCATGCATTCTTATCATTAAATTTGAGTTGAGGTAGAGATTTTTTCACTCATCCTGGTAGGGAAAAAGACAAATGTTTCCATTGTTGTGCTCTTCTGTTTCCTTTCTGTGTCTTGGCTGTTGCAACAGTGAGAATAATGACAGTAATAAATTTCATTTCATATAGTAATATCCAGTAACTTTTGATTTATTTTCTTTTTTTTTAAATGTACATTTGTTATTGACTTTTCATCAAGTATGAAACATCAACGAATTATCAATCATTCCCTTTAAGTACTGCTTTTTGGGAGAAACCAGAACACTGTTTGCTGGCTTTGACAGATCTGTGCTGCCACGTGTGATGTACGTTGTCCATCATCTCTCCACAAGCCCATAAAAGTCGGCTCTTCACCACAAAGACACGAAAAGCATGTAGAAAAAAATTCCAGAAATTCATGCGACCAACTACACTTGACTTAAGTTTAAACAAAGATTGAATCTTCAGATTTTTCAAATTGACATGTTGCATACGTGCAAACTATGCAGTCTCGCGTTCACTCGTAATCCTCCTTTATGACTTACAGACTGTATGTAATGTATCAAGTGGAAGTCCAAAGTACAATTTTTAGATTTATAAAGCATTTACACAATGTCAGTACATTTTATGGAAACGTCAAGGTGAAATTCAGTAAGGTGAATGTAATGTTGTGTTGCAAGGACGACTATTGTAATTGATGGAGACGTGACATAGAAGGAATTAGAAAATGACTCCACTGGAATGTTGAAGTATTGAAAGGGAATGCAGACATTTAATATGGTAATGCAAAGCATTTCATGATCACGAATTTCAACCATGGATTCTTAAAGATGCCTTCATTTGATTTGAGGCGTTCTGCATATTCTTGTCCAATGTGTCATTTAAGACAAGTTTATTATCTGCTCGTCCCTTTTTTTCCTTGAGTTTACTTGTACATGTTAGAAACAATCTTACATTAAGAATAAACACAGGCTAAAGGAAAATTTGTTACGTTAACTTTAGTTTTTTGGCCGTCTATACTTCAGAACAGTGCTTTGAGGTAAATGCAAACATGAACATGATAACGTGCACTATTGAAATGCTAGATGAAATGTCAAGCAGTCTTCATAGCGGTGGTAATCAGTGCTAAAACTCCTTTCTGTTCCACGTGTCAGGGTGTGACGGTGCAGGTGGAGGATGTAAGGATCAGGGCCACATACTCTCACAGGAAAAGGATCCCCATTACCGAGGGCTTTTTGGAGGTGAAAGACGGAGGCAAGTGGAGACAAATCTGTAACAAGGAGTGGACAGAGATGAACAGCAGGGTCGTCTGTGGCATGAACGGCTTCCCCATGGAGAAACCCTTCAATCCCCGTCCCTACAAGTGAGTAATGGGAGCAGAAGAGTTAAAATTAGACTATATAATGCAAGTCTTCAAACAAGTTGAATTGTGACAGTAAACATTTAATTTCTAGCTGAGTTAATTACAGCTTAGGATATGGGAATATAGTACGGCTATACATAGAATGAACCCTTTAAAATTCACACCAGTGGAAAAAGCATGTTATCATTTGAGGTACACCACACATTCCCGTATAGTAGAAAATACTTTTTGATTTTTTTTATATATATATATGTAGGTACTTTTTATGCCTTTTCAGGACACATACAACCATATGTTATAATATACCATACTGAGGAAACGTTACATAACCACATTTGTTTACTCTGGTCATCACTGAACCCTTCATCACTTTTCCACACTGAGTTTAAACAGACTCGAGCCTGGAAATTCTTGACAAGGTGCCAAACACTGCCAGAGGAAGTTTCAGAGGATAAAGGATGGCCCTTGCTGGGAGACGACTGAGCTCAGTGTTCTGTGAAACAGCAGCTCTTTTGGCTATGTTTAATTGTTTCCCTCTGAGCAAGTGCAATAAGATGCTTCCTTCTTAAATGTCATAGTCAATTTGTAGTCTAACACAAAGCCAGCTAGTTCCCAGAACACTTTGTGTCTGCTGCCTCTTATCTGCTAACACGGAATCTGAAGTTCCAAACACAACAGATGTTCACAGCACATGAGAAAATAATCACATGAGCAAATCTCTATCTTGTAACTGCGTGAAAGAAAATAACATGTGTCTCTCTGAAACAGCTCAGCCTGAGATATAAATCCAAAACTGCTTGGTTGGGTCTGTGGTGACATTTACACACATATGGCGTGTGTTTATGTGTTAATGGACTTTGTTTATCGGGTAGGATCACAAAGCTTGTGTGGTTTATAAAGCGAGTGATGCTGCAGTGGTCCCACACGGTGCATTGTTTTACAGAGGTAAAAGATCCCATTTCACCTGTCTTTCACCTGGAACAACAAAAAGCATCAAGATAAGGCGTAAAATTAATATAAGGCTGTAAATGTAGCTCATGCTGATTTAATAAAACAGTGTGCTTCCTCTGATGCTTTGACCTGCTTCAAGTTCCACTGTTACTGGGTTCCTCATTGACCCTTAGTTAATGACATCCATTCAAGTATGGGGTCATAGGATCCTTAAGGTATTCTGTAAACAATGCCTCCATTGTGCTTCACACCATACGATCGGCATTGTGGAATTCCTCACAGACAATAAGCTCCCATAAAACAGTTTCTTAATATTTTAGAGAAGTGTGAGAGAGAATGGTAAAATATTTTATATGTTCTGCTACTTCAAAGAAGTGATACCGCCATGTAAACCACAAATGCTTCAGATTATTGAAGTTTGTTGGTGTTTATTGAAAGAACAAGCACTATAAACTATATGTTGAGGTAACAAAAAAACTATAAGTTGCCTATGGCATTGTTATTTTATTGCTTCTCAGGCTACTGGCCAAGCGTCGTAAGAAGAACTACTGGGGTTTCTCTGTCAACTGCACAGGCTACGAGGCCGACCTGTCTGATTGTAAACTGGGCCGTGAAATAGAGCTGAAGGGCAACAACACCTGTAGTCGGGGCATGCCTGTAGTAATCAGCTGTGTGCCTGGACGTGCCTTCGCCCCCAGCGTCAGCGTCGGCTTCAGCAAGGCCTATAGGGTGGAGGTAGGTCAGACTATACATTCTTGGCTGCACAGTGGGTCAGTGATCAGCATCATCACTGAAACACTGTCTTTGATATGAAAATTAAGTAATTTGAATCCTGCCAATACCCTTGAAAGCACTGGCCACAAGTTGTTTTGGCAGATGAAGAATAGTGTACAACTAACAGTAAATAAATAAATCAAAAATCTTTATTCACTAATTTTAAGTTTGTCGTGCACTCACTCTGTAGCAACCTTTGGTACGTCTCAGAGGCGGAGCTATGATAGGCGAGGGCCGAGTGGAGGTGTTGAAGAACGGTGAGTGGGGGACAGTGTGCGACGACAACTGGAACATTCGAGCTGCCACCGTGGTGTGTCGAGAGCTGGGATTCGGCAGTGCCAAAGAGGCCCTGACAGGTGCCCGACTGGGACAAGGTATGACCTACTGATTAGTCAGTAGTAGTAGTACACAGCATAAGATACCTGTATATGGTGATACACTGATGTTAAGTCTGAAGAAGGAACTGTGTCTGTTCGGAGTCTAAAACTTTTTTTCCATACATTAAAAGTTGTCTGTAGATAATGATGAACTTCATTATGTAGAGATTTTTAGATTTGATAACATTTTAACAGATGCAAAGTACTATTAGTCAATCAAAGTCCAAGCAGACCCCATTCCCAGCTGTGAAAATGAAAGATGGAAACTGAAAGATGGAAACTGAAACCAGAGTCCTCCACCTCCACCTTACTGTTGGCTTCTGCATCACCACCTGTTCTAGTCTCACTTCAGTCAGTCTAGACCTTCAGTCAGCTCATGAAGGCGTTGAGGAATGTATAGCGTAGCACATTAAAGTTTATACTTTGAACCAGAACCTGATTTTGAAAAATGCAATATCCCACAGCATTATAAGAAGCATATGTCCACTTGTTCTCTCCTCCGCCTCACTCACAGCAAAACACAAGTGTGCACAGAATGTACTGGCCGTGAAAATAGTCTTTATGGGAGAGGAATTCTTTGTTGGAGAGTGCACAAGGGTTATTTTTTTATGCTCTGATCACTGGATCAAAAAATGGTACCACACACAGAAATAGACTTTGTTTTTAGAAGTCATTTAAGTTGACTAAACAATAATATGAATTAAGGTCATTTTTAAATTTGTATGGAAGACTATGTCTCACTTAAAGTAAACAGTAAACAGTAAATGTAGTTTGCGATGAATAAAATACGTTTTCATTTGTACGGTATACTGATGTCATATCCATAGAAATGAATCTATAGATGTCACTCAAAGGCTGCTAATAGAGGCTATAATATAATTATTTTTAATTGATCCATGTGTCATGAATTTGATCTTTTAGATATTTTATGCATTTATTATTTTATAGTCATCTGTCAAAACTGGAAATTGTAATTACAACAGCACTGTGTTACTATAAATTTATGATTCGTCTCACATCACTAGAGACATTCTTACTGAGTCACAAGAGAGTACTCACACATGTTATTGTGGAAACTCAACTACACTTAAATGGCTTTTTTTAAGCTGGAAAAAAAAGATGCAGAGAAAGAATTTTTATTCTTTATGGACCTCGAGTGTCTAGTTTTCATCTGACATAGCTGACTGCTTGTTTACTTTGCACCATAATTCCAGGGAACTGGAAATGATCTTTCTTTGGGCACATTATTGTTCCAGCACAACATACAAACAGACAAAGCTACTGCTGTTACTCAGGAATATTTGCAGTACAAGATTGTGTTTTCTAAAATCATTGTGTAGTCTTACATTCATGTCCTCTTCCTATTAATAGAAATAGATTTTGGTTCTTAAATTAATTTTTGTTCAGTAAGATCAGCTGTTAATACTTCAGCTTGAATTAATCATATTATGTTTATTTTATAAAAGAGATAGAAAATGATTCAATGTGCCTCATTTGTGTCTGTTTAGGGATTGGACCAGTCCACATGAACGAGGTGGAGTGCTCTGGGTTTGAAAAGTCACTGACTGAGTGCTACTTCAACCGTGACTCTGTGGGCTGCAGTCACGAGGAGGATGCAGCAGTCAGGTGTAATGTTCCTGCCATGGGCTTTCGCAATAGAGTGAGTAACTCTGTCTGACATGTAAAACGAAAACACGTTTTATTTGTACAGAACCAAAAGGCACATCCGTCAATGTCTGTCCTCAGCTCCGGTTAGGTGGTGGGCGAAACCCGTACGAGGGCCGAGTGGAGGTCCTGACGGAGAGGAATGGCTCTCTAGTGTGGGGCTCAGTGTGCAGCAACAGCTGGGGGACCATGGAGGCCATGGTAGTGTGCAGACAGCTGGGTCTGGGCTTTGCCAGCCATGCTTTCCAGGTAGGGGGTCTGGAACAAAAGTTTCCCTCCTTGCTCACTTCTATCAAAATATTTCTCAGTATCTGCTTATCTTTAATACACAAATGCATAAAGGATATGGTCTTGAGTGTATTTACTGTTCTGACACAACACGTGCACTCAGTTTATATACTACTTTTTAAAACAAATATACAAAAATAGAATACACACATGTGAATGTTGATAAAATAATCTCACATCTTTAGTAGTTGCAATTTTGATCACAATCTTCCTCAGCATATCAAGTTGTAGATGATCTTTTTCTAAAAGATTTTTTGCTCAATGTGATCTTAACATTGAATACATCAGTTGACAAAAACGTTTTACACTTTTATATATTTACACTTTATTTATACTGTTGCTGTCAAAGATTTTCTATTTGCTGACATGTCATGAAAGTGAGTTCTGCCATTGTAACAAAGTTCATAAGACGCTTAGCAAGGAGCAGGACAATATGTGAAAGTTCCAGCCCCGTGAGTGTGAGTGGCCATTAATTCTCCCACGTTTAAAGTCTGTTGAGCCCAGGAGGCAAAATAAGGATGTTAGTTGCTTAGATACATCAAAAACCCTTCAGTCAGTGCAGAGTGCAGTTCAGGGGTGGTAGTCAGGAGAGATGGGAAAACCTCGACTTCGTCTTTGAAGTTTAGTGGACCCTCCACCAGTAAAGCAGTCCTCTCCTGCTTACATTTACGTCTTGCTTTTTAAAAGGGAGACCCCAGTGCTCCCTTTAAATCACGAGGTGAGACGCTGGAAAAGTTTAGGAGCCAATTATATTCTTTATATTGTGGACTGAAATCAGTGTGGCATTTGTGGTTTAAGTTGATGTAGCAAGCAGCAGGGTTTTCGCTAAGTGGAACTTGGACTGGATGTGGTGCAGGCTGTTTGTCTCACTAACCTGTGTTTGGGACAATTACGTACAATGTACTTCTAATGGAGCAACGCATAAACATGTCAGTGTGTGTTTGTAGTCACTGCTTGAGAAATCACCCTAGTCAAGTACACTCCAGTCAAGTACATTTCAGCATTGTACTTTATGGATCCAGCACCTGAAATAAAATACTTGTTATTTCCAGCAGTTTTGCAATATAATAAAAAAAAAATTATTCTGCACCAAATCAATGAACAGGTCAAGGTGTCATAATAACAAATCCCTTCATCAACACGCACAGTTTGTATGTTAACAGCATAGGTCTTAGAAGTATTTAATGTCATCACTTTGTTATCTTAGCGGAACATAGTATGAGTCTCTCCAGAGAATGTTTCCTGTCTGATTTTTAAATGTTTCTGCAGGCGAGCCTTACCACCAGATGGAACAAATGACACAGAGCTCAAACTATATGTCTGCCCCTCTCCTCACCCCACCAGAAAATACTCCCACATCCATGTGCCCCAGCAAAATTTCTTTCCCGTGAATCCTCCACTTCCTTGAAAGATGACGGAAAGTATGAGGTTTTAGTTTTACAGGAGATTTCCCTGTGGTCTTCAAAATGTTGTAATAAGACTGAGGCAGGGCTGTGAGGACAGTAAAGCACCCCTTGCTGCGTGTGTGATACTCCTGATATGCCTTGTGGGAACAACTGGAAAATTAAAGACGAGAGGAAAGTTAAAATAATGTTACTGTTCAAAACCTTCCCACACAAATCATCTTTTCCAAAACAGCAACATGATCTTATCTGCTTATTCCAGCTGACAAACAGCAGCTAAACACTGGAGACTCAGGTCAGATTTAATAGAGTGGTTTGACATTTTCAAAAATAGTTTATTAATGTTTTTTGCCTTTTTGTCAAGAGTTGGACAAGAAGATTGATAACCGTGTCATGTCTGTATGCTAAATGCAAAGCAACCACAAGCAGCCAGTTACTATTGCATATACAGTTTTAGCACAAAGACTTAAAACAGTGGGAAACAGTTAACCTGGCTGTGGTAACACAGTCCCACATATGCTGGTGTTGGTAGGCTGGCTCTTATTATTTTATGCTTCCCTTTTATCAGGAAACATGGTACTGGCAAGGAGATTCGTCAGCTGATGCAGTGGTGATGAGTGGAGTGAGATGTTCAGGAACTGAGCTGACGCTGGATCAGTGTCTACATCACGGGAAACACATCGACTGTCCCAGGGGAGGTGGACGCTTCGCTGCTGGAGTCTCCTGTACTCAGAGTAAGAAACAATAAAAAACAAAACACTGTACAGATGTAGAGTTTGTAGGCAAATGGTAGTTTGTGACCAAAATTACTGATAATACAAATATGATCAAAAAACAAATGCGTGTGATTTTCTGTGATTCACAGTAACTACTGTTTTCCTTGTTGTTCTCTCGCTCCCAGCGGCCCCAGACCTTGTCCTCAGTGCTCAGGTTGTAGAGCAGACCACCTACCTGGAGGACAGGCCCATGTACGCATTGCAGTGCGCCCACGAGGAACGCTGTCTGGCCAGCAGCGCTGACAAAGCCGACTCCAGCTCCTACCGTCGCCTTCTCCGCTTCTCCTCCCAGATCCACAACAACGGCCAGTCAGACTTCAGGCCACGGGCAGCACACCACTCCTGGATTTGGCATGAATGTCACAGGTGGGACCTCAGTGTACAAACTACAGTTTGTAGTTGCTGCTTTTATAATGTCAAAAATTTTAGTGAAATATTATGCAGGTATAAAGGTAAGGTAATAAGTAATATGCTCAAATAATACTAAATGTAACAAAAGTAGGTATGTACAGGATGATTTAGCTTCTTCTTCGCCGCTTTCTAGACATTACCACAGTATGGAGGTTTTTACCCACTACGACTTGCTGAGTCTGAATGGCACTAAAGTGGCAGAGGGACACAAAGCCAGTTTCTGTTTGGAGGACACTCATTGTGATGAGGGTAGATACACATTACTTTCTCTTTTTTTTGCACACGATGTCTAAAATATAACACAGAAACACTAAACTCCTCTAAATGTGGACAGGTATCCAGAAGAGGTATGAATGTGCAAACTTTGGTGCACAAGGTATCACGGTTGGCTGCTGGGATACATACAGACATGACATCGATTGCCAGTGGATAGACATCACAGACGTGAAGCCTGGCGACTACATTTTACAGGTTAGTCTGGAAAGACATATGTCAGTGCAGTCTTTATTATGACTATAACAGGCTGTAGAAAACTAAATTTACAATGTCTAATGTCACTCTTGCCAATCACAGTTGTATTATTTGGTCCACAGCAGTGTTAAAATTACTTTATAACAAGATGAGTGTGGAAATGATGAAATACTGTACATATTTTGTTTTCAAGTAAAAAACAAAAAGTTCTCTCCCAGGTTGTGATAAACCCCAACTATGAGGTTGCAGAATCAGATTACACCAACAACATTATGAAGTGCCGCTCCCGGTATGATGGACATCGGATATGGACATACAACTGTCAAATAGGTGAGACCATGCTCTTATAAGAATCATAATCTGCATTTAAGATTGATACTACCTAAAGCTTAAAAAAAAAGTTCAATGAAAAGTTAAGTTGCATCGTTTATGTCACAAATAATCTATACGTTCCACACAGAAACCCAACTGTTTGGGAAAGTGTATTTCTCAAGGTGCTGAACATAAATATTGATCCAGGTCTTTAATATTGTCTGTGTTATTGTGAAAAGCCCAATAAAGACATTGTTCAATATAAAACACTGAACTCCTTTTAATGAACACAAACTTATACAATTCTCTCCTAACGGCATTTTGTGCACCCCTTTACAGAAGCTTGATGTTAAGGCAGTGACAAAATGACATTACAGCAGCATATAGAGATTGTTGAACATTCAAGTTCTCTAAGCTTGAAATTCAAACATCTCTCAGTTCTCTGAGAGAACAACTTCAACACTTTGCCTCTGAAGCAACAATATGTTGTTTTGTGTTTCAGAGAGGAAGAACAATAATGAATATTAAGAACAGGTTGCAAAATCGTTACAAAAATAAAACAAACTTTTAAAATGAGCAGAAACACTGAATCCTTTACGACATTGCTTGTTATATATTATTTATACATTATATTTCTGTCTGAATTTTAATGCAGTTTTTTTAAAACAATATTAGTGCTATTTAATTTAACAGACCTTCTGTTTCTGTTAATGTCATTACATTAATCTACATTACAATTGTTTGTTAGGAGTTGTGTACTTTAAAATCTGCCTGTAATGCGCACAATAATAAAGATTTCTTTAACCAATTCCTGAGAATCCGTGGAGGAATTTCAAACAAAACATCTACCCTGAAACACACTAGTTTCAGGGCAACATGCAATCAAACTAAAAGAAGCTTCTTCCAGTGCCTTTTCACACATGTAAAATATCAGTTTGCATTAGACTGTTTTATACATCGATAACACTGATGATCCCTTAATATAACTGATCCTAACAGTGAACAATACAAATCACAGAAGTAATGTCCAAGGTTCATGGGTCAGGTTGAACTACACATCAACTCTTAGGCTGGTGGTGATGCAGTGCCATGCTGAACGACATTTCAGCCAGGCAAATGTTAGTGATGCGTGGAGGTGTCAGTCTCCTTCAGCACATCACACCGCTAAAGTCGTCAGCACGCTCAGTGAACAGAGGCATGCCTCTAACAGACCTTTCTGTAGGAAACAGAAACAGTTAAATTAAGGCATCAGATAACATTACTCAAAGTAAACCTGTTCCAAACATTAGTGGTTTGATGGTGCAGTTTTATCAGAACAAAAAGACTGGTAGTGCCTTAAATTTAGAACAGTTTGAACATCAACATTTGATTTGTGTTATATAAGGAGCGCTACTCCTTCCTTGACCATCATTTCCCTGTCTGACTTCACAGGTGGCTCACGGAGTTCAGAAACAGAGGAAACTTTTCCTGGATTGTTGACCAACAGGCTTTCACACAGGTAGACCTGAGACGGGCAACGCAGACGGACGGACATTACGGAAGCATATATAAACATTGGACAACCACTAGAGGGGGCTGTACTATTTTGCTTCCTTGGATCAGTGTGGGATTGTTAATGAGCTCAGGGCTCCACTGGTACAACGGACAATGATTAAATGCTTAAATTGGGAAATGGATTCTAACAAAATTTATTAACCACATTCAGCTGTACAAAATATCTTTTCTTTAGTGTTTCTTGCCAGTAAAATACTGATTTTGACCCGGTGCTTAAAGGGAGATATGTCAGGGAGGATTGCAGCCAAATAATTTATTAAATTAACTTTAACAATTGCTTTGTAAGCCAAAGTTTCAAGGATCTGAAGAAAGCAAACACTACATCTGGTGCTACAACTGAACAGAATCTCACTGTATGTTTTTTTTTTATTATATGAATTTAAAGTTTACAAAATATGGGATAGTTAAGGCCATTACTAGATATGACTGTAAACGTGATGTTGATGATAATTACTGCAGAGCAACATGTCACAATCAATGTTATGACCATACCTAATCAGACAAAGACTTCCTGCTTCTAGAAGAACTGTATTTAACTTTCTACAAATTACAACAAGTAACCACAACTGCCAAACGTTGGTTCCACGTTTACTGCAATAATTCTCACAATGTGTGAAGACCTTCATTCATAAATTGAAATCAGAATTAAGCTGAGAAGAAGAGCGCTTTTTTTCTTTTAGCATTTTGTGTTCTATGTATTTGACTTCACTTTTGTTTTATTTATTGAGTTCTTACGTCGCAAGAGTAGCCCTGCATTTTCATCTTCATGACTTGCACATCCCCTCCGCTTATTTTATCAATATCTGAGTTTTGTTAAAGTATTACCATCAGGGACTATGATAGCATCATGGATGTACTGTAAAAGCCACAAATATATGTGAAAATGAAAATGCCTCTTCATTGTTTTGTAAATTAGTTTTTAAGTAGCAAATCTGAGGACCCTTCATTTTGTAAAGGTCCTTAGTTGCTGCCTCACTGTTTGCATGGGTGAATGTGGGAAAGCATTACATTTTTTGAAATAAAAATGGTGAAAGCAGATCATTTGTACAGTGTATGTGTCAGCATATGGATGTGCTTTCAGGGGAAAAGTGAAAGTAGATAAAGGACTGTATTATCTGCTAATTTTAGCTTGATTTTTAGATTCCTGATGGTGGTCATAACTGGACAAGGATAATGTGACAAAAAAAACCCTATAATGTGATTAAGTAGAAAAAAGCCACAGCGGCACACAAGCTGTCACAAAAATGAATTAATTTCCAGCCCCTCTTCAGCTAACTCCACAGTGTCAGCTATGGGCATCTAAAAAGCCTACAACTGTTTCTTAGTCTGTTCACCTGCATATGCCAAGAGTGTACGCAGTTCTCTTTAATACCGCTGCACTCGCCCTCGTCCCCGCAGCCCCAGGGCTCTGGCAACCATCCTCCTGGCAACAGCACTGTCTGTCCTGGGACGCTCCTTCACTGGCTGGATAAACTCTGGAGGACAACACAAAGGACCATCTGATCCATATCCTCTGGGGAAAAAAACTAATTCCTAAACTCAGTACTAGACACCAAAGAACATCTCCATGATATTAACAAAATAAGAATATTAATGCTTAAGACAGCTCCATAAACTACAGCAGGCATGTTATTTCAATAGCTGCAGGGTTCAAAAAGGTTAAACACCTACCTGCTCTTCTAATGGCCTTGCCTTTCGATTTTTTACTCCCTTCAGCTAGCATTCGTGTCTTGAGCAGTGGGTGACAGATGGACAGGGCGTGTAGTGCTGCACATGACACAGTAAACATGCATTAATATATGTGACTGAAATTGTACTAATTGTAAACTTCAAACCAACAAGGCGTCTCATAACGTACCTGCTGACTCACTGGAGAAAACCCCAAGGGCATGTGTATTGTCCACCCACTTTATTTTCATTCTTCCATCACTGAGACAGAGAGATAAACAGCTTTTAGTAAAAGTCAGCTATGCGTGTGTTGGCTAGATAGAGTGAAACAACAAACAAGAGCAAACTGAGCCTAGACGATTCTGCTCGCACCTGTACTCTGTGAAAGCATCCAAGAGGTCATCTGTTTTGAACATAGGTGGGAAGTCATAGATCTCAATCACATGGCGAAACTCATCCGGGTTGACGCACACATTGTCATACACAGAGTAGTCATTGTAGACATGCTCAATGGAAAAGGACACTGCCTCTTTCAGATGTGCCTTGATCTGACGGACACACAAAATTACTGGGTACAATGTATGGCACTGATATGGCCTCAGTATGAAAGGGTTAGGAGGTTAATGTAATATTAATGTAATATAAATGCTAATCCAAAAAACACAGAGTGATAGGAAATACTCCAGTGATAAAAGATGATAATAACATTATTATATTATTATATTTATACATCAGTATCTGCAGGAAATAAAAAAATTAAAACAATGCCACCAAGTTAAGTATATGCTTGCTTACCTCTTCACTTATATCAGCTGTGTCTGTGGTCATGTCTTCACTCTGGGCGCTACACAGCCCAGTAGCAGGGTATTCCTTGTCTGTCTCGTAGTCCTCCAGAGTCATGTCAGTGAAGGAGGACACAGTCTGGTCCCAGACAAGGGGCTCGGCTTCACGCAATCCCAGCAACAACTTTTGTTTCTCTTCCTGCGGACAATTTACTGAAATTTCTGCAGTGTGGTTAAGGACCCTGTCTGAAACTATGGATTGTGAGTCCTGCCTAGGTGTGGATGAGGAGTCTTTAGTATCTGTAGTGTCACAACAGGAATGACAGTCATTTGAACTGCTGATGCAGCTACTAGATGGTGAACTTGACAACTCTTTGTATGTTGTGGGTTCCTGTGAGTTTTGTAGGGACAGCCTTTCCCGAGCAGCTCGGGGCATGTAAAGGGGTTTGTCCGGTCTCTTAGGTGCTCGATTTCGGGATGGGATTAAACATTTACGTGTGGTCAACTTCTCCATCTCCTCCCTACTTCTTGGAATCTCTTCACACAGGCTGTTGTTATTTTCTGAGAAGTCACTGTCGTCTTCCATCTCACCTCTACAGAAAAAAAAAAAAATCCACATTTGTATTAAAACACTGTCTTGAATTTACCACTAATTACTACCAAAATGATCATTACAACATGTCACCATACCAAGACCGGAATGAACCAGTTTATTGCAGTCTAGTAAATGCACTAGACGGAGAGTATAAAGATAGTTTAATTTAGACAATACTGTATATTATCTACTTGTGTTTGTTTATACCTGAGCTCAGAATGGCAGACCACCACTCTACGATGCCAGCTCTCTCCTACAGAGAAGGTGGTAAGCTCTGGCAGGTCCTCTATGGTCTTATGAATCAAGTATCGTAGCCTGCTGGGTAAAGGCGGGAACAGGAGCACACTGGGCATGGAGGCAATGATGGTGGGTTAGAGAGCCATAAGTTCTTCTGGTACTGTAAAAGCAACTTTTGTTGGTAGATAATTGCTTCAGTGTATATGTATAATTCTTGGAAGGCAGTCTTCCCAAATTTAGTCTCAGATATTCATAAGGAAGTTGGAATTGAGTTAATGAGATGTGTAACAACACATGAACTGGCATCTTAATGAGATGCCAGTTCTAATTGTGTGTGATTTCTTCCAGTGATCTTACCTCTTGCGGTTGCTCTTCTGTTGATATGTTTCCAGCTCATCCATGACATGATGCACGAATTCATTTTCTTGCTTTGGGAGATAAATGCCATCGAAACAAGGAAACGCCAGGGTTGACACAGAGGGACGGGTCCTGTTGACAGTGTGTGAACTGAACTTAGTACTTAATTAAGCTAACACTATTAAAAGATGATGTGAAAGATAAATCACATAAATCCATCACCAAATGCAAATTTACTGTTCACGTGTAACGTTAGTTATCACACACAATTATAAAAGCTAGACAAGTTCAAACACCCACAATAATAAAAGCTAAATAGTGCAGAAAGCTAGCCGCAGTATTTTTAAGACAGCAGACTATAGCTAACGTAAAAAAACGTTATCTAGTACCTTGTAGTCGTTTGAGTGGCCTTACCGTTATATTTTGAGTGTATTTCACTTGTGTTTGTTTCACTGAGATGCTGTGCCCGAAAAGCGCAACTACGTGAAAATAAAAGTCACTGGCAGCAGGGGTTCAGTAGCTAGCTCGCTAGCTAACGTCATTTAGATCCCGGAAACAAATGTTTTCGCTTAGGTAGCACAATATCCGGTCTAACCTCTTCAAAATAAAAAGCCACATTTATAACAAGTCAAGCAAAAAATACAATTTTAGATGAAACACTTATTCAGATCAAAATCGTGTTTAAATACAGAGCCACTGTTCACCACAGCTTGTGGTGCTCTGACATTTGAAATAAGATCAACACAAGGAGTTATACAAATATCAGGAAAAGAATATTTATTTAGATAGAACAATATTTGTAAGAAAAGTAGACTGGTTGTATTAAACACCAACTACGGAAGTCACCTGTGAGTGTTTAAGGTTTCTGTGGTAATCATGAAAAAGAGAGTGACATATGAAATACATATGTTGATTAACTAGTAATATGTAACAGGAGTGTAATCTGAGATGCAGTTACAATATGACAGAGACTAACAATTTTTAAAATATAGTAGGCTGCAATATTATATTGAATGTACTTATTTTAAAACAAGCAACCATCCTCTGTTTTTCTGTCTGTCTCCGATTCTGATCCGTTTCAAACCAAAAATGTCAAATTCATGTACAGATTAAAAAATATCTCTCAGCAAAGGCTACATCCAGCACGTTAATATTGTGGAGAAACATCAACTTCATAATTATAGTTTACAAACTCAATCGCAACATATTTCTGTGACACTACTTGGTGAGAACAACTTATTTGACTTTATACAGTTTGCAAACAATATACAAGTCAAATCACTCATGTTGGTCAAAAAAGTGGCATTTAACACAATGGCACTAACACACCAGTCTTGATCAATTAGGACATTATTAATGTAGTACATTAATATATGTAGTACATCATGAGTACAGTTACACATTTTAGTTCAAGTTCTTTGCTGCAGCACAATCCTGAAATAAATTAACACATACTATGTTAACATGCAAGGCTGTAAATTAGCACTCACTACAGCACAATCTGTTCTTGCTTGTACTGAGGGTCACGGTATTAATTCTAGCCATAAGTAAGTGAACCTTGCTTATTGAGACTCAGCCCGCTGAGGATACTCCAGCTCTTCATTGTTGTTCTTCACATGCTTGGTCATCATTTTACTCCTCATATCGATGGACAACTCTACCACAATATAAATACCAACCTTCAATTAACAACAACAATCAGCTGCCCAAAAAACATTTATTACTCAAGTGTCCACTTACATCTAGGCCCTCAGAATTCAGGCATTATATTAGAAAGACCATCTCCTGCGGTTTGTTCAATACTGATGTAAACATACTACAATTAAAGCTGAGATTTGGCACTTTAATGTAGTATCCATAATTTTATTTCAAACTGAATGTGCTGAAACACAGTGCCTGAATAACAACAAATGTTCAAATACTTAAAGTGTGGCTTGTACAATGCCTCGTGTATAAAAAGACATAAAAACACATTTACAAACAAAAGAATAGGCAGCCAACCGAGTACTTATAAATAATAGAGAAAAGGGTCAGATGAAAATTATATACATTCATTCGGGTGAAGCAGACGTCTGAATGTGTGTCTGCTCAGAGTCATTGGCCTATACAGAGAGTTACAAAGAAAAAGAGAATAAATAAATGTTTAAGCCAGGGGAGACTTCAGTGTTACCAGAAATAAGGTATGCACTGTTTAGTAATGAACATATTCAAATAATAGAATTACAAGTGTTTTTGACATTTTGGGAGCCTAGCCAACTATTCATTAATAAAAATCACAAAAGTGACAACATACGAAAAGATGATTTATCTACCAGAGCCAATACCTCTGTCTTCAAAGATGGTGATTTCAACCTGGGAGATAGAAAGTTAAGAAAAATAGCAAATGCTAAATGCATATCTTCTTATAGAATTAACGTTTTAGCTATTACCAATTGTTTTAGTAAAGGAGATGTTTTAATTTATTACTCAAATTTTTTGTTAATATCAGTGGCGGCTGGTGAAACTGTTTTTTGGTGGGGCGCATATTTGCAAGTGAGTTTAAGTTGCAGCCCACCACATATCACCACTTGTACTAGCCAAAGCACCATTTTAATGCACCACTCTACTTTAAATGATTAAATTAAAAATACACAGTCTGTATTTCAATCATTTACTATTTATAAATTTCACCCGTCTCTTCTTCAACTCAGAACATGTAGTCAAGCAGCTCATTCTGCACTTTCTCATATGTCTACACTACACAACCCTTTAAAGCAGATTATATATCGTGCTCATGGTCTGTATATTGTATAGATTATTTATTTAACATTTCATGTTTTTTTAATTATTTTGTGTGATTCCTATCTTCTTCTTCATGTAAGACTGGTGGGACAGCACCCCAGCACCCTCTATTGATGAGACGCCACTGGTTAATATACTGTATTTGGAGTCTTTGCCACCAAGAATCAGAAAATCACCACGCTGACCAGCATAAACAGATCACTCAGTCTGGCTGTTTAACCCAGACATACCTAGCCCTTGTGATAATGAAAATTTTGACAACATCTAAATAAAGGATACAACTCTGAGGCCTCTTTCTATGGGGTCTGTCAGCAGCAAACCCCTGGGAGCAAATATCTTCTCATTCTGATCTTTGATGTACCTGGCAATCTTCTTTAACACCTGTACAGGAAGAGGCAGATACACTCCCATTAACATAAGACTATATAATGATATTTAGATCTGTAGAAAAACACCAGAAAAATCTGATATGATGATACACAGGAGTTTTACCTTTTCATAGTGTGTCTCCATACATAGAAAGACTGTATAAGCCGTTAGACAAGCCAGGCAGCCTTCCAAGTAAGACTTCCCCCCAAGTTTCTCTGCTTCGGCATACAGGTTGTTCAGAGTGCGGATGGTTTCTTCAAACTGCTGCTTATCGATCTGAAAACACAACATTTTTTTTCAAAACATATTTAAATACAGAGTCAACAAGCGTAAGATCCATGCTTTACATACCCTTGACTCAAGTTCAGAGGGGAACTTTGTCTGGAACCTGCAGGTTGTTCCTGAACTGTAGTCTCTCTGGATAAACACCTTGGAAGACACAGTTGGCTGCTGGAGATCCTGTAAGCTGTGGGTCTGGACGAAGAGATAGATTTTTTTGCCACTGTTTGTCATGAAGATTATGTGTCTAAATGGGTACAACTGTAGCACCTACTCTGCAGCTAGCTGAGACAGGCAAATCTGGACGCGCCTACCACCTAGCCAACTGACTCATATAAGCTAACGTTATGGTCAGGCTAGTAGCTACAATGACAATACATATAGTTTCTTACATTGACATGATTCTAATCCGGTGACATTAATCAGATATGTGACACTTAC
The DNA here is from genome assembly GCA_034779795.1 of Ctenopoma multispine. Classification (NCBI taxonomy): domain Eukaryota; kingdom Metazoa; phylum Chordata; class Actinopteri; order Anabantiformes; family Anabantidae; genus Ctenopoma; species Ctenopoma multispine. Next base: position 8,043,309 of record JAUYWH010000022.1, on the reverse strand, counting down.
ACTAAGACATAATATTTATGTATAAAAATACACTGATCCGTTTATGATACAGGGTTATGTTAGCAAGCGTTAGCTAAAAACACGTTAGCTTATGTGTGCTGACCCATCAGTGCCGCAGGAAAGCTTAGCAATGTTAGTCTTTACCAATAACCACGTAAATAAAACCTTGTAAACATGGTAAATGTTTAAGCATCAGACAACAGATCAATCTTTAAAAACGAATATGGCCCTCATAATCCTTACCTCAGCCATGATGGACGTTTCCCCTCCAGCTGCTCTGTATCTACAGCAGAGGATTCATCCACTAAATCAATGACTTCCGGCACACTGCCTTCAGAATAAAAGTGTCCTTTACATTACTAACAAAGTTTTATTATTGGTCCTCTCACGGTAATCCACACCAAAATAGTCTTGGACTAGATGTGGTTCATACATCTAGTCACAATAACACTTAACCACCCAAGAACATCCAACTATTAATCACTTTTTTTATCCTTAGGGGTTACAGATCACAAGACACAGGCTAAACCCTGGACAGCCAGTCTATTACATCTCATTTCGGATCCAGACAACCATTCAAACCGGGATAATATAGTCACCAGTTAACCTGACCGTCTTTTGAGGGAAATCCACAGATAAACACACCCAAACACAGACTTCTAAGCCTGGAGCCTGCTGTGAGGTGAAGACTAATCATTGCTACACATGACAAAGTTAAAACCTGTAGACCTTCATAAAACAATAATTACATATCAAACTTAATGTTAGTCTCAGTTAAATTAGCGATCTTACACTGCCAACATTCTAATTGCTACGTGGTAAAAGGTACACAACAGTTCTTACCGTACAAACACTTATTTTGAAGACCGACATCCCAAAACAGGATCTATGGCTTCCGCCCTAAACGTCATTACTGGCATGTACTTAAACTATCCTGGAAAACGACTCAAAATCCTACAAAATGGAAAATTACGTTGGAATTCTCATTTCAAAAGCTAAACTGGTTTCAGTACTGCATTTTAAGATCTTTCATATTAACCAATTCAAATCTTAAGCTATAGATTCACCGAATTTGATGAGAAATGAAAGCACAAAAGTTAATTTTAACTCAAAGAGATGTTAATTGTAATAATGATAATGAAAACATGCAACTGGTTGAACTAAATCAATTCTTATAAGAAAACATACGCAGTAGTATGTGAATTATTGTGTCCATTAACTGATCAGTAATGGTTACTTTCATTTTATTCTGCATCATTCTTAAACCTCACAACTAGCCTTTTGTTGGCTGCATGTCTGAAAAGTTATGATAAAGTTGGAAAAATGTAAAATGTTAACCATTATAGTCAAAATCATGAGAATTTTACTCAAGTATTAGTAAGTACAAAGCTCAACCACCTGACAGTTTAAAGCAGAGGGAAATTCACACAAGACAGTTTTTGTTGAACCATGGTTTTATTTGACTCAAATCTGGTTGAATTCGCTGCCTTAGTCGAACAAACCAAAGCCCATGTCGTCGTCTGATTCCTCAGACTCTTCCTTAACCTCCTCCTTCGCAGCTGGAGCTGCAGCTGTCTCAGCTGCAGCTGCTGAAGGGGCTGCAACAGCAGCAAAGGCAGATGGATCAGCCAGGTAGGCTTTGACCTTTAAAGACAAAGGGTTTAACATTAAATTTTCATCTACACCATGTAGTTTCCCACTCATACCAAAAAAATAAATAAATTAAGCATTTCAGTACAACACTTGTAGGCTGTCTGCAACAACGTTTCCCTGGCTGCTGCCAGAAACAGACAGGCATTAAAATGAAACCTGTTGCTCTTTGCAGGGTGATCAACAATGCAGCACTACACAGGCCACAACAAAACCTATCCTGCTGATTAAATGATTGTATAATTTATTGTAATATGTCTAGATGTCATACCTTCTCTGCTAGGGGGAAGGAGTAGTCCGTTTCCACAGCGACAGCCAGGACTCTCTTGTAGCCATTGATGACAGAGTGGGGGACAGAGGCCAAAGTGGGGTAGCCAATCTCCAGACAAACACTAGCAATGTTCCTCACACCCTACAGAAATTATATACAGTAAATTTACAGCTACAACCAATTTCAAACAAACATGATTAGCAAGGAATTTAAAGTAAGGGAAAGACATTTGCTTAGATAGGCGCTGCATCTCACCTCCAGGAACCTGGCATGCAGAGAGGCCTCTGTAATGTCAAGCACCTCAGGACTGTAAACACTGCCATTGTCATACACCTGCTGGATGATTAGCCCGAAGGAGAAGGGTGAGATGTTCAACATGTTGAGCAGTGTGGCTTCGCTGGCACCAACCTTGTCACCAGTCTTGATTAGACTGACATCGCTCTAGAGGGAAGTAAATTTTAAAGTTAATTTACTGATACAATTTTCTGGTTGTTTATCAGTTTATTTTGAATAAGCTTGGGACTTTTTAATGAGGCAACCATCCCTGTAGGTCAAGAAAACTTACAATTACAGAAACGGCTCATCAAACCTACCAAAATTTCAATGGTTCCCCTGGAAATCTTTGTGGTGATGCCCAAAGCCTGGAAGAAAGAGGTCTTCTCAGGACCCAAACCAGTGTTCTGGGCAGGCACAGTCACATCACAGGGGGCGATGGCTCCAGCACGGGCAGCTGCTGGTACCTGGATTATTGAGTCAACAGTTTAGTGCACTACTTTGCAAGGGTTACATTCAAAAGCAGGTCAAACATTGTATTCTGAGGTTTGCAACAATTTTGATTAAGTGTCTGAAACCTTACGTCCCTGGCAGTCAAGTGATAATGACAGACAGGGATAGCGAGGAAACATGTTACTGTTTGCAGGGGGAACGACAACACAGTACCACACAAGCTGCATTGTAACTTATCCTGCATGTTAACATTGAATGTTGACTGAGATTTCTCCAGCTCTGTTGCTGATGCCATCTTTTTTGTACCCATGAAAGCTTAGACAGTTTCAAACTTTAAAAAAAAACCTGTCACGAACCATTTAATTTTATCTGCAAAACTCTTACCTTGTTGGCCAACAGCAGGTCCCTGACCTCAGCCAAATCCTCCTTTGTGTAGACAAAGCCCACATTTCCTTTAATATGGGGCAGGAGCCTGTCAAATCATAGGATCAAACTATTAAAGGAGGTCAGTGCTTTTCCACAAAACTAAGTTTTTAATAGTGTCTGAGACCTTGCGTCCCTGGTTGCCGGGGGATTTAGACAGACAGGGATAGCTGGAAACAAGTTATTGTTTGCAGGGGGAACGACAACACAGCACCACACAAGCTGCACTGTAACTATCCTGCAATATAAATGCAGATGCAGATAACAAGCTAACTCACTTCTCCAGGGCAGGATTGTTCTCCAGGTGGCCACGAATAGCTTTGCGCATCATGGTGTTTTTACCCATCAGCACCACAGCCTTGCCACGCAGTGACAGACGGATGGTCTGCATCTGCTTGGAGCCCACGTTGTCTGCCCCAACAATGAAGCATTTTGGATAATCATCCAGAAGTTGCTACAAATATAGATTATCAGTCAAACGTTTCCTACACAATACAAAACGAAGTTAATACTCAATTGTATCTATGTAAAAGTATGTTTAAAGTTACGCCATAATCGTACTTACGATTATTTTCATAAAATAGTTTGACTTCCACGTGGCCCTGTCTTCCCTGGGCATCTTTGCAGTGCTTCCAAGGATCGCTAAACAGCTGGTTTAAAGACAAGGTAGAACCTAGAGAATTAATAAAAAAAATCATTAGTAGACGCACCTCAAAAACAAAATAAAAACGTTACAATCAGATTACTAGACCCTAACTTTCGGTCGACTGCTAACGTTAGCCGGCCAACAGGAAGCTAGCAATTTTGAACAGGCCGCACTTTAATAAACGCACAACTACACTTGTACAAGACGAGAAGAATATTATTATGCGCTTTAGACTTTCCCCTTTAGTAGAAAAGTCATATACAATATAATCTCAATAGATATTTGTGTTCATTTTTTCAGAAGAGACACATAAAATGCTTACCGCGCACGAGGGTCGCGTGAAAGAAAGAGGAAGAAGAATGACGTGAGAAGAATTTATATATGAAATAAGCGACCAATCACAGTGGCGTAGTGTGCGGGGAGCCTTACAACTATTGGGTGACCGCAATCACGTGGTATGTCAAATAAGGAGAAATTTAAGAGAAACTATGTGTTGGCACAGGCAATTGTGAATTTTGTGGGCAGGAAGAGACAGTAGAGCACGTCATGGTACATTGCAGAAAGTTTGAATGAGATAGAATCATTCTTATCCAGAACCTGGATTTTTTTTTTTTTCTAAGTTTAAGACGGGCACTAGATATCCGTTCCACACTCCTTACCAGTTGGTGGCGGTAATGCACCATATTGTTGTTTGCCAACCGCCAATAAAACC
>JAUYWH010000022.1:8009060-8035322 GCA_034779795.1 Ctenopoma multispine | reverse complement strand
TGCTGAATTCTCAGTACAGAGGATTTCTCTATTGAGTTATCTATTACAGTGTAAGCATTAGGAGTTAAGATGCACCAAAGCAGACAAAGCTTCTCCCACAGTTCTGTCCAAAAGGAGGCAAATCACAGGAAAGGCTGAGAACAGTGTATAAGACCTTATTGCATTGACACATTTGGCACAAGAAAAAATCTTCTCAAGTAAAAACAATCTGAATCTGCATATGGCGTATCAAGTTTATACACAAGTTAATCAAAATCAAATATATCTTGCAAAGAGCTGCTACAGGTAAAACAAAAAAAGAGAAATTATAGGCATGACTCTGACTTGGTGTCAAATTCTGATTTCACACCAGTGATGTGAACTCTGTCTGACCCCCATTATAATCTAAAGTGGTGTGTGTGTGCGTTTGAGAGGAGGGTAGACTACTGTTTGCCTATATACCAACAGAGCCAGCTCTTTTCATATAAAAAGAGGCCTTATCGCTCAGAAATGTCCATTTTCATCAAAACAGAAAACAGTTCTGTCACAAAGTGGTGAAGTATATAAATTTAGCATCTGATTGTAACAACTGATAGCTAGTGCAAATCCACAGAAAAATTAAGTAGCATGCCTTTAATCCAACTGCAAATCAAATTGTAAATGCTGTGCCAGTGGCAAATTCACATGCGTACCATCAAAATAAATTGGGAAAAAAAACTAAATTATCATTTATTCAGATTCTAATTCTTCAGAATGTATCCTGTGAGACCTAGAAAATACAGTAGGAAAATCTCCACTTTGTTTCAGCTTAGTTTATCAAAACTGGACAAAAAGTTCAACATTTACAACCATGGTACATTTATTTTTCTAATCGACCTACTTGTTGTCACCTTGCGTTGCAATCTGAACACGATGATGTGAAACAATACATGCGGAAGTATTAAGATAAAGTTTGAAGTTGCTACTTGTCAAAAGATTTTACTTCCAATGAGAAATAATGAAAATTACAAGAGAACAAATGTCCATGTTCTGTTTGTAAAAATGGAGAACGCATCTGGGTTAATTTTTTAATAATAAAACAGTAGAAAAATAATAAGGACTATCTGGACGATACTAACCTGTAAAATGCACCTTAAGACCGGCTCATCAAGAGACGTGTGGTTGGAGTGTGCAGAGTTTGAAACTGGTATTTTACAGAGGTGAATGTAGAGTTCAGTGTGTATCTGTGTGCATGTACAAATGTGTTTTTATTGTTTCGTGTTTTTTTTGTGGCACCTTAATTGTTTCCAAAGCTACAAAAATACACCTCTGTCATAGATTAAACTCCTTGGCCAAGCGTTGGGTATTTAACACAGATCATATTTTAAAACTGCTGAAGTCAAATCTTTATGGTCAATGCCATTCAGTAGCAGTCTCACATATGCATACTATATGTGAGCATAGGCTCACATCCATGTGATGCAAGGTCTTGCCCTGCAAATCAGTGACCCGATACCTTAACTTGATCCTCATATAAACACACACCAGGGGAAATTAGCATGTTTTCTTTGCTGCACAGAAAAAAAAATCTCTCTAAATAAAAATCCATTTCGGCTCTCTTAAAAACCTCTTTAGCAAAAGTGTAAAATATCAAGCCTGAGAGCTTGAACAGCCCTCTAAGTCTTTTCACTGTCAACGGTCAAAAGTCAGAGACATTTCTCATCCTTTGTATGATGTTATCCACCTGTGGATTAACGCTCTCTATCTTACAAAATACTTCACTGCCTCATACAGGCGAGAAGTGCACACACATCCACACGTGCATTTTCACTTGAAAAAAAAAAGAACACACACATGGACATGAAGTCTAACTGAAGAGTTTAACAAAACAGCCATGGCAGTAGGGCTTGTCATTCTGCTCTTTGAAGGTGCCTTTGTTGAGCTGCTTTAGGCAGAAAGCACACACAAAGTGCTCTGGGTGGAATTTCTTGCCCATGGCTGTAATGCAGCGGCCGGTGATGGGCTTCTGGCAGCCACAGCACAATGACCCTCGCCTCTCGTGATAGTGTGCCTCGCAGTATGGCTGGCCCTCGTGGTCAAAGAAGCTGCCATTTATGAATGGCGTGAAGCACTCCTAGAAAATCAGAGGTGAAGAAGTAAAACCTATATGATGACGGATTTTTAAACAAAATGGTCAAACTTAGTGCAGATAGCTCAAGTGACCCACCCTGCAGACAAAGCATTCAGGGTGCCAGAGAGCATTAAGGGCCGAGATGTAGTTCTCCAAGATAGCACGAGCACATCCACCGCATTTCGGGGCAAACATGTCAAAGTAGTCCTTTCTGCAGAATGCTTTTCCATTCTTCTCATGGAAACCTGGAGGGCAACAAAGCAACACAGGGACTCACTCTGCAGTCTTGTTCAGACAATCAAAATTCAACACTCCTCTTTTTTTTTTGACAAGCCAGGTCTTGTATCATTAACTAAGTAACTGCTGGTACCTTCAGGTCCAAAAAAGGCTCCACACTGGGCACAGAAGAAATGCTCTGGATGCCAAGTCTTGTCCAAAGCAGTCACGACTTTCTGTGAAACAAAGAAGAAACAAACAATTCAGTTAAGATTTTCTTAAGGTTTGACTCATAAATATGTATCTAACACACATATAGTCTACACATATATGCATGTACGTCTGTCGTACTGTGAGAAAGTAACAGATCAGTGATTCAGAGGCCCTCAGTCCTCACAGAGCTAGTGCAAGAGGCACTCGAATGCTGTCAGTGTTCGCTCCTGTTTTCAATGCCTGATGGCATTTCTCAGCTGCGTCAGCGCAAAATTGCACTCACACTGTCCACAAGATTTTAAAACATCCACAACAGCTAAGTTCCTGCAGAGGGATAAGATTTATTCAGTTACAAAGCCCTGAACATTTCTCAGTTTAGCCACCAGAGGGTGCAATGTTAAAATAGAGATTTTATGAGGAACCTTTTCTGAACAAATACCTGATTTATGAATACAAATACCATTTGTTGTGGTTGCACTGGTCGATACAGATACAAAGTTACTAACTAAAAAATATTCCAATACATTCAATGCAACTGGGGATCACCAAACCTAATTACAAAATCAACACAATTTAGATAATGATCAATCCTGATGTTTACCATGGAATGGAAAACACACACACACACACACACACACACACACACACACACACACACACACACACACACACACACACCAGGGTTTGAATGTGAAGCACTGGGAAAAAAAATTACTGAGAGAGAAAAAAAAGGCGTGTTTGAGCTAAAACGTCAGCTGCCTGTGTGCTCATACCTGTCTTTAATAAATTTGTGTTCAATACCATCATTGTGAGGAAGCTTTCACTAGTTGCCACAATTTTAAAGGGCATTTCAGAGCTAACACTTGGTTTTAGGTTTAGGTCAGGGTTAGAATAAGGGTTGACATTAAGCATTGTGATAGGCAATGCATTGTTATTTTATTGAGTGTCCTCACACAGATAGCTGTACATTCGAGCGTGTGTGTTTGTACAAAAATGAATTAGGAAGCCTTGGCAGTGACGCATGTTGGCCTTTCCTCAGGCCAACATCCACTGTTTATGATCTACTTGCCTTTCAGTACCTCTGGCACTGTGCATTGGTTTGTGCGCACAAACAAGTATATGTGTGAACAAGTATGTGTGTAAGAGCAATGGCTGAAAACTCCTGATGGGGAGTGTGTCACTAATAAGATATGACAAAGTACTGACAAATGAGAGAAGAGAGTAGCATGGACACATGACATATCTATCTGAAGGCACCAGGCAACTAAAAGCTTCTTTACTTCAGTTCTACTGCCTCACGCCGTGCGTGTGTTTGTGCATGTTTTACTTACTACTATTATCTGCTTGAGAAAGAAAAGCAATTTCCGACATGCAACGTTTTTTCCAGTACGGCCATTAAGTTATAAATAAATAAATATCATTATCAACCCATCCACCATATACATGCGTGTGTGTGTACACATTACTAACATCCAGTATGGGTCCATTACAGTAGTGGCATCGGGGTGAGAAAAGGTTGTGGTAGTCTTTCTCACAGTAAGGCTGCCCCTCACGCTCAAAGAAGTTCCTGGAGCCTATCTCCTCCTGGCAGTGGGTGCACACAAAATGCTCGGGGTGCCAAGTTTTGCCCATGGCAGTTACCACCTGGTGTTGGGAAAGAGACATCAAACTCAAATGAGCTGCTAAAGGGAAAGAACTTCCTCAACAGAGATAATCACTGCAGCCTTGTATGCACGAGACAAAGCAAATACTGTGAACAGCAGTAGATCTAGACAAGGTAAAAAGGGTAACAGTAAAGGTAAGAAAAAGTTCAGTTTGTTCATTTGTAGCTGTGTTATTGTTGATTGATGTACATAAGGGAATTTATCAGTTAAAGAGCATGCAAAAACCAATGCTAGGATCAAAAGTAGTATTAAATAATTTATTTTGTCAATACTGGACATTTCAGTTGAAAGTGATGCAATATGTCATCAATGGTAAAATCTCAAACCTTGTAGATAAAATATATGATCTGCTTTTAGAAAGACAACTGATATGAAAACAATACTACCACGTTAAGTGAGGATGAAACTTTACTGTGAGTATTGACAACAATACTCAATATAAGCATGCATGTTTAGAGCATGTCTTAACTTCAATTGTCTGAAGCGAGCTGTCTTATACGTGTATGATTCTGTATTATCATCACCTGTCCAACTATTGGTTTCTTGCAGGCTCCACAGACACCTTTGGCCACAGTCTGCACTCCAAGTCTATTGAGGTCTGACTGCAGGTTTCCCAGCATGTTGTCCAGCTTGTTGGCTGGTTTGGGGGCAGCAGTAGGAGAAATCTTTCCCTGGGATTGAATCTGTCAGAGATAGAAGATCGAATGTTTTCATTGGGCCACAATAGTCACTTACTGAATTGCTAGTAGTTCACCAAACTACTAAGATGCATCTTATGAAGATGCATTTGGAAAACAGTGTCATTACAGAGCAACACAGATCAAGAATACCTGCTTACTCTTATAAGGACTAGAAAGTTCTACAGTAGATATAAAGCATAATATTAAACAGTGAAATGTATTTCACTGAGGAGCTATTGTTTAATATAGTTATGGCCTATATATAGTTAACATATATACTGTATATTGCATATATAGTTGAGTATATGTTGAGTGAAAAGCAGTATGTTTTGATCCAACCTAGTCCATGTTTGCAGAGTTTGATGAGGACTGTGAATGTGCATGTAAGTGCATTTGGCAACTGTAGTGAAGGAAAGTACAGACCTTGTTTATGGTGTGGTTATTGGGTCTTTGTGACTCTTACCATCTTTTTACAGAGGAAATGGCATCTGCTCCATGTATTTACTTTCATACAAAGACACACACACAGATAACTCTCAATGGACCTTTGACTTGTATGACATATATACCCTCAGTAACACTGGCACTGGTTTAATTATACTGCATTATTTAGTACACGTAGCTAACTAATGCATCTATTTGGTCTATCCTCTTTAATATAAATGGGGTAAACTAGACGTAGACGGAAATTGGTTGGAAGTAGAAACAACAATTAAAGTAAGTACAACGCTAAAGAATTCCACAGCATTACCGTTACATTTCAACACTGTCTTATATCTAGCTTTTCAAATTGTTCTTACTGTTGACGTTATACTGTTTTACTAGTTTACGAGTTTCACAGCTATCTGTTATTCACTTTGAATTGTACTAATCGATCAACTGAAAACATTCAAAAAGTACATGCTGTTATCCAGCCTAGTAGAACCTGTTGACGGAAATCCTGAGGGAGATGCTATAATTGTGGGGGTAACTGTGCTGTCATGCGGCAGATTAGGTGTCAGCTGAACTGCAAGCCTACCATTCCTATGCACAGCAGCCTCTAAGCTCTTAAAGTCTCCACTTCACTTGTAACACACAGCTCTTGGCGCCATCAGACATCAGAATTAGAAAAGGGGCTCAGTCTCACTAGTTTGAATGTCAGTACTCCTCATAACACGAACTGACTAGATTTCAGACAGAGCTTTAAAGAGGTTACCTACTGCAACTTGGCACAAATGGACACTGGGGGTCAAAAACAGAGCCCATGACGGGATGCAGTCTGTAACTCACACAAATACAGAGGTGCAAAATAGCCCGCAAATGCACTTAAGTCACAGTCAGAGTATGAAAAAGTGTAAAGAGAGCATGAGGTCAGAGAAGAGGAGAAGGAGAGAATGAAGAAAGCTGATTCATGCCTGCATTGGTGGGAAGATGGGGTCATACTCTGTCTGACACCCCACTGATACAAAGACCTTGGGAGGCAGAGGTGGCGTGATGGGCTTTGTAGGGGGGCTAGGTGACGGAGAGGGCTGAACAGGGGGTGGTGTGGGCTCCTTGGGAGGAGGAGAAGGCTCCTTTAGGGGTGGAGGGGTAGGTTCTTGAGGAGGAGGAGAAGGCTCCTTTGGGGGTGGAGGGGTAGGTTCTCGAGGAGGAGGAGGGGTTGGAGGGGGAGGAGGTAGAGGCGGAGGAATTTGTTTTACTGGGGGAAGCTTTTTGGGCACTGGGGGAGATTGCGGAGGGGGTACGATTTTTCTCTGAGGGGCAGGTGATTCAGGAGGTATAATGATCTGTAGGAAAGAAGGAAAACGGAGACACCAAAGAGACAAGAGCAAACAGATTCTGTGGTCAGAACAAACAAAAGGAAATGGTGATGGAAAAGTAAACTGGCACGATGAACTTAAACCAACTACTTACAAACATACAATCTTTAAGGAAATGTGACAAAACATAATTTTTTTGGAAAACATAAGTTAAACGATCAAAGAGACATAAAATCCAAGAATATTCCATATCAACTACACTTGCTGTGCAACTCTAATGTCTACCTTATCCACAGATGGCTGTGCCCCTTCTTCTCGTGTTCGCTGTGGGTTGGACATGACGATGACTCCCTCTGTCAGCCAATCATCTGGCTGTTGTTTACGCCGGCGCTCTACTAGCCCAATGCCCAGTTTCCCCTGCAGCTCCTCAATGAGTCGGTCTTGCGAGTTGCTCTTATTGACAATGATCGGTCCCATTTTACGTCGCAACAGCCCCTCCCTGTACATCGGATGCACATTCGAAGTCTCTTTGGTGCGGCGAATAACTGACTTGAGCTGGAGAGTAGATCATAAGGAGGTGTGGAAAGCTGGGATTGTGCCATTCACTATAAAGTCGATGGTAGGTTAGGAACACAAGCACGACAGGCTCAGCACAAGATGCCTTGCTCAAGACGCTCACGCAGTGGTGCTCTACAGTTGAGGCACTTCTGTATTTGATGAATTTTGCTTGCAGAAGCCAAGTACATCTTTCTATTCAAGTCCATTCTCTGCTATCAAATCTACTTAAACTATTCAGGTATCAGCAGCAAGGCATGCTGAATAGCTGGTCAAGACAACGCATGTCTACCATAAAATGCTTTTCATAAATGTCTGCACATGCCAAAGCAAGGCCCAGGATCATAAAAAACAAAGTTACACAACAATGTATGCTTTAAAAAATATGTGCATGTTCTTCAAGCATATAAGCAAAAAATACACTGTACTGTTGAGTCTTCCTGTCACAAAGTTAAGAACAAATCTTAGCATTTTTTGTTGGTTGCATAAATATGACAGGTCAGGCCCAGTAATTACTATAGTAATGTGGAATGAAGCAAGTAGGGGCGTGCATAGACATTGTTACTGCAAAGCTTTCAACATCAGCTACAAATACTCTGTCCCGGACGTCTCCCTCTAGGCATTATGAAATTGCTTAGCAATGACACCACATGCATCACACCACAGATCTATAGAAATTTGACTTCAAGACACTTTTGTGCTACTGCACAGCTCCCGAAGTATTAATTATTTGGGGAGCTGCTCTCCCAAAATAAGCTTGTTTCAACAATTAGTGATAAACTCTACTTGAACAATCCTCCAATAGAGCCACACTGCCATTATTATCAGAGACAGTGTATATCAAATAACATAACACAAAATGGGGTCCTAAAGCCCCTCTAGCTTTATGCCAACAGCTTATTTTGGGAGATTTGAATTGAGTTGAGCAGCCTACTTGGCCAGAAGCTGACAGACGCTCTACAGCAGTGGGCTGCTGTATGGGCAGGTCCAGTGTTGCATCTGGTGTTCCAGGGCAGGAAGAGGGGGTGAAACACTCATCCATCCAGCTGGACTCAGTCATGGGTGTCAGGGTTCCCTCTCGGCTGATATCAGGGTAAATTCCGTCTTCTTCCTCCCAAAATCTGTCTTCATCTCCAGATGTAGTCAATGGCTGGTTGTCATTTGGTTGAGTGAAGTCAGTGGTTAACAGTTTTCCTAAAGCATCATCTAATAAAGGTTCACGGCATGGCCATGTTAAATCCAGTACATCGCCTTTTTCTGTGGGTGGGGGAGACAGGCATTTTGATGGTGCAGTGGCACTTGTAACTGGTGGAGCTCTGGGACTGCTGTTGTCTGGAACCATGTATGTTTTTCTAATGACTGGAGCAGGACTTTTAGAAAGTGCAGTTTCACTCTTTGGTACCGTTACTGGACTTGAAAGCCTTTGCGGTATTACTGCGAAAGGACTCTTTGGAACTGTTTCAGGACTACAGCTCTTGGGTACAACTGGAAAACTAGAGATGCTAGGGATTGTCACGGGACTCAAAATCTTTGGAACCGGACTTGAAAGTCTTGGCACTGACACTGAACTAGCACTCTTGGGTACAGTTTCTGGACTAGGACTCTTTGGGATGGTTACTGAACTAGAGATATTTGGGACTATGATGGAACTTGTAATTTTTGGTACTGGGCTTGAAAGCCTTGGAACTATGACTGGATTAACAGTCTTGTGTACTGTCACTGGACTTTTATTCCTATGAGTTGCTTCTGAACTGTGACTAATGGGCTCTGGGCTGTGACTGGAGCATTTAGGATCTGGTGGACAAGGACTCTTGGTTCTAAAATAGAGACTTTTAGACACAGTAACAGGACAAGGACTCTTGGATACAACCACTGGACTGGAGCTCTGAGCAGGGGGAGCTGAACTAGAACCTCTGTCAATAGTAACTAGATCTGAGGCTGTACTACTAGAGACTTTAATGACTGACATCTGCATGGAGCTGTTGACCTCAGATGGACAAGAAGGCTCTTGGGTACAGGAGGTAGTGAAGTGCTCCACATGAGAGATCTCAGAAGTGACTCTTCCATCATGCTCTTTCTGTTGGATCTGGGAGTATTTTGAGGACGCAGCTATGAATGTGGTACCAGCTGAAGTTGTAGGGGCTGAACAACCATCTTCATCTATATGGAGTTCCAGTGGAACAGAGGTACAGAAAGGACTGGTGTAACTAGACTCTAAAAAAGCATCCACTGAATTAATATGAGGATTTATAGATGGGGTGGTTTCTCCTTGGACAACTGGTGAACTGACTACTAGTGAAGGGTCTACTGCCTCCTGATTTACAGACAACTGAGAGCCAGACTAAATCATGTGCAATGATGTAATGGTAACAGTGTACAGTACATATAAAGACAAGACATACACAGTGGTAGAGAAAGAGAGGAAACCAGGAAAAATAGATTGAGAATGAAAAGAAGAAAAAGGCTTACACATACTTAACCAATCAGGGCCTGAGACCACTCACTTGTCTTAACTTAAAAGCAATTCTTTCTACAATACTACCAATGTTATTTTAAAATGAATAAAATAAGCATTGTTTTAGTCTGATTGTGTTATATCGTAGTGGGGTTGTTATTAACGCTCCCAACTTCCTCTATGACTGCAACAAATTCATGGTTTGCACAACAGAGGCATGACTCAAGCATGACAACACCTTAAAGTAAAGTTTTGAATTAAGGGTTGATTTTCCAATACTGACTGGTTCTCTAATGTTTTGTTGTAACAAATGGAAGATGCTCCAACATAAAAGGGCAAAAACAATCAGTAATTTTCCCCGGTGTTCAGAAATTAAACCTTTACTATTTCCATTGTGGATCAATGCCAGCAGAAGCAATCAATTTAACATAAATTATGGAAAACATAGAATCCAGTTTAAGATATTCCTACAGTACAGCAAACCACTAAATATGTGCCATACTGTCCTATTGAGTTATGTAATACCAAAAATAAACATATTGAATAAAATGTAAAAACTGCAAAACTCAAACTGTGGCCACTTGTGACTCCTACTCACATTGCTTTGGACCTTGAAGTCAGACAAGGAGGCCATTAGTTCATCTAGTTCTCGTGTGGCAGAGGATGCAGACATTCTGGATTGCTGCTGTGCTGGTGTTTCCTCTTGTCCATCTGTCTGCTCATCTGTCACCACCAAAGGTGTGGGACTAAAACAAAAATGTCACAGTCAACTAAAATTACACATTCAACTAGAAATGTAAAACAATTTACAGCAAAACCTTTCTGTAACCTTAACACAACCACTCATTTGATTGTCAGTCTCTTGTATTACTATAATTTCTATGTTAGTATGTATGCAGAATTTCTATGTTTCTGTGATAATTTGTCACTTACATAGGTGTGGGCACAGAACTTTCCAGCTCATTTAGAAGACTCTCTACACTTGGTCGTACATCTTCAATTCCACGTGCTGCTGCACTGCGTTTTGGCTTCACATGTGCAGGTGGAACAGCTTTGCCTGCTGTAGAGACTCCATTCTCCTGGATGTGGTGGATGATGCTGCTGGCAGGCAGTGATGGAGCTGCCTCTTCTAGGACAAAAAACATGTTAAATGAACCTCACAAATGTTATACTCAGAAACATCCAGGTGTAATGCCAAATTTAGATAGATTAGTATAGTTAATAAATTCTAATATTATCTCTCTGTGTACCTTCTGTGGGGAAGGCAGGTGTGCTTTGTTGGACAGCATTTAGCTCTAACAGCAGGCGGTCCAGCTCAGACAGGTTGTTGCCCAAAGATGAGTTCATGGCAACAGCTGATGAGTCACTATTCTTCTGCTTATTAGGAAAGCTATAGAGGGTAGAAAGAAGTTTGTAATCAGGGCCCTAGACTGAAAATGTTTCTACAGTTTGGAACTGGCATTGTCGGGACAGTATTTCTGGCTAACCGATGAGTCAGAATTGAAAAAGGGACTTTCTAGTTTCACGTATCATGCTAGAAAGTTCTCTGTTTCCACTTCCAATGTCCTCCTTCTCACTGGCAAAATGTGGACGCAGATGTTTACAACTACTAGTGCCGTTATCTATGTTACCTGAGAGTTTTGTCACTTTTAGGGGCACAAATATTCGTGACTCATACCTATATACGTGATCCTCTTCACCAATGGGTTGGGTTGGACTGCTGCTGTCTCTTGACCAGGGACTTCTCTGAGCAGGGCTGGAGGACTGAGCAAATCATATGAGGACTATGAGGAATCATAGTAAAAAATGCAGACGAGCAATCTTAAATGTAATTTATGAGAAACATGAAACATTTTATAAATACATTTTTTGTTTTCATATCATGTATGTACAGAATGGATTTACCTCTGTTTCATCTAGTCCGTTCTGAGTTTGTTCAGTATTTGTGGGTGAGACTTGGGGCAGCGAGTAGGTGTCGCACTGGTTTTGACCATCAACAGGGAAGGAGTAGGGAGTCTCGTCAGACAGGAAGAGAGGGCGCTTGGAAATGTGGGATGTTGTGGACTCAAGGTCCGCCAACAAAGCATCTACGGAAATGCATAACACAAATTTTTATGATGACACACCTGAAGATCACGACACTGTTAGACAGGATTGGCTGATGTGACAAAAAACAGTGTGAGATGAGAAATTTTGATATACCATCTCTGGTGCACATATGTAGTATTTAGTGCTGCAAAATGTCTAGACACTAACCACTAGTTTAGTTTGCATGCACACAGGATCAAATAATTACACCTTCTTGTGCTTTCGTTCAAAGCCCTATGGTCACTGACATCAGGCGAGGTGGAGTTGTAAAAGTTGAATCATAGCCACTCCTTTGGTTACTCATTGACCTTGGTCTGCCTGTGGTCTTGACATGTCCTAAATTTAAGAGTCACTGTCAAGTCTGAAACCAGGTTTACATGCTCATACCTATCATCTACCAACAGCTACCATCTCTTTGAGAAGGGGTTATTTGGCATTTTCAGAGCAACACAGGCCAGGGAAACAAACTAATGCAACAGTCTGAACCACTAGGTAGAAGGACACAAAACATTAAAGGGGATTTAATGAAGCACAGACACCGTATTACTGAATACTAGAGGCTTATTTTAGCATGCTCACTCACCACTGCAGGATTTAGTTTCTCCTGTAGAGTTTCACAAGTTGTGAGCAAAAAAACTTTACATTTATTAACAACATGAATATTAGCTTATACATATAGTAATTATAAAATTACAACTGACTAAAATTACAACTACCAAGACATAACAAGCCATTGTGTTGCCAATAAGCAGTAGTGGGAAACTGCAAATGTGCAGTGCTGCTGTGCATTTGACTGTAATTTTTATAAGCCGCTCTGACAATGTTGCAATATTATGTTTAACTTTAACTACAGCTCTAACCCTAATTTTAAATAAAAAAAGTTAAAAAGACAAAAGCAAAGCTTAAGCAACATGAGACATACCTTAGAAAAAGACAAGTGGTTACACTTCGGGAAGTGATGAGAAGTTAAGATACAGGAAAGAAGAAGTAAAGGAGGAAGAAGACAACCTAAACAGACTGCCTGCCAAGCAGGAACTGCCTTTCTTAAGTCTACTATCAGCATAAGAGATGAGAGGAAGGGGTGCAACTGAGAGCAGAGGGTCAGGGTAGAAGGGGGAAGGTGGGGTTAAAAGAAATGCTCCAGTCAAGGTGCCAGAAAGCTCAAGTAAGAGATACTACTCACGCAAATGACGAACCACTGAAAACAGTCTCTGAGGAAGAAGCTGCCTAACTTTGGTAGGGTGAGTATGTTACAGCTGAGGAAGAAGTACACACACGTAATGAAGTGGGGAACGCGGAGAGCGAACAGCTCTTATCAACAGGGGCATGCCCAACTAAGGGAGTGGTATCACAAGGTATTTAAAGGTACAATCAGTCCTTCCTTTACACTCTCAGCACAAACTCCACTTAGGTTACAACTGACTCACACGCACTATGTTACCTGTAATATTAAATTGTATTTTCCCATACAAGGACCATATCATTAAGCCACAATCGCGTTTACTGTCTCTGTGAAAAAAAGAATGCTAGGTACACCATAGTATCATCTGCTCAGTGGTAACATGTGCTGCAATGTTTCCCAGACAAAGAAGAGACATAGCAAAAGCAGATCCAAACCAATACCCGATCCAGTTGGATCCACTTAGCTTTACCATGGTTAACATGCCAGTTGACTGGGTTTCACAGCAGAGACTCCTCTCTGGACACAGAAGCTTGGGCACATTCCACAGAGCTTCATTACGGATACAGCACAGCCCATTGTTTATACTAGTGCAGCCAGCTGTGTGTGTGTGTGTGTGTGTGTGTGTGTGTGTGAGTGTGTGAGTGTGTGAGTGTGTGTCTGTTCATATCCTCACCTTCTACCTGGCAGTAGCCAAAAAAAAACAACATATCTTTATGTGAGTTAAAATTTACCATTCAAAGACTTTCAATCCAACAGCCAGTGTGAAGACAGACAGGTGCACTCATCACTGCTATTTCTAAGTTCAACTTCTGGTCGATTAAAAGGGAAGTGGACAATGTTTCCCACAGTGTAGTTAGTGTTTATTGCTATGACATCACCCACAACACAGGAAGAAAAGGTGTTATGCATGTCCTTTTTTTAGATCACAGGCTGCAAAGTCCACCAAGTTCCTTGAACAGTATTTGGCCTGTGCTTTACTTGTGTTTCATGCCGTTACACATTAAGAGGTACAAGCTAAAAAAACAAGATTAGATCAGACTAGATCAGTGCAAGTCTAGATGTTCATCTAGCATTCTGCATTGCTATGAGACCTGGCCAAAACATAATTTAGATTTCATCAGAAACCCCTGACATACTGCAGCAAACGAAGAGCATATCTGGAGGGCTCAGTATGTATCTGTTGCCGATGTCAGAGCAAAGTTTTAATGCAGTTGGAGACCTGCGTCAACAGATGTTAGTCCAGATGGTTTACACAAGAGATGTTAATCAACTTAGCTCTCAAGCTGAACTGGCTTTAACCCTGGTTATAAAAACTCTGATGCTCCAAAACAGAGTTAGTGCTCAAACATGAACCTCCTCACTAGATGAAAGACATTTATTATTAACCACCAGGTTGTAAGAGATCTGTGTACTAACTGTAATGCTTATGTATCACAATAAAGCAAGTTATTTGAAATCAACAGTCCATTTCTCACAGCAAAGTAGTTAGAATACAGTCCTATAATTTAGACAGTACAGGCTAAACATAAAAATACAGAAACAGGCACCTTCAGCGTTGCCTTTGTTCAGTCAACGCTGCATGCTAGGCATGCTCTGGCCCATCCACAAAAGCTACACAAGCACACAGAGGTGTGTCAGCCTCCTCTGCCAAAGAAACATACCATGACACACAGACTCTGGTGCTAAGCGCAGACTTGTTCCCTCGTGCCCAAAAATGGAACTACAGCAAAATGAGGAAATCAAAAGACACAACAGTCTTATCCCTTGTAAGAATCACAACCTAAGAAGATAATGTTAAATGAGCATATCTTAATATCTGTTTTTAGGCTCAGCATATAGGAGGACAGTGCCTAGAATTACTTTCCTATGGGATAAGTCTTATCTATGATGTGGTAGAAGAGACCCTGAGAAATCAAGGTTTCTGAGAAGCAGTCTACACCTGCCTACTAAAATAGTTCTCAACTAGCTCATCAATTAAACACAGCTTGCCTTCTTCATCTGCTGCTAATAAACATAGAAAAATAAACACCAGCATACATGTACACAACACCATGCGACACAGCAGAACACAGCTGGGCTAAGCCAATGAGGAATGGGAGTGTCGAAAGAGATAGCGAGAGAAACTGGGAGAGAGTGTGTGCGTGGCACTCGGCAGGCAAATCCTCTGAGGCTAAAATGTGGGTTGACGCAGATTAAGGAGACTCCCTTCCTCCCAGAAGAATGGTGTGCATTTTAATTACATGAACACTGCTCCGCATGGGGCTCATTACAGGAAGGAGAGAGAAGGAGACGAAAAGGGGACTCAGAAGAAGATGGCAGAAGAAGGGATGAAAAAGACATGAAAATTAGGAATGGAAGGGTGGAGGGATGCAGGAAAATGAGGCACATATGCATCTACAGCGCGCAGTGAAAGGCTGGTAGGACAGATGTGAAATCACAGCCTTTGACAGTCAAAATCAACATAAAAAAAAAACAGGGATCTAGTTAGTCAAAGCAATTCTTAAGCTTGATTTAGATCAATAAGTTCTGGACATGAGAGGCAGGCCTCCTCTATCCCTGACAGGACATCCTGTCTGCACTACACACACTGCTTGAGCCCATATCTTGCTGACCAGTGTGCAGAGTGAATCAATGCTGTCTACTACTCAACACATATCCTGTTTATTAAGAAGTGCTAGTGGCAGCTCATTGCAGGGAATTTCAAACCTAAATCAACAAAAACACAGTCTTTATCAACCTGTAGGGGGTGATGTCGAGTCATGTGTGAAGCTAGTACACCTCTGCCCCCCACCCCTTGTTCTCAGGGATTGTATATAGAACAGCCGTTATCTGTGAGGTCCACAAATGTCAAGGCATTTACCGAAATACAAGCTGACAGGATGAATATCAGCAGTAAACCTGCACGATTCTACCTCTGTGGAAGGTTTACCTGAGTACCTGACCTCATTTCTACATCTCCCTATCCTCAATCATTTATTTTCTTCCCACTGCATCTGTATATGTGTTGCAAGGTAAATGCTGGCTGTTATGAATTCCTAACATGCCACAGCTCGTCTTCTAAATATGAGAGAAAGAGTGCGAGAGCGCCGAGAAATGTGAGGTGAAGACAGTGGGAGACAGAATAGGAGGCACTAAAGGCAAGACCGTACAGGTAAAAGAAAACGGCTGTTCAACAAACACATTTTTATATAGTCTGTTTTCTGTGAAATGAAGTATGTAAATGCATGTAACAGCATGTAAAACTGTCTACTGTAAGAAACAATCCGCAGTTCTGATGGTCAGAAAAGCGACAATACGCTGAGATGAGGTGACAGCCTTTCATGTGCTGTTGCAAGAGATGTGGCGTTTCAGTGTGACACAAGCTGACAGACCACCGCAGAGATGATGAATCCTTCTCTTTGCTCTTCCACCAGAAGGGGGGGAAAAAAAATCAGGACAAGATGGGTGCACACACACTTACACTATACTTCCCTCTGGGCGTATGTTAGACAGCAGAAGGCCGGTGCCTGTGTTCATTTGGAGCGCTTCAGCAGGCACAGAAGCGCAAAATTAAATCAGAGTAGAAACACGCACACACACACACACACACATATAGACGCAACAGCAGAACAGCAACACTACACACAGGTGCCTCTTAACCAGGCTTCTTACACATACCAGAGACTGGTTGAGGCATCTAGTCCCACTATAAATACCTTCCCAACCTACCCCTGACCAGTGGGAGTAGAAACATAAAGGAGATGGATGGCCATGACTGTCAAAGCAACAGTAGGACATTACAGACCACCCAACCGATGTGTGATATGGATTACATAGACAGCTTGTACTCCAATCTACTGTCACAGAACAATTACAACAGTCAATCCAAGGCAGGTGCCTCGATGCATGCAGGTGCATGCAATCCAAGGCTTAAAAACAGACTCTGCCCCACCAAAACAATTTCTTCTAATCAACAATCTAAAGAATATACACTGACTGGCTTGACTACGGCTTGGTTCTGGTATTTGGTGAATATCTGGACCTGTCAAAAACAAGCAAACATTCAGTTACTGCCACCAACACCAAATAAATTATAATCAGATAGCTAGCCCACTAAGCCTTCAACTCACCCTCTACTTGTTCCTCTTGTGTGGAAGGAAGACTAGTTTGTTCACATTATCTGCTAAAAGAGAACTTCTAGTCCTGTTCACTGTAGCAGCCTCTGTAAAAATGCGCTCCCACGTGGTTGGAAAACACAAATATGCAAATGTTATATGTTACTGTACATGTTGGTGTTACTACGGGGCTTCTGTGTCTTGTCCAAGTAGACCTCAACATGTAGCCTGGACTGGGAATCAAACCACTCAGCCTGGCGTCTGTAGAAAACTGCTCTATCCAGGGAGCTACTTGCCACTCCTTTTGTTGAATTGAATTGAAAACCGATACCTATCCAATGAACAAATATCTGGATAACCATATACTGGATTCTCTGTTAACTTGTGACACTGGTGGCACCAATAAACAGAAGAGATTGATCAGAAAAGCTGCCCATGTACTGGGGACTTCTCTGAAACCCTTGCAGTTGGTTGTGGAGAGAAGAACGCTGACTTTAGAAATTATATTGAACCAAATTAATCAAATTACAGAATAATTATAATGATTAAAAATGCTAATTTGCAAGGTTGGTCATGGTTAGAAAAATGTGTTCACAGTTTTGTAGCTGCTTCTATTTCAATGATTCTCTATTTAGACCACTGTGTATCACGCAATCAGCCCTTTCACATCCTGGGGGTTTGCTACTAATGCATGTACGTGCATTAAGGCAAAGGTTTCTCTACAATTAAAATCTTCACCTTGCTAAATTCAATATAAATTCCCCCTACGTCATTATTTTGTCACATAAAATCCAAATTAATGGTAAGAGTAAAATATTAACATTGTTAAGTTAACATCTCCTCTGTTGCTTTCTGCTACTTGAAGTGGACAGCACAGAGCCCTGATCCAATATAGCAGCATGCCAGCCTTATTTCACAAGTCCCAATGTAGCATCCACCGTATGCGTATATATCTGCGACAGCTGCATGCAGAGACAACCACAAGTTTGACACCCCATCTCTACACATTTCCACCTAAAAAGCAACACTCTTTCAGTCTGCTGATGAGTCGGTTTCCCAGACATGAAATATATGTTTGACCTAAACAAATACGTAAAAAAAAAAAAAAAAGCCACAGTCTACAAGGTGTCAAAGTAAGGTTCATATACCCTCCTCTGGGATGGAGTTTAAATCAATAAAAGGGCCTCAAATCAATCTTATATGGAGGCATTAAGAGTAGGGGAGCCAGTAAATGCCCATGTACCAGTACAATTTTCTCAGAACACATTTATGTAACTCAAGCAACTGAGGAGCAATTTTTGTATCTCTATTCACCACAGTGTTTTTTTTTTTATCTTAGAAAGCCAGTCTGATGATAATCCTCTACACAATCCACTACACAATTCTTTCATAATACTGTAGACGCAGCATAGCAAGTAAGTAATGTTAGTGTCAATTACTTACATGCACTTTTCAATCCAGTCTGCTTTTAAGTCACTTTTGTTAATGCCTTTTCTATTATGTTTTTTACACTGTTTCTTGTGAGTTGTGCTTCTACTATTTTCGTACTAACGCTTGCGGCAAACCAATTGCCACAGGCACAAAACACAGCTACTGATATTTAGAGTAAAATCATTGATAGTGTATCAACCTCTACATATGACTGAAGACGGAAGACTAAAACAGAAAGAAATAAAAGGAGAACAGAGTATCTGTAAATAAAATAAAATAAAAAGCATTCAAAAGATAAATACACACACTCTCTTCTTGCCGTCTCTCACCAACCGCCCCCATCAGCCCCTGTTTTATTCCCCACATTGAGGCATATAGAAAAACACAGTGGTCATTTGTGGGCGCCAAAGCTTTCCTGTAGTGCACACATTTCCCCTGTGGTTATTTTGGTGCATGCAAGAGTGGTGAAAGCAGCAGAAAATGTTTCAGCAGTACTGATGGTGCAACATTTGTTAAAACAGTATAAACAATGTTGTGCCCATTTTCATTTTGAGGGTTTTCAGTATTAGTTATTGTGCATTTGGCTGTAAATACCTTTGAACGCCTAATGTGTAGTAGTAGTATAAACTGACCAAAAAGGAAAATAATAATCAATCACAATTTATTACGAGCATCTCACATAACGTATCAACCAACTGAGAAGTGTGATGTACTGTCTGAAAGATAATTTAAATAAACGTTCTGAATAAAATATGTATGTAATGTATATGTAAAACCAGTGGTTTATATAGTTAACGCTTCAATTCACACATAAACACAATAATCTAAAGAATCAGGTCTATGAAACATCCTCCATATTGTATTTGAAGTGAGATAAGATGCTACTAGTTACAAAAGCCCCGTGAATACTGATGTAGACTGGCTTTATTTAAATTCTGAAAATGCTTTAGTCAAGATAACAAACAAGACTAAGAGTCATGCGGCTCCGTAAGGCCCTAATGAGGAACACAGCTGCTTTGAGCTAAATGCTATCAGCTTCCATCAACACAGCACAAATGCTAACATGTTGATGTTATGCAGCTAATATTCAGCTTTCAGGTGATCACACTCTAATCACTGATTAATACAGTTTTCCCATCCTTCAGACAGTTCTGTCTGGATCTGTCTTTTTTGTGTTGGAAGTAGGTCACAGCACGAGAAACAAGCTGCTCTTTGCCCCCCTGCAGCAGGACAAGGACAGAGGGAAGAGAATAAAGAGAGGGGACAGGGAGGTCTGTGAAGCAGGCCAAGTTATTCCACTGGAAAACAATCAGCTGTGCCAGAACCTGAATATCAGAGTGTGTGTAGACATGTTGTGCCCACACAGTTCTAAACTGAGAGTGGTAATCCTGACCCAGCATTACCGATGCTGTTTATTAACCCGAGTGGGGTCTAGATCAGACTTCCTGAATGATCCTCTTTAACAAGCCAGATGCAAATTGTAAACCCAACTAAAGTGCAGGCAGTCGCAGAAACACACACACACACGCTCACTTTCTCTCACACGTGCACGCTCACTTGTCCTCCACCCTCCAAACTTCCTAATTCATCAAAGGCCTTCACTGTGGTGGCTTTATATCCTAAATAGGGCAATAGCTGCAGTGTGTTAGTGACTATTTAACCCAGCGCCAAGGCCAGAGGAAACCTACAGGACACAAACTCATTTCCTAATAAAACAGCAACGTGTTATCTTGACCTGCAGCCAGAAAAAATCTTACAATGTCTTGGGAAAAGGACATTCAGGCGTTACCGAATAGATGAAGTCTGTAAGGTGCATTATTACTGCAGTTGAGGAACACACCACTGTCTTAACAGCTGTTTCCATTTAAAACACTCTGGTTGATTCTTGAGAGTGCTACCAGTCAGTTTTGTGGCATTTTTATCCACTACGCAAAACTGTTATACCAGCTGTTTTCCTTTTACTGCTTGCATCAGAGGATCAACTCCATCACATCAACTGATGTGTCAGTCACTGTCAGAGAGAATGCAGGGAAGAGAATCTCACAAAGTCAGCAGGAAGCTCAGCTAATCAGAGCACAGCAGGATGCCGGAAGTGAGGAAGGCTTATTACAGCTTAAGGCATGTTATGCACATTACACAAAACTGGGTGTAAGTGCACCTTACAGTCACCACATTTTGCATCATTTTTCAACGACAACAAGCTAGTGGACATCAAGCTCATGACTTATGGCCGATACAACAAATAAAAATGCAGGACGAGACCACAAACCAGTTCCTTCTGCTCAAATTAAGGAAGGTTTCGAAAATAGAACACAATGAGGCATATCCAGAAGTTAACTATGACTAACACAGGGTCCATAGCCTACAATAGGCCACTGGTTAGCATTAAAGAAACCACAGCAGTAAGGGTACTTCCTGTCATGAAACATAGCTAAAATTACAAAGATCTTAACCACGACCAGATTTAGCTGGAATGCCTATGAGCCAGAATATGGTTTTGGGCTTGCAGGCCCATTTCTACTTAAACTCTGGGTCCAAAAACCTACAGTAGCTGCTCAGATATTGATACTGCAGGCTGTTGTTATGGTGCGCCGAGCCCATGAGAGATGACATGACGGCTGGCTGAGTGTAGAGCTGTCGCTGCTTAGTCAGCTTCCCCTTCAGAGTTATCTGTCTACACACAGTCTGTGATCAGGAGTGTTCTCAGTGTCCATGTGGGCGCGTGTGTGCATGCACCATATGTTGCAAAGCCCTGCAGCATTTACATTTTAAAGTCCAACAGATGGACGAACCTTCGAGGAGATACAGGGCGTTCTACACTGATTCTGTGTGTGGTTTATGTGCGTGTGTCGGGCACAAGAGACGTATCATCTAGTATAGGCTGGTCCCTTGGTGCAATAAGCTGAGGATCAGTAGAGATGTGATTTGCAACAACATGACACATTTTTTTTTAGCTTAAGTGAAGAGGAGGTTAACTGGAGGGGATTTATCATAATGGAAACTTCTAAACCTGTACTGACTTTACAGTTAAAAGAGTACTGCAGTAACGATGAACGATATGGTAAAATAATCTAGTTTCTCCCCCGTATTTTTCCCTTTGCTCTCTGAATGTTCTGTCCAGGCACTACAATGTGGCTGAAGGGCATGCTGCAACACTTCTTCAGTATCTGCCATGGCCTCCGTGTTCAGGGGTATTATCTTTCTCTACGCCCTGATTCTCAGATGCATTTTTGTTTTAAAAAAAAAAGACATTTATATAAACTTCACCTAAAATGCACTATCAATTTCAAAATGATTATCTTAAAACAACAGTGACTGAAGGATTTTGCTGCCAGAAAAGAAAATGAAGTTATAATAGAATGAACCACTCAGACATAAATCAGTGCCACAGTCTAATACAGAGCATGTGGAGAAAAATGACAAACGTCCACATGTGAGTAGTCTGATGTTTCATTTGGTGTATAAACAAGTGAACAAACCTAAATTTAGACTCTGTTGTGAATCTAGGCTACATCAGATCTCATGGAGTTATTTCACCCACGCCCACTCCATGAGTGGCATTTCCAACACTTGCCGCTGTGCCGACAGGCCTCTGTGGAATCGCTCGCCTTCAAACGATGCTGCCTAAAGTCACACTTTAGTACATTCATGAAAGAGAAACAGGGCTGTATTGCTGCATTTGCATGCACACAAAGCAAACACCGAGAGGTACTGCAGATCAAAGTCTGTAAAGGGAAGTTAACTTTGGAGGCTATTTGACATTCACGTCTTGTTGGTGCAGGCTCAGAGCGGTGAAGCGCAGAGCAACGCTTGGCAGCCCAAATAGCTGAGGAGGGGAGGTCAATGAAAGTTTGCCTCAGAACATGCCACAGCATCTTAACTGCAACGATTACACAAACAAAAGCAGCAGCAAATAATATGTACACACGTCTGGAATGATAAAAGGAAGCATTTTGTATTATTATTACAGTTAGTTTCCCATTCTGACTTTTATTACTGTCTGAAGTTAAAACCCTTTTAAATGCCAGCGATCAAGCATAACAATTTGCCTTGATCCAAGTCTTCCTAGAGGCTAATCTGCTCTCTTGCAATCTCAGCCAGCTTTACGCTGTCAATAGATCGCAGCCTGCAGCTTCCTATGTGGTTCACCACAGGAATGGTGGGGAGTGGGAAGAGAGAGGGTGGGGCAGTGCAGTGTTTAAGGAGGATACATTTTGGCTGAGGCCCAATCCCTGCATGTGGGCCTTATCCACTCCGACACCCTGACCGAGAGCAGCGCTAGCCTGCTCCCACGGCCGCTGCTGGAGGAAGCATGAGAATCGGACACACCGAGTGTGTGTGTGCACATGCGCGAATCACAGGAAATGTGCTTTAGGGCAAAAGCAAACCCGCCTGTCACAGTTGCTGCTTTAATATTGGAGGCTGTTGGGACAATGTGGAGAAGAGAATACAATAAAAGTGAGGAGAAGGGAAAAAAGAAGAAATGTCTGGTGGTTGGTGGAAGATTTCTATGTGCTGCTGGCTCTGCACTTCACAAGAAGTTTCTCCTCTGCTAAAAATACACCGAGGTTTATCTGTCCCCTCTGGGGTATGAGGTGCATGGATCCCTGCGCCGCCTCACTTCTACCCCTCACGAGGTGCTTCTCAAGCTTCTCAACTGCACTCAAACTATCCACTTTTAATTGTCAACAACAGATGGAGGAAAGCCCTCTACGTCTCATCCCAACACCATCCATAATGACAGAGCATACAACACTAAGGAGTATCTGTAATCCACATTTGTCGAAGACTGTGTGCCACATTTTTACATGTCTCTGCTGAGAACATGACAGAATTTACGACACTGTGACACGGTAATTGCGCTGGGTTGTGTAACACTCTTTTTTAAACAGCTACTTTAGGGAAAACCCTTCAGCCATGCAAGCTGAGAAGGTATCCAGAAATACTGACTGGATATAGTGTGACCAGTTGTCTTAGTATGGTCTCACTTCCACCACCAAGATGTCAACCAGAGAACTGGGTTTTGGTCCTAATTATATATATTCAAGTGTTCTGTAGGACACTTTTCACTTTTTAACACAACCGCTTAAAAATAAAGTCAGTCTACATCACCTCGCCCTGCCTGTAATAAAACACTAACATACATATCTCTTGTCTGACAGCAAGTCCACCTGCAGCTCATGCAGGGTGGTAATACTTTTTGGATGACTTTTGCCAGACGTTTATCATCTTCGACTTCGCAGATGCATTCTGGTGTTTTTTTAGCATCCAATGAACCCGAACCCCTTCGATGCATTTCGCGGATGTCCTGCTAAACTTAACCTTATAGTTGCTGGGGGAAAAAACTCGGTGCCTTGTAAACACAGTGTACAGTCAGTGTGTGAGAAGTGATGCAAATGAACGGATCATGATGACACTGCAGGTTGGCTCTGTTTTTAATTGCACGGCAAAAGTCAGTGACCTAAGGCTACATAGCTTTGTTTACAGCGTTCTACACCACTGAAACAGATTTAGTGAAACATCCTACACTATATTTTTATATATATATATAGATATATCTAGATATCTATATATATCTAGATATCTATATATATCTAGATATCTAGATATATCTAGATATATCTAGATATATATATCTCAAGAAGAAGGGTGCAAGAATGAAAGCTGCAGAGTGAAACAAGAAAACTGGTGTGTTGTGAGAATTAAGAGCATTGTGCTGCGCACAACACACCCAACCTGTCACCACCACAACATGTCCTCAGGTGTTACATTTTCTAAAGTGCGGCATAACTCACATCCATACAGGAGGCACATCACAGCTCTCCTGGATCCATCTGTTACCGTACGTGAACAAATGCAGCAGCAGTGTGACAGTCTACTGAAATCAGGGCTGAATTCAGGCTGAAGTGTGCGATCAGGTGTGGCCACATTCTTAATGTTTGCGGTTTACGCCACAGGTTTCACTGAGGAGGCCTCTGGTACCATCCCACCTGCAGCAGAGGCAGTTATATAACCTGCCAATCCCCAGCAGGGACTCAGCAGGTCAGTGTCGCATCAAATGTCTAATGATCCCAGGTCGATTTTATATATTCCTATTAGTTTTAAGCGTGAAAAAGTTTCGGCACCCCTGCACTAGTTAACCATGCCCGGTTAATGAGCGATGTGTGGGGGAACTGGAAGAGGAATAACTCACACAAAGCCTCTGTCAATGTACTGATCATGTCCACTCAAATGCGTTTTCCACGTCACAAACACCGGATCGTACAGATGTTGATGCGGGTTATTATCGCAGTGAGCGTGACGCCCGCGTCTGTCTGACAACACGCGGCCTTTCTGGACAACTACACCTACCTGGACATTTCCACCCTGCTGAAACAGACAACCACAGCCTGCTGGAAAACATCCATTCCCTTGACTGAACCTCTGTGCGAGCATTGTGTGTGTTTGCGCTATCAGCACACTCTCACTCACTCTCACACACTCACACTCACACACACACACACACGCCGATTTAATGTTACGTTCACGGCGAGCGAACTTACCTAAATCATCCATGTTGGCCGGAAGTCGCTCCAATGCTGAGAACCGGACCGGTCGTCCTGCGTCGATCGCAGCTGGACTGTGAGCAGCCGCTTCAGCTCCGAATCTGCGAAATCTCCGAACACACAGCTGAAGTTTTCAAGTTCCCCTGCAGCTCGACGAGCCTCAAACACACGCATACCCAGCACAGAGCCCACTCCCCCCCAACCCCCCTCCACGGCACCGGGCTCTACAACAGTCCACATCCAGCCCCCATTCCTGCCCACCAGCACTTCTACACATGGATCAGCGTCACCTAGCGGCAGAGAGTGGAAGAGATGACACCCAACAATAGTTTATGTTTGATTCAACCTATCAAACTTAATCCCCCAGTGATTGTGTGTTGTTGGATATAGAGAGGTGTTTCTTTTATTTAGCCTGACCTCCCTGATGTAAAGAAGGTGGGCGAACCAATAAACACACCTGTTACTAGACCATGATGCAAACACTGTTCAACAGCATATTCAGTTCAGCTGAATTTATGTACTTTAAATTAGAGTTAAAACACCAAACTGTGTAAAAAATATCAATAAATTGATAAAAGTATAATAACTGAACTTAATGTGTGCAGCATCATTAGGTAGCCAGGTATCATATTTTCCACATATAATCCATACATTATCCGACCACTGTAGTGTGAATGTCTTTAACAAAACATTCTTGTAATTTATTAGTGTACCTCTCTAGAGCAAGTC
Source organism: Ctenopoma multispine (assembly GCA_034779795.1). Lineage (NCBI taxonomy): Eukaryota > Metazoa > Chordata > Actinopteri > Anabantiformes > Anabantidae > Ctenopoma > Ctenopoma multispine. The sequence continues at coordinate 8,009,641 of JAUYWH010000022.1, read as the reverse complement.
TGTGGTTTGCTTCTTCACGAAGTGGTCGGAAAACATTGTCAGTCACACATGTCACTGGTGCAGATGTGGTGAAAACCATTTCAGTTCAAAGTCACAATCCAAACCATAAGAATGATTGCAACTTATATTTAAATATAACTCCAAATTATGTGAAATGAGTTTCTCACAGAAACTAGTTTCCTCATTTACTATAAATTAAAGGCTTACTAAAGAGGTTCATTAGATATTAGAAGCTAAATGTAAATGTGTAATGTTTTGTGCAGTGATAGTGTTGCAGAAGTCTATGAAAAGACAGAGGCGCTTTGCTTACTCATTTCCTAAACCATAAGTTTGTGGTGTGTCATTAAACTCTGCAGAACAAAAGAGCAACAGTTGGAATGGCTTCTACTTTCCTCTACTAAAGAAGGTCTCTGTTAATCCACTCTGGGAGTGCCACCATAACTTTGATGACTTATCTGGAGTTATATCTGTTTTCTAAATCTTCTTGCAAATGTTGATGCCAAATAAGAATCTATCTATCTATCTATCTATCTATCTATCTATCTATCTATCTATCTATCTATCTATCTATCTATCTATCT
>JAUYWH010000022.1:7975925-8008544 GCA_034779795.1 Ctenopoma multispine | reverse complement strand
TCTATCTATCTATCTATCTATCTATCTATCTATCTATCTATCTATCTATCTATCTATCTATCTATCTATCTATAGATAGATATATATATCTATATATATATATACTGTATATATTTGAATCAAGGAAAATACAGGAAAAAAATTAAATACCTCTGCTTCATAAATGGCCACATGATGGCGCCATCTGCACAGAAAAGTGATGAGCTCTGTCTACAGATCAACTGTCCTGCAATTTGTAACCATATTTTAATGACACATCTTACTAACAATAATTGCAAGGCCATTACATCATTTACATTTTACATTTCCACAATAAGTAGAACTAAAAATCTTTTAAATACAAGTGTATCCATTATTTCTTAGTAGTTGTTATAGATTAATTGTCACTTAAACACTGCATTAAATATCAATATAAATCTAAGTGAGACGGTGTAAATTGCACATCCAGCACACTGTAAAATCAATTACGGGTTTAATAATGCTGAAAATGATTCTGTAGGAATTTCCAGTTTGTGTACTCAGCACTGAGATTACAGTGATATTATGATGTTTATTTTGGTAGCTTATGTATATAGGGTTATTTTGTGTATATAGATCAGCTCTATCATACTGTAACACTTAAATTTCACATTTGTGGGATAATAAAGGTTTATTCTAATCTATTCTATTCTAATCCCTGACAGATTTTTTAGTGCCTTTTATACAGTTATATATAAATATATAATGTTTTTCATTTTATTGCCTTATTAGTATATTAGTAGCTCATCAGCTCGTCATGGTTTTTCTGGATAGTTTAGTTTCAGCTAAAGATTTTACAAAAGCTATAAAAGCCATTTATAAGAGTTAAGAGTTTAAACTCGTGATGATTTTTGGACCGAGCAAGTGTTTTAACTGTTCAATAGCAATTTCCTCGTATATGTCATTTTTACATATCTAACACATGGAAAAGAGAATAAGCAGATACAGTATATCTCCCAGAAATCCAAACTATGCCTGTATTACAAGTGCTAAATTGGACTCTGATGTCCTTTGTTACTATTAAAGACTTCCACAAAGAACTGTGTCCCTAAATTTCCATAATCTTCCTACCCTGTTCAACACTTTACTTGTCTTCTAAATGACACTGCAGCAACATAGCTAACCATAAAGACATTGCTCACCTCCACCTACAGAAAGGCACACGGTGCAGCACTGATGAGAACCTTCAGCCGCCTGTACAGCAAAACATCATCAGTGCCACACTTTCACAGAGCTATATTTAAAGGAAACTACTTCTTTAGAAGAGGGCTGAGACTCTCCGAATTCTAGGTTAATTTATTTACATAGCACCAATACACAACAAAATCATCTCAAGGCACTTTGCATAGTAAGGTTAAAACCTTACAGAATCCCCCTTTAGCAAGCAGAGAGAGAAAGCAGCTTCTGCTTCTCCTTCAGAGTGACGTCTTCTTCCTGAAGCAAGAGAGTGAAGGACATGACGAGCAGGGTTCAGAACAACTTAAAGAGGTAGAACTATAATAATACAGTATGTAGACTGTAAATATCATACATTTTTTTCTGTTATCATGCCTACTAATGTCTGTAGCTGAACAGGATCATAATAAAATATAATTTTGGCTAATTAGTTGACAAGAATTAAAGTTGAATCCAAGTGATGTTTCCTAGCAACATTTCTGCAAACGTTACAACTTCATCACTTCAACTCAGCAGAGATTAGATCATTTTTCCCAATTCATCAACTTATCTAAAAAGATGAAAAATCATCAGTTCGTGAATTTTATTATTTAATCACCTGATCACAGCATGATTCAGTCTTACCCTAACCTTCTGGGATTAAACAACTACATGTATATCCTGACAGTATACTCATGACATATGAAAATATATCAGTCCCCAAATTTCTGTTCTGTAATCTGAGCTCAGGCTATCCACTCTGGGGTCAAAGGAAGACCTGCTATCTGGAAATATTGACCATAATATATTTTTCACAGATAGTTTACATAAGTATAAGAAGACCTTCGTTCTTGGTTCACATGTTATTAACATGAAATCATTGATTATTGCAGAAAGTCGTGTGCTGGCACCTCCTCTCCCCAGAAGGCCATACTTTAGTGTGGGGTTTGACAAGCTTCAACCCCCCACTCCCTCCCCACCTTGAACTCTTGCACTGGAACAACAACTGGGATTTTCACCCCACCAAGGTCTAGCAAGTGAGGTAGGTGAGGGTGGTGTGGATCATTTGGTGGAATCCTTTTGTGTTCCTGTCGCCCATAATCCACAGTATAGCATTACCCTCCTTGCATCATCAGAGCACTAAAATAACGGCAGGAGTCTTTCTCACTAAAGCCCTCTGTTTCAGTAGCCAAACATTTTTTTGCACACGCCCAACACGCACATGCACGCACACAAACACAGAGGCACGCTCACAAACGCTCACAAACGCTACGCAAATGTTTTAGATTAATCTCTGGGGGATTTTAAAGGACCACCAGCCGCACATTCTCATAGCACACAGTGTGCTCATTCACTACCTAACATGGAATTAAAGGGTAGCTCCTATAGCCATGTGTTCAAACAATAATCCTATGATCCTGTAAATATTTAAGCACCACTCAGAGGAATATAGTTATACAGCATAGTCATAGGATACCTTCACATAAAATGTCCTAATAATTCAAATGAGGCAGTAGGAAGGTCTTTGAAAACTTTTATTAGACGAACATGCACAGACCTGACAAAAATTCTCTCTCAAATAAAAACAAGTGGGTTTCAGTCTGTACAAAATGATAAGGAAGGATGATTAAGTCTCTGAATGTGGAAACATTCTGTAGATATTTTGTGCTCTTGAGTAAGTACTGTACAGAAACAACGCAGCGAACAGTCTAAAGTCATAAACTGGGAAAACACTGACTTTCTACTGGACAGATATGTTGACAAAAATCTTTACTCCTGGTCCTTTTCCTCTCCGTGGGTAATGATGTGAACCAGGTTCTTATAGTCCAGGTTTCCAGTCACATCTGGGGGGAAGGCAGCAAACATCTGCTCCATCTAACCAACAGAAACAGGTATCATCATCATCAATGTTATCAGCTTTAGCCCTTCACAAAACAACACACAATACATAGTGTGTGAAAAGGGGTGATGATGATTCATTGAGGGTTTTTTTTTTTGCTTTAAAATGTTTCTAACTCAGATGTCGATGGTCGTCATGGTCGTCATGGTGACGCTCATGCCTCTCTGCTTTTTAGACTCATCCCACACACGCAAACAATCAGCTGTAATTGAATGATAATTATCGTACAAAGTACCTCTTCAGGAGTGAATCGGTCTGCTTGTGTTGTTAGCATCTGTGTCACACTGGACAGGAAAGAGAAATAACACTGTATGAGATGACGGGTGTGTTCACACCAGGAGGAAATGGGCTGCTCATGACAGCCTTAGTCACTGTGGAGTTGTACTATGATGAAGCGTTACAGGCGGACTCAGACGTAGTCACAAATTGTGAGTAAAAGCTTATATAATCCTCCTTGCAATGAATTTTAATATTGCAAATTGACACTGTGTGAGGAGTGGAGTGTGTTAAGCCACTTACTAGTCCTTCCTCAGCACGCCTTTCCCCTCAGGGTCAAAGACTTTAAACGCATTGAGGATAGTCTCCTCTGGATCAGCACCTACATTAAAACAGACGTTACACTTCTTAAAATGTTTTGCTTGGTTGACTTAGATTCGGTTCTTATGGTTACATTTTCACCTTTAACGTCTGCGCCCTTACCTTTCAGCTTCTCGCCGAACATGGTGAGAAAGACGGTAAAGTTGATTGGGCCGGGTGCCTCTTTGAGCATCTCATCAATCTCCTCCTGTTTCACATTTAGACGTCCTGAGCAACAAACATTCAAAAGAACGTAAGACCCAAGTCGACAGAGCAGATTGCAGCAATGATCTATCTATGTTGATTATGATTTTGGTAGAAGATGCGGTGTAAATAATCATAGTATCTTGTAAGAGCACACCTAGAGCAGCAAAAGTGTCTCTCAGATCATTCTTGTCGATGAAACCGTCTCTGTTCTGGTCCATGATGGTGAAGGCCTGAGGTCAGATCATAGGGGAAAGTACAGGACTTAGTTTCTCTGCCTTGATTTCAGCCACATGCTCTCATTTGACATCTCAGGAAGAAAAAAACGTTTTAGTTTTTGATTCTCCTTTTCCCTAAAATACTTTGTGTGGCATCTTTAAAGATGAATACCATTAAGTATTTATAACCTGTAAATCTCCTGGGACTTATCCTGGTATCCAGGGCATGCCCAATAATTTATCTGCAGCCTAATCACTGATGACACAGTCTGGATGTCTGGGCACCATGGACCCTCATACCAACATACCACATGCATCACTGCTGTCAAACCAGGGACAAAAAAATAGACAGGTGGACATACTACAATGATGAACAATAGAGAGGGAAAAACAGAGGAGGACACAGATGGAAGAAGAAATAAAGAGACCTTTGTGTGTGTTGCTGTCAGGACAGAATCACTGTATCATGAAATCATTTGCATAATTGCCAAGTCAAATTCAGTCAAATGTTAAAGAGTAAAAGAAAATTCACCTCTTTGAATTCCTGGATCTGGGCCTGCTCAAACATGGAAAATACATTGGAGTTGGCTCCCTCTGCTGTCCTCTTCTTGGCTTTCTTAGGGGCCTTTTGGCCCCAAAACAAAGCAGAAGAGGTAAAGCAAAGGCTACATGCTGGTTATAGTAAAGCTACATGGTAGAATTTCAACATATTATTATTTTCTTTGAAATAAACATTCAAATACTGCATGTTACTGGTAATTTAGGGTGCATAGAATTAGGATTAGTTGATTTTTTTATTTATAATGGTTTTTAATTTTTACTCAGGAATCTAAGTAAATTATCACAGGACACTAATTTTGTTATAAAATAATATCTATAGTTTTGAATCCTAACATTTAAATGACATACTAAAGTTATTTGACTCGTCTTCCAAATAAAAGTAGCATCCCTGAAGCCAAGAAACCATGCTGGTCTTTGACCCATCAAACAGCACACGGACAGTGACTTACCATGGCCGAGCAGCTGGGAGGTCAGACTAACAATAAAGCCAGTGAACAATGGGGAGACTGTGGGTGGCCTTTTGTAGCCTCAACCCTAAACTCTACTGGATGATATTTATAAACTATATCCTCTTTAGGAAGTGGCAGGTAAATGATGCTTCATACAGCACATACAGTTTTATGTGCTCACAAAAAGCACACACACCCAGTGTGTGTAGTAGCCACTCGGCCAGTGTTGTCATGATTGACACTGGATAAAGAGAGTGGAATAACTGGTATAAATATCAAGAGCAGACCCAAGGTTAAAGCACTTAATCACTTTAAAGTGTCCTCTGTCCTCAAATCGCTGTCTTGACTGTCTCACTTATAGACAATAACAGTATCAACTTAATGAAAATGATACTGTAAAAGAAAATATAAAAGGCAAAGAATGAACTACTGGACTGGTTTTATAATCCAATGAGTTCAATAAGTCCAGTTGCCATGACTCAACCTTCAGACTATCTACAGGTTAATTTTAAAAAAGTGCAAATGAAGGAAGAGATTACACAGCTGACCAACACATCTGACCTTTAAACTATTCCTTACAGCAGCACCTTGAAACCGTTTCAACAGAAATCGAAAAGACCACTTAGCTGTATCAATCAGTTCTTGAGCTGTTACTGTGGTCACCACAATGATCATGTTTTAATCTTCTTTTAATAAAGCGACTGTCAGGAAATCATCAGCTTATTGAGTGTAATGTATTGACTTGTCACGACTGTGTAAGAACCAACGCTTCACATTAATCATGGTAAAGAGAACTTCCTGACATTTATGCCAACAGTGTAACATGTCCAGGAAAGGTTTGTCACCTTTTTGACATATTTTTCATCCTATGGGGAACATTTTTTTAACAGTCAACCAATCTGCAACTAAACTGCTAAGTAACTCAATGTTTAAAATATTATGGAACAGATTCAAATGAAAGAAAAGAAAACTCACTGAAAGTGACAGTCTAAGGTCTGTGTTTGCCAAGACGGTTTACCATTTGCTTTTTGCATTGCACTACACTCACTCGCTAAAGAACTCATAACAATTTAACACTCAGTGATGTCAACAGCAGTAAGTGTGACATACTCAAGTGTGGCACCGAACACATCCTTACAATGTGCTGTGTCTCTGCCCTATTAACAAGTCATCCAGTATTACTTGTAACCCCCCCACCCCAAATCAAGAAAAGTGACAGTGTGTGAAAATTAGCTCAATGAGCTGGGGGTTAGGAGGTGAGGCAACGGGCGTGTGACCCATACAGAGTGAGGTGCTGAAAGCCTCCCCGCGCTCGGTCGACTCACTGTCAGATTGTATGCAGCAGATGTCAGCGGTGTCGTCTCCCAGCACAGTGTGTGGGGATGTCAGAATTCGCAGAGTTATTGTTAACCAACACGAGGCAGACGCTATTGTTGCAAACCTCTCCCTCAGCTCTGCTCTGGGTTTCTGATCCGAGCAGTCGCTGCTGCTACTGTGACTGGAGTTGCAGGCCATTGTCGCATTGTCTGAGCGCTGGGATCAGATACCTAAAAATAGACCAACCTCTTTTAACACAATGGACATGGACAAATGGTCATTTCACAGACTTGAGTGTGATTGGTGAGGGAAAGATAGCAGGGAAGCGAGCTTCATTTTCCCCTTTGCCAACTAATGAAGTGAATAAGGAGAGTCATGGCAAAGTTCTGTCTGCAATTTAAACATAAGCAATAAGCATAAGAAGGCAAAAAGTGAAAGACAATGGTTATAATATTTAATATTCTGTGACAAAATCTCTACAGGGAAAGCTATTAAAACATTTGTTAGCAGACATCAATATCATATCCAGCGGTACAGCTTTATGATTCAGGATCATGTGAAAAGAAATCCATATTAAAAATAATATAAAAATAAAGTAAAATCAGATGAAAAACCCTTTCATATAGTGACCAGTAGAAAACCTGTGCAATCTGTAGCATTGGGTGCTTTTTTTCGTGAACATTTGTGACCAATAAATCAGTTCAGTCTTCTTGGCTTACATACATTCAGAAAGATTTTTTACTTCTTGAAAGCACTGTAGTGGATTCTCAAACATTTTCCCCCACTGAGCGCCCTACTGTTGGCAGACACACTGGGCAAGTTAAAGCAAGGCATTTAAAAAGACTGACTAAAAATATTACATTGATAAAATTGACTTAGTCTAGTGTAGAGCAGTGTACTTCAGCAAGTAGAGCCACAGTACAGTAAATTTGGATGGATTTTGGTGTCTCTTAAGGTTTGACTGGGTGATTAACTTGCCAAGTTTGCCTTAATAAAAAAAAAAGAATTAGAGATAAATATCACATGAATTCACTGTGCAAAAGTAAGGATATGTTATTCATGTGCTTTGTTTTCAAATTGTGGAATAAAAATATAACCCAAATGAGGCAGAAGCAGAAGACAACACTTCGTTTCATCTCAGATATACATATCCATGCCTTTTACAAATCAGGAAAAATTAATATTTTCATCTCCACCTTGAATAGTTTTGGGTTATATACAATACTTAGGGACAGTGTACAAAAAGAAATGCTCAGGTACTATGTTGTAAGCTTCAAACATGATTTTTTTTTTCCCTCGTCATATAGTTCAGCACTGAGGTTTTGCCTTTGACAGATGGAAGTGCACACACGAGGTGGATCCAGATACAATCACTCACTTGATAGAGGACGTTTAGACATAGTAAAAGAATACTCATTGAACATTCAAGAGGACACGTAATCACATTTTCTTTCTTTAACAAAAATAGACATGGCTTATCCAGCCTTGAAATTCCTTCTCAATATATATAAAATTATGTCTCGTCTATTTACAGTCAGATAGCATTCTTAAGTATTAGAAAGGTCCTGCTCCATCGCTGCTGGGGATTGTGGGTAGTGCAGTTTTAGTTTTGACCTACGTGAGGGAGGACAATCATCTGGTGTGTGGATCTACAGGGCATGAAGGGTTGATTTAAATTTGCTTGTGCTCCTGCCATGTCACCATAACTAACCAAAGCCTCAACAGAAGACCCAGATTAGCAGAGAATGATTGTAATTAGCTGACAATGATTGTGTGTTGACATGTCAGTGCAGGGATGGATCCAGAAATACAATACTCTCCTGCCATGATCGGTAGCTACTGCGGACAGAAGTGAGTGCAGAAAGGAGCCGGTTGTAGTAATGCTATATTAAGTGAAACATATTCACTAGTGACTGACTTTGTATATATTTAGGCATTGACTTGTAAGACAGAGTTGCTACAGCTGTGCTTATCCATTGTAGTCACTCTCGAGTTAAGTGAAGCTAGAAAAACCCACTGAGTCAGGTCCTAAGTTGAGAAATTACTAATCACTTTTTCAGAGTATAGAGCACATGCTCAAATAAAACGCAAAACACCCTGGTCAAGTTGTTAATATGGCATTTTGTTGACCTTTACTGACTTGGGTCAGTTCATTGAGGAAAAGTAACCTGATTCTAATGACATCTATTTATTCTCTCCTTCTCTCTTGGTTCTGACAGCTACCGTTGTTTTCCTCTGTGGGTTTTATTTTTCAGCTTAAATGTCAGGCAAAACAGATGTGTGGCAGTGTTTCATCATGAGTTGGTGACATTCTCACTGGTTCTCTGCTCACTCCTTTCCCTTTTCCAAAGATGACTTTCTCGGTCTCTGGGATTGTGGCTCTGCTGTCTCAAACAGATGATTGGTCCCATACCTGCAAGATAAAATCAGTGAAACACAGTCAGTTCAACACATTCACATGAGGACAGTTATAACAATTTGATATTTGCCTGTGATAAATTAAGACTTAAAGCAAGGAAAATAGCTAGCCTGCACAAAAGCTACAAAATCTGCCAACTAGCACCTCTAAATATGACTAAATATCATGTTATATCTCATTTGTTTAATCAGTACACAAACTAAACAGTAAAAAGGACAAGATGCATTTTTTTCCATCGCAGTCCAGTTGCCAGGCAACTAGGGGAGACACTACTTATGTTTAGCACATAACCCTTTATGAAACCACACTTGTAGTTTTCTACTTTAATGTAAAAACTAGGAACTTGTTTTTACATTTTCTTTCTTTCTCTTTCAAAGAACGGAAGAATATGTATATATTAGTATATCATCCAAAATGTCAAACTACTCCTTTAATAAATAGTAAACATCTAGAGAAAGGACGAACCTTGTTAACAGGGTTTATGGGTGTGCGTCCCGAACCAGTATGAAGCCGTTGGCGCTCTGCAAATCGTCCAGGGGATCTCTCTCTACGGACATCCATCATTCGACCAGGGGAGCGATCCATTCGAGGGTCTGCCATAGCCCTGCCAGGGGAGCACTCTAACCGGGGATCAGCCATTGCCCTGCCAGGAGACCCCACTAACCGATTCTCCAGCATCCTGCCTGGAGACTTTTCTCTCTCCAGTGGACGGCTGGGGGACTTGTCTCGTCTGAACTCTGTGCGGGCCTCTCTGTAGCGGTGAGGTGTGCCAGGATCACCGTGAACTAGGGGGTTGGCTGCCAGTCTTTTAGAGATGTGCTCGTTGTAGGAAGGAGGCCCACGCTTGTTAGGGCTGTTGGGGAGCAACCCAGGCAAAAAGACGGGCAGGGAGCATTGGTCAAAGGAAAATGGACTTTGTGTATTGGGTCATGGGCTTTGATTGGCGCTGTGGAAATCAGGTTGGTCAACAAATATTGTGAGGATGATACGCTCACAGTCAAGCTAATTTAAACCTGTAGCGCACTGCTGCTTATAATTACAAGTGATTGAACTTGCTTTTAGAAACAAACTGATGTAAAACTGAAATAGCTGTTCTGAAAATCAGCACAGTTGGTAGCCAGCTTCAAATTGTAATAGACCAGTCTCAGTACATAAAAGGAGGAAGTCAGTCTTTATTCAAAAAATTCTCTTTTACATTTGACAACACATTTTTAAAAATGTAATTTTTCTTTGGACATATCTTATGATTTACTACAGATAAAAAATGAACTCTTCCTCCTGCAAAGAACAAAATTAAGTTGTTACTCTTTTGTTTTAATGAATTTAAACTACACAACACACGTAGGACACAATTTTCCCATCACCACCTGTGGATGCCAACCTGTGCCCTCAGTGCCAGCCAGTCCAGACCCTTCAATAATACCAGTGTGCCTGAAGTGAGGAAGTGCAGATTGTGTGGGATGCTCCTACTCATTGGTCGCTGCATAGTAAAAGAGACCAAACCTCACCGCACCACAAGATGAGGTAAAATGAAGAATGAAGAATTAAATGAGATGCATGTCTTTGTCTTCTTCTCACAGTGGATAAGAAATCAAAATGTGATTTCTACCAAAAGGAAGGGTGATTTTTAAGGGGTGATTATACCCTGAATTGAGAATTTATCAGCTCCCGTGAGAAACTTTGAGCATGTTATTGAAATCTTTGGTAGGTTTAACTGGTCTTTGTGTATGTCTGTACCTGCGTCCAGAGCCATTCCGCTGCAGGTCTCCTCCACCCTCTTGGCTCTGCACCAGGTTGCCCTTGCAGCAGATGACCCGTAGTTTGTTCTGGTAGGAAGAGGCCAGGTAGATGGCACCGGATGAGATGGCAGGGCCAAGGTAGCGTGGGTTCGGTATATCCAGGTGTGCATATGAGTGAGGCCTGGAAACCGATAAAATCATTAGACAGTCTGTCCTTTATTACAGCACTGAATACAATGGAAAATTACTGTGAAGGCATTAGTGTGGGCACATTTTACTCACTACAATATGCAATGACACAAAGCAAAGAGCCTCAAAATGATGCTGAAAAACTAATTATTGTAAAACCCAACGGAGGCACTGGTTCGGATAGAAAAAGCGTAATGCAATCTTACCCAAGAGCAGCATGTCCCTGAATTTCAATAACGTCCAGAGAGTTGAAGTAGGTCACAAACAGGTAGGGTTCTCTATAGGCTGACATACATGTATGTGCAAGTGAGTATTTTGAGCAATAAATAAGGAAATATATGAAATTGTAAAATTTATACTGAAGAAATTCTGATTTGCACTAACCAAATGAGAGAGGCAGACGGCTCCATTTGATATCATCACTTCTGCTCCTGCGGCCATATGCATCCACAAACACGCCAAACTCTGCAAGAAAAAATATTTCAGCTACAAAACAAAACTGCCTTTATAAATGTAAATCCATATTTCATGTCAACAAGAATCCTTCCCTAAATACAGATTTTCTAACACAACCATTTTGGCTCCTCTACTGGTACAAGTGTCAACATGCTCAGCCTCACACACAACCATGAACGTGTTGCCCACACAAACCATGGAAACAGAGCAGGTATTCATCCTTCTGTGGAGCCGTGGTGACCTGGATGATGGAGATGGGGAAGCTGTGGGAGGATGCAGCGAAGACGGCTGAAGCTAGCGTGACGTCATTTTTATCGAGGAACTCTGTAAAAAGAAACCAAATCAGCATTAGTTAGCTGTTCAGGTGTGAATGTTGGGTGACACAATCACACTTGCGTAGACTTGTTTAAAACACCATCTGGTCAGTGAGAAATTAAAAAAAAATTTATTAGACCTACCTTCCAGCACATATTGCTTCATCTCAATCTCATAGAACTTGTTGGTGCCAATGATGATACTGTAGCCAGTGAAATGGATACAGCTGCAAGGCTCTGATGTCTCAATCTCCTGCAAATATAAACACAATTTTAACAGCTTGTGTTTGTATGCTTTTAACAGAGAAAGTGTCACTTTGAAAAACCAATGACTCTGTGAAGCTAAACAATGCTGCAAAATCCAGTTGCACCTTCATCACATATTGTATTATCTACCCGTGTTTAAGGCCCACTCACCTTTCTAATACAGAACTTGTTGAGGCTTTCATTATGTCGCAGAATTGTAATCTTATTGGGCATAGCAGCACAAATACAGATCCCATTATCAATCTGTAAAGAAAGAACAATGCTGCAATCAGGACGGCTGTAAATATCTGCAATCACACAGCTAACTGCTATGTTATTACTGTGAGGTTCAGCTCATTAACTCTGACTAAGAAACAGTCTAACTACAGCGCTTCTGTTCTGTTTAAGTAACAACAACTTCACTCACCTTTCCAGAGGAGAAGAGGTGACATCCCTTGACAGTTTCAAAGATGAAAGGGTTGAGGTCAGGCTGAGCTGGAAGATGGGACTGCGACAAAGACTGTTTCACCTTCTTGATTTCCACCAGACACAGCGCCCTGTCCTCTCCTGGAGGAGAATGTGAATGCATGAACAAATGTGTGTAACATGGCATTTTACACTGACATAGCACAATTAAAAATTACTTATTATATTTTGTTATATTATATTATATAATACTTATACTATGATGTACTGACCAGTGATCATTAGCAGCTTATCAAGGTCCTTCAAGATCTGGATCTGGAAAACGGAAGTCAGCCCGGGGATATGGGTCAAAGAGTTTTTAATGACGTTTAGAGCATACAAACCCTCCTCAGAGCCGACCAGCACAATCTGAAGGAAAGGAAAGAGAATATCAAGAGGGTTTAACAGGTGAAACAGGTTTATGTAGCAGTCGAAGAAACTGCTAAACGAAGGCTCATTAGGTTCCTGTATCTCTGTACATTGCTACAAATTGTCCTTGTACCTGGTCAGTGAGAGGCAAAGTGCAGTTGATGTCCAAACGGTCATCACCCTCTAGCTTCAGCAGGGAGTTCCCCAGAAGTTTCTGTTGAGACATGAAATAGACAGATATGGAGCAGGGGTAAGAGCACAGGTTATGGATATTTCAGTAGCTTTAAAGCACAACATGGTAACCCAGCAAACAGCAAGTAAGTAAATTCATCCCCTCATATCAATAAGTAGAATTAAAATGTAAGCCAGGGATATCTGTTTAACTTAACTAAACTTATTTTAACACTAGTAGTGAGGTTTATTATGGATGCAGTCATTGTACAGTAGAGAGCTAATCATTATATGACGAATAATGACTGACACACACTTAGGTACATATGTACAGTGCGTACCTTTGGGTTGGAGCAGTTTTTCAGGGCTTATGCTAGATTGCTCAATTGGAAAGTTATTTTCTGTTTTAACATGACAATGCCACTGTGTATTAAATGAGGTCCATGAAAAAGAGTTTGGTGTCACAGAGCCCTGACCTCACCCTCCCTTTAGAACATAATGAAAAGTGACAGCAACCAGTGCTGATCTCACTAGTGCTCATGTGCCTGAATGGCAACAAGGTCTTATACTGTTCTATAAAATCTAGGTTTTATAAGTATAATGTGGTAGAAGCCGTCCCAGACAGGTGGAGTCTGTTATAGTAGTATACTAAAGTTTCTGGTTTTGGAATGACACCTTTAAACATCACATTTGGACATAATGTCTAAGTTCCTTTACATGTCCACATATTTTTGGGCCTGCAGTAAATTTTTCTCAATTAGAAAAGCTGAATATCATAGTTTAGATGCACATTTAAATATGTAATATAACTGAAGATGCAGGGGTAACACCTTCTGGAAATGCTAACACATAGTTCAAAGAAAAAGTAACACTATTGCAAAGGGTCATTTGGCACAGAATATAAGAGATGAACACACACAAACAACAACAGCAGAAGCCTGCAGACTCAAGTTGCTAGATAAGTGTGTGTGTGTACACATGTGTACACGTGTCTGTCATGTTTCAGTGAATGGGGTCAAAGCAGTGCATGGCTTTTGCAGATGTATGCATGCCAGAGCATCCTGTATTGCACCATGTCACATCCTAGCATTGCGTCCATGCATAGATGAGAATGTGCACTTTGTGTAATATGTGTACGAAAATCAATGCTTTTTGTTAATGAAGCCGTTTTTCAAAGGGCTAAGGGCGCTACATTAAGTAACTGGGCCTGCACTAAATAGCCTGCTGTATGCGTTGTGTGTTTACATATATACAGCTACTGCATGCTCAGTCATTCGGTCGACGAAAGCCCAAGCATTCGTGCAGCTACTTACTGTACCTGAACCAGAGGGGAAAGGTTCTTCTGTCTTTTAGAACCACCTGCCTATAATATGATCCACACAACCGAGTTGAATGGATTTGAATGGAGATACACACGCACAGCATAATCACATCAACAATGACAACACACAGATAGAGGATGTGGATGTTGAGAACATGCAGAGAGAGAAAGAAGAGGGAAGGGGAGAAAAAGAAGTGAAGGCACTGGCTGATGTTTAATGGAGGCATTCAATATATTTTACCCAATTTTCACACTAAATTATACAGTTACCTTTGGATTAAGTTACTATCTGAAATATGCATAACGTAATAAATGAATACTGCATAAAGGAGACACTGGGCTGTTTTCTCACACCTCCAATAGACAAAGTAAACTTCTGAGACACACGTAAAACCATACAAGTCAAAACTTACAGCATCAGCATCCACCTTGTCTTTAGATCCACGGCTACCAACCACCACAGACTCCAGTACAGCAACCCAGCGCTGTTTATCCGGGAAGCTGGGAGCCATGAAGTAGAGGGACTGGCCTGGCCAGCAGGTAGTGTGTGGATGTGACTCCAGCTTTAACACATAAGGGATGTCTGTGTATACACACAGAAAGATGGATCAATTGGCTGTTTCACAGCTGAGCAGAACTGTCAACATTTAGTTGTATTTGAAGATTAAAGTACAGATGAGATAAATGGATCCAAATAAAAAAAATCAGGAGAGGATGAAAGACTTAAAATCCTACAATAAGTTGAGTGTAGCAGGATTAGGTGGTATCGATCTGGTACCTGACTTGGCAGTATTGATGAGCTCAGAAGCTCCAACAGCTCCATGAACAGTCACCTCTCCATCAGGCAGACAGAGCTCAAACTCCTCCTCAGCCTTTACACTGTCTACAGAAAACAACAACTGTATTCTGCTGTATTGATCTACATGGTGACATAAACAGCTAGATGATGACAAACTGCTTCATTAGGACTGCATCCTACATTTTCTACATTGTCATAAAAAAATTAAACACTGACCTTCTCTGGGCTCGCTGTCATAGATTGACACTTTGGTTCCATCTAGCACTACATACTTCCTCTCCCAGCCCTGCTGTCCACGCTTTGCATTTCTGTGTGAACCAACACAAATAAATAAATACATACTCTCAATGCTGTGTATAGCATACTGCATACTGCCAGTAAGGTAGTAAAGGACTAAACTAGTTACCTAGGCTGTTTCATCCATCCCTCCAAGCGAACATGCCCACTGGCCTCTTTGACCTGTAGTGCAGGTGAGTTTGCCTTTTCTCGGCACAGAGCCTCTGAAAAGTGAGTGGCATACTCAGCTGGCAGACCACAGGTGGCCGGTAGACATGGTGAGCATTTAGGATGACATAGCGTATTGCACTCTACAATAACAGACAGAGAGACAGAGACAGTGGGAGAAGAAAACAATATGCAGATATTTTTTAATAAGGGAGTTAATATTGCAAAGTTTCATTTCTTTATTTCTCTTATCAATATAACTGATGAAGACAAGTCAATTATGTTAGTTTACACTAATGGGTTAGAATTAAACAGATCCACATATTTCTCTTTTCTAAAACTGATAACAGTAGTAATTTTAATCACCCAATACACAAATGTGATGGCTGTGTCACAGGAACTATTTTTGGTATTTTTATTAATGCTGGCCAATAATTTGTCCTCTGAATTATCATCATATTCACACTGCCCAGCGACAGTGCAGGATACAGACCTAGACAAGTGGCAGCCTGTCGTCCAAAATGCACAGTGTCCAGGCAGACGGCACACTTGGCAGCTCTCATGTTGAGGCCCACAGTGAAGCGATGAGGGATGTTGTGGTGCATTCGCTCCTTCACACGACGACCAAACTCTGCAATACAAAGAGGGAGAAAGAAAGAGGCAGGGAAGCACTTAGTGAAAAAAAAAAAGGCATCATAAGCTTAATCACTTTCAAAGTCGGCAACACTTGAAAATTTTTTGCATTTTTTAAGCAACATGGGGCAATTTGGATAATAAGTGAAATATTTTAATTGGAATTTATGTATATACATGTTTAGTAAGTAAATAGTCAACCAGAATCAGATTATGCATGTCACGAGCATGGAATGCATTCAAATGTTTCTGGGTGAAGCTGCCTATCCCACCATATGCTATAAAAATTATGATTACAAGAATGACAATGAAAGAAAAGAGAGGAATACAATGTACATCATGACAAACCTGACCTTTGGTCAAGTTCCAGTCAGCGTGACAACAGGCAAACATTGACACGTACAGCATAACATGCATGTAGATGAGCTCATGCATGTGAGAGACACACTATTGTGACTGCTAACTTACTTTCAAAGGTGACCCTCCTCTTTTCTGTGAGGAACAAGAGGAAAGAAACAGAAAGGAGAGAACAGTCTAACAATAGGAAGGTGAAAGCAGAGGTACACAGACAGAAAGGTCTAAATCACAAAGCAGTGGGAAGTTCAGATTATAACTGATGTAACCTGGCTTATCCACTGTTCTTACTTTGTGAGACAGGCCCAAGCAGGATTACAATGTTAGCTGGATAAATGAACAGTGACTAAAATGTGAAATAGCTCTTTTAACTTCAGTTCATGTCCCTCGTTCAACATGAACTGAGCAGAGTTTTTCCATCTTTGATGAACTTCATAATCCTGCTTTCTGAGACATACACATACATAAACACACCACGAAAACAAAATAAGTGAACAGGTCAGGAGCAGATTCCCATCTGTTCTGACACTGATAGCATTGAAGGATCCTCTGTAGAAAACTAAAGACTTTCAGAGCAGAAAACAAATTGTGACTGGTGAGTTGAGGGCTGCATCACATCTACTTGAGTGCTTGTTTAGTGCGTGTGTGCGTGTGTGTTTGTAACTGACCTTCAGGGGTGGAGGTCTCCTTGCAGCGGGTGGAGGGGTTGAGCAGGCTGCTGGGGTTAGGTTGGTGTTCTGGGGATTTGACAATAGCTGACATGAGGATTTGATGACGAGCCTGGGCCGGCGTCGAAGGAGCCACATGTTCCTGGGCTTTGAAATGTGCAGCTGTGTCACCAAAGTCAAATAAAACAACCTAATATTAGATCAGTGTTAGTGATTATCCTGGAAATATGTAGATTCATTATGGGAAAAAATGAAAAAAAAATCTGATATGCATATCATAGGATATGAAGGAGGAGGCACAAAATGTTCTGTTCTGATTTAGGTTATTTCTCAACTCAGATGGCAGACCTATAAATCATTACTATCAGAGTCTTTCAACAATAATTAAAACACTTTCACAGACTTACAGTATTTATTACAGAACTGTTGTATTGAACTTTTTGCCCCTCTCCTTGGTATAATAATAATCCAGTTAGCCACAGAAATGCCTCCCTGGAGGCGACAGGGATTTACCATCTTGCTCCAGCATACTCTGGGACTCAGCTCTCTTTTAACGGAAGCCATTAGAATTTAAGACATTAGAAGCTGTCTTATATCTAGTTCAGTGAGAGTACTGTCCTTACCCTCTTCTCTAAGGGACCGTAACTCTATCCGCATCTTCTGCAGAGCCTCTTCCAGCTCTCCACACCTTGAGCGCTCCTTATCTAAAGCAAGTTTCATATCACTGTACTGCATGGGAACTGCTGGCTGGGCCTGTGGTGCCAGTGCCCCATTAGTCGTGGTACCTACATCCTCCCGGCGCCGCCCGAATATACCCTGTTTTGAAATGGAACAGTAATAAATTCATGTGTAAAGACACAGTAATAGTCTCCACAAACAACACATGCAAATAATTGGCTTGAAGTCAATTACAATGTAAAAAGGTTTGTAGTTATCTGAAAATATTTTCCCAGACCTTCTTTTTCTTGGTAGGCTGGTCCATTTTGGCCTGGAGGAAGTCAATGAGTTTGGTCTGCTGGGATATGGTCCCCTCCATCTTCACCTTCTCATGGGAGTATACAGCCTAAAAGAAAGAAAACAAATTCAGAAATACACCTGAAGACAACTCTAACAAGAATTCCTTCAGAGAACACATGAATTAGGATTCCTTTATCCTCTTAGTCCCCCTGAGATGTCTCATTTGCACTATTTTAACATCTAACTAGGACTCTCTCTCTTCCTCCCTAGAGACGACTATTTTTCAAATAGGTGATGCACCGAGCACCTGTATATTCTCCAGCTGGTATTCCAGATCGGTTCTCTCAGTCTTGAGCATGTCAGTCTGGTCGAGGGCGTCCTGCAGGCCTTGGGTCAAACGGAAAATGTGGCTCTTCTGGAGGTCCATCTGCTGCTGCAGCTTCGCTTGCTGTTTAGACACCAGCACATGATTTTAAAATATAAAAGTGGTCTTTTACATTTAGGTTTATGTTTTTGAATGATGGAGTTATAGGGGAAATATATGTAACTTAATACAGGTCATATTTCTTTTTCTACCTCTTCCATGAGTCTCTGTTTCAGTTCTCGTTCCGTCTCCAGTTTCTGCTGTAAGCTGCGGGCATTCATCTCCAGCATGGCGTGTTTCTTCTCCAGATCATTGAGCTGCAAGAACACGTAAAGGTTTGTTGACCCATAACAAACCAGCCACACAGTATTGATGTTTTCAGAAATAAAATATTTTGTTCACCATACTAAACTCTAAGGAGTGAAGATGAGGTTAAACTTAAATCACAGACTCACAGTATCAGACAAACTTTCAGCCTTGAGTCTCTGCTCCTTCAAGGCCTGTTGTAATGCAAGTATCTCAGCCTTGTGCTCTTTGACTGCCAGTTCCACTGCCTGGCGAGACTCAGTACTGCGCTGGTCTGCACGCAGCCTGTGAACAGCCCAATAAATACTGTTACAATGGTAATACATCCATTGTATTGAATGACATAGAGCTGCTGTCACACCACCACAACAGCATGGCTCAGGTCCCCACTGACAAACTCAGACAGACAGTATTGGCTTTTCTTGTATTGTTTTACACAGCAAATCTCAGGGTGTACCTCTATATGTATTACTCTGAACATTTATGAATGTGCATGGCTGAATCTTACCTATTCTGCTTCTCATTGTCCAGCAGTCTCTGCAGGTCCCTTGTGCGTCTCTCGGCTTGGCTTTTTTCATCCTCCAGGGCTGCTCTCCAAGCCTCCCACTGCCTCTCCTTTTCCAGCAACTCATCATTTAGGGATTCCAGCTCCACCACCTGCTCCTCCAACATGCTGCATGTGGTCTTCAGTGTCTCAATGTTCTGGTATGATAAACACAACACCAGATTAAAAGGACATCTTTAACAGTTTTTTTTTATGTGACTGTTGCTGCATTTTCAGCGACAGGACACAGTTTCAGTATTATATGGCTAAAACATTAAATAATAACAATGCATCTTTATTCTTCCAACTTGCATATGAGCAAGCACATATAAGGTAAAAAAAGAAAAAGAACATGTGCTACTGTCTCCTAGCTGTATCACATTAAAAAAAAATGTAACTTTTAATAATACATCTTTCTAAGACACCTGCTGAACTGAGGTAAACATATTTACATTCTCTTTCAAGCACTTGTGTGCGTTACCTGTTTCTGGTTGTTAAGGTGCATCTCACGGTCTGCCACCTCCCGGCGCAGCCGGTCCACTTCCTGGCTGAGCTGCAGCTGGTCCTCTCTCTCATCTGATGCTTCATCCAGCTGTTTGGACAGGTAGAAGTTCTGGCGGTTCAATTCAGCGTTCTCCTGACTCAGCTGTGTAAGCTGCTCCTCCAGGTCAGTGATCACCTAAGGCAACACAAACAGGTAGCAATGTTATACTTGCTGATATAAGTAAAAATATGGCTGTTCTACACATTAGACTAATGAGACATATAGATACATAAGACTAATGTTATTATATTCTTGTAATGCAATGTAATGTTTTAAAATAAATAAGGCAAAACTATGTAAAGTTCAGTGTATTTACAAAAGACTCCAGTGTGAAAACAGCTGTAATGACAAATCACAGTTGCATGAAGCTTGCAATGACGGAAAATGCCTGCGAAAGCAAGCTTTGTTTTCTGCCAAATACGTGATTCAGTAGATGACACATTGCTACATTAGAACAAACATTTGTAGTTACACATGAATCACCATATATTTAAATTGTTCTGTTTCTGAGAGCGGAGACAAAAGGCTCTGGCAGCACTTACTGAGCAGCTGTCTCTCAAGGCATCAAATTTGCGCTGAATTTCGTCTCTGTGATTCTGTGACAAACACAGGTACATGAAGAGCAAAAATACAACATCACATCCAAATACCACATAAAGTAAAATAATGAGAAATGATGTATTGCTGACAGCATTATTGAAGACTGATAACAAGAACTGTACTTGTAAGGTGTCTGCATGAAAACATAGTTGTGAATATACTGCATTTCTACGAGTGAATCACGTGTCGATTGTGTATACTGTATGCACGGTTTGTCTTACCCGGAGGGCGGTGATCTCCTCTTCAGCCTCGGCGCTCGTCTCTTCAAGCTCAGTCTTAGCTTGCTGCAGCTGGCTCTCCAGGGCAAGACGTGCAGCCTGCAGGCTGCTAATCTGGGACTCGCGTTCCTGCAGGGAGAGGGTCAGCTCTGACACCTGTCTTTTGATCTCCAGCTTCTCTTCTTCATGTTCTAGGCCCATCTACAAGAGAGACAAGACTAGGGTGAATGGTGTGTGTGTATATATAACAGTGGAAAACAAATCTGAAACAGACTGTATTTGCAGATCATTTTCTGTATTTTTTTTAATCTGTTAATAAGATGGTAGACAGATGGTAGGCATTTTAGGACATCAGGGGAATTCAGAAATTGGAGGCTTCTCTAAACTGGTTAAAATCAACACAGAGGGCTGTTTGAAACCTTTTGACCCACATCTGTTGATGGTGGCAAGATTTTCTGATAAGGTTGGTGGGATTTATAAAACAAAGAGTTATTTGTATGACTACATAGAGGCAACCTATGCTTTCAGTAAATTAATTATTTGAAGACTCTTTGAGGAAATTTCATTAATTTTTTTTATTACATAAAATGAATAGGCAGCATAAGAAAAAGGTCAGAAGAAGATTAATCAGTGGATGTCAGGGGAAAGTTCAACTAGCAGATACAGAAATGCAGATTCAAACTCTACTACCATGTTGTAGAAAGCACCTAAAAAAGCTTTGTAAAAAATAAGACTATTAATTGGATTTAATCTGTCAAACTTGTTAAAATCTAAAAAATTAATTAAGTAAAGCTGTGACACACAATTACACTATCAAAGCAATGTGTGTCACCACAATCGTCAGCAATTAGTCTCAACTGAGATGAGCCTGTGAAGGTAGATATTACTACCAGTCAGCCGGTTGTCCATCAGTGCACCACCATCTGTGCACCACTGATGTTTTAAAAAACATTTTTCAAAACTAACTTTAATGTCCAAATGACATTTTATCATTATCAGGCTTTCACAATAAAGTCTGACTGCAAACTAGCTGTTAAACAGTAAAGATACTTCTTCAGAGTTTGTTGATAGGGGGATTTAACCCCGGTCCTCGAGATTAAGGTTAAACTACTTATTGGCATAAGGTTCTGTTTTATTTGTTGCTTTACCTTATTCTTTGACCTGCTGTTAGCCAATACAGCTACATTTCTCGAGGGATAACTAATGAAAGTTGTCGAAGCTATTGGTCCAACAGATTACATACAGGCCCAATGGCAATTCTGTAGAGGTGCCATTATAGACTCTTGTATTTAATTGGCCGTTTATCTGAAAGGGATCTGAGCTTGCCATCTGATCAGCTAATTTAATCCCTTTTGTGGATAGTACAATGTAAGGGTACACTGTGTGCTGGTTAATATGAATTACTTGACTTCCTGTTGCCTCACCTCCCGCAGCCTGCTCTCCAGCTCCAGGAGCCTTGTCCTCTTGGTCTGCTCCTGCTGACTCATCTTCTCAAGGTGCTCCTCTAGTTTGGCATTTTGGGCCTCCAGCTTGCCTGCCTGTGACTCTAAATAGAACTTTTGTTGTCGAAGCTCTGAGATCATCTCCTCCTGGGCTTTCCTGACATAAATATACACACAGATGGTTATTATATGTTTAGAATCTTTCAAAAACTTCACTAAAATAGAAGCTTAGTGGAATATAAATTAGCACTGTGAGAGTAGGATAAGTATTGTACTCTAATTAATTCATCTTTGTAAATAACATTTGTAAACGGAGATCACAACATTTACTGAACTGTGGAAAAAGTATTTGTCCCCTTCATGACTTTTAATTTGCCACACTTATGGGTTATGTTTGTGCAATATTAAATTTTTATAATTCATTATATGTTTGATGATCTGAATAATTTAATTGTGAAAAATATATATATATAAAAAAAAAAAACATGAAAGGGGCAAATATTTCTTCACAGCATTGTACAGTATGCTAACAAAGGTATAAGTAAGGTTACAATATCATAGACAGGCAGATTTCTAAGTTAAGATTAGTTTAAACTACATTTTTAATTTAACTTAAGAAAAGATACAGTTTAAAAACAGTGGAGACAGATCAGCCACAGACCACCAAGATGTAAGTGTACACTAATGAAGCAATTAGAGTCTTGAGGAGACAGAACTAGTGTGGGCTGGGGCTTTCATGAAAGCACAGTGTGGGCAGTAGGTCTAGTT
The DNA here is from genome assembly GCA_034779795.1 of Ctenopoma multispine. Lineage (NCBI taxonomy): Eukaryota > Metazoa > Chordata > Actinopteri > Anabantiformes > Anabantidae > Ctenopoma > Ctenopoma multispine. The sequence goes on along the minus strand of JAUYWH010000022.1, from coordinate 7,985,816 downwards.
AACTCACATATTCTTCTGGGTGTAGATGCTGCTGTTAGCGGCCAGCTTGTTAGCCTCTGACAGCTCTGCAATGCGCTGCTCCAGGTTCTTCATCTTGGAATCCATAGCATTAATGGTCTGTAGGAAAAGGGGTGTACAATAACAGAGTGAAAATTTGAGTGGCATTCAAATAACTATGCTCAAATGCAAGGATATACAGTAAACCCATCTGATTTTAATAAAAATTACGGGACAGGCATATTTTTTACAGGAAATTGAATTTTGTACTCCAGTAAAATCCTATTAGAGTCCATCAAGGTGCTGCCTGAATCTTCTACTGTCAATGTCAGATGACTGCCTCTAAAAGCTTCTTAACTGCCTCAATTCTATCACATTAACCAGATTAGGACTTGAGCCCTGGCTTTATTGTACAACATGGAGTATAGTATGATTTAATCCAACTGTACGTTTCAACCACAAAAACAAATTACTGGGAAAAAAAAAAAAAAAAAAAAAAAAAACTTATGGAAAATATTGGTCTAGCTGCTAAATTCTCACAGGTTATCTTGAAAGGTTAATGAAAATAAAAATGTGCTAATCATGTTAACCACTGCTGTTTTTAATATCACTGATTCAAATCAAGGTTTATACCTCACTAGAAGTTTTACAAGCAAATATTTACGTAACTGGACACAAGTTTTAAAAAACCTATGTGTTTTCTTACGGCCTTCTGTTCACTAATAAGCTTGCAGTTCTCCCTCGATTCCTCCTCCTGCTGGGCCCGTCTGGCCTCAAGGCTCTCCTTGTCAGCCAGGTCTGCCTTCATCTGGGCCTCCAGAATCTTCAACAGACAAAACCAGCAAATGCATTTTGCTAAATTGCGTTGAGAAGACTGTGATCTGCTGTGTCATCAGGTAATGATTAAAAGAAACAATAGGCTGTATGTTCAGCTTGGTGTGGAAATAATTAAAATAATGTCAAATATACGACAGCTCTGGTGGATGCTCAGTGTACATCAACAATGATTTAAAAGGGAAGTGAGTGACTAGGAATTACAACACTTAAATATATAGCTAGCTTAAACTAATGCAGTAGTCGTACAATAAATCCTCCCTCCATGAGGGTGATAAGTCTCTGTTACGGTTGAAACTGTTTGTGAAAGATGTTGACTCAACTCTGTCGTCATTTTGAGAATTGTGATTTGAACTGCTGTTGAATTGTGTTGCACTGTAAAGATTGGTGCTTCTGCCATTTTACCTGCCACAGTAGTACCATAATAACAACAAAGAAACAGAAAAATCAGTATAATAATAATTTAACCTAATCTAGATGAATGTGTTATTTATTGAAGGACTATTATATATCTGCACAATACTATGCTGGCCCACCTTGATCTTGTCTTCATAAAGTCTCTCTTTTTGAACCAGCTGGGTTTCCATCCTCTGAGCTGTTGACTGGGCATCCCTTAGGTTCTCCTCAAGTTCCTGGAGGAAGTAAGATTTCAGAAGTAAATTCACAAAATATAAACTATCAGCCTGTTAGTTAAAGCTGCCTGCATTTAAAAAAGACATGACAGTGCAATCTACTGAAAACAGAGTAAAGCTTTACTAATTAGTCTAATAAACAAAGTAAAAAAGCAAAAACATTAAAAATAGAAAAGAAGACACTTGCTTTAAAAAGCTGGAAATCCAGAAGTCGACTATAGTGGTGCCTACTCATGTTGACACTGTTAAAATCTATATGTGCACGGACACTCCTTGGCTAGTCACCAATAATGAGAGCTCAGCAACACATATGTTCTAACATAACTGATGAGGATAAAGTGGGAAAGAGCTGGATGAATGGGAGGAGTGGGCTTGGGGTGAAATTAGTGGTAAAGCGGGGCAGAGTATTAGCAAGTCTTATCTGTAGCTCTCTTACCAGAATCTTTTCAGCCATCTGCTGGATCTGCTGCGATTTAGTCTGAATGTCATCTTTCAGCTTATTCTCCCGCCGCTCAACCATCTCCAGCCTTTTTACCTGGTTTTCCAGGGTTTTTCTGCCCTCCTGCTTACACAACAAAAATTTGAATATAAGGCTAACCACATGGATAATTTTTCAACAGTTATTTGAGTTAGAGTGGTCCAGTCACAAATCTGTTTGGAACAACCTGTACTAGTAGTATTAACACTTTGTATCACGTAGCATTGTGGGTTTTAGCCTAGTACCTCTGTCTCTCGCAGACGGCGTTTTAAAGTGTCGCTAGAGTCTGTTTTGCCTCGCAGGCGCTCCAGGTCTCGTTCCAGCCGCTCTTTGGCCTGCCGGACATTCTGCAGCAGCTCAGTGGCTTCTGTGCTCGCTTTCACTGCCTGGGGAGGTTCAGGAGGCCAAAGACTGTTAGTGGATCCCAAGACATACTTTTTGATGTGCTTAGTCAATTCCTACCCATTGAGACACTGAAAATATCTACTGTAGGGAATAAGCAGAGAACGAAAACAGGCCAACTACTGTTGAATAGCTTTTTAGACAACGAAGAGATAGGAAGTTTAAAACTATAAAAATGCTAATAATTGCATTTATGTGAATAAAATAAATAAAATGTATTTACCTTGCACAGTTTGTCCTGGAGCTCAAGGATTTTTATCTGCTGCTCAGAATTTGTCTTAAAGAAAGAAAGCATTTTTTGCGTCAGTTTTGCCAATAAAGATCTACCTGACAAAAAGTAACAGTCTGTTGTGATACCTTCTCAAGTTTGGAGAGAAGCTCTTCCACATCAGCTTTGCCTTGCTCTTTAGCCTGAAAAATAGATAACACAATGAATAAAACCATTTATCCAAAAGGGTAAGCATTAGTGATGTAACAGATCTCAGCTGATCCATAATCTGTTCGGATCACCTTCCGCGATTCAAGCACATCTGAACCGCAGATTAAATGTCCGTCATAATGTAACAGCAGCGCTATATGTAGCCAAAGACAAGAGGTGTCACGCTATAACACCTATGAATCAGAGAGGACTAGGCGTCTCTGTAGTTTAGTTCAAAAAACTCTTAAAACCTCAAATCAGGCGTCTCTAGAACAATTATCAGTACTTCCAAAGTCAGTAGGCAGTTGATTCGTGAATACAATTAACCAATTCAACTCCACACCAAAGTGTGTATGTTGAATTTTTTGATTTTTTGGGATCTTTTTATATCAATGAGGCATTTTTAACATTTTAAAGGGGGTGAGCTCTCAAATCTGTGACAGGATCATGCACACACTTAGCATGTTTATAATTGAGGGTAAATTTATTTCATCAGTGCAGTTAAGTAAAATGCATGTTATTTATAGCTTTTTATCAACACATATTTTTTTTTCAGCTGCTTCATAATGTTTTGAGAGGGGAGGTAGCACAACATTACAGCTGCTCTCAACACAGCTATACACAACAGTATGACAAACAAACAAGGATTTTTTTCATCAATATTTGTGTAATATTTGTAACCTGTGGTCTTTGACTCCTGTATCCCAGACAGGTTTCTCTATCATGCAATTAAAAGTCTCTATCATGAGAATAAAATGTGTATCCTCAGCTTTAGCATTACATATTGTAGTTACAAGGGTCTGCGGAGCAAACATACCTTCTGGATTCTCTGCTGGTATTCCACAGCTTTCCTTTTGAGTTCCTCACTTGTTTGTCTGGAGTCTCTAAGTTCAGCTTCGTAGAGGTCACTCCGGCGTCGGGCAGCTGACAGGTCCTCCTCAAGCTGCCTGATGGTCACCTGCATCTCCTCCAGCTGGGCATGGTACTCCTGAGAGTATAGACAACAACAAGGTGTTATCAATATGCAAAGTGAACAGCCTCCAAAAACTATATAATATAGATTCTGCCTGTTAACAGATAAGGTATATTTTCTGTAACAATATAATATCAAACATTAATAGCAATTAAAGAGATGAACTAAGTTGTTAGTGCTGGCAGTGATTGCTGCCAATGTTATACAAAGATATACTTTAATCTGCTGACGCTGTTTCATTGTTCAGTAATATACAGAAACATCATTACACTGCAATAACAATAACCGTTTTTTTACCTAAAGTGTCAAAATCAAAGATGAGAGATTAAGGATTATCACTTTAATGCTGTAGATAACAACTATGCACCACATAGCTTCAAGTAAAAGGAAACATAACTGTAGAAGTTTGTTACAATGTTTACACATGACCCCATCCCAACTAGACTGCTCAAAGATGTTTTACCTTTGATCAGCACGTCCGTAATGGAGCAGATAAATCCTTCTTTAGTAACAGGCTATGTACCACAGGCTTTTAAGGCAGCTGTAGTAAAACCTCTACTCAAAAAGCCTACTCTTGATCCAGGGGTTTTAGCCAATTATAGCCAACTGATATCCAATCTCTAACATCCTTGAGAAAATTGTTGCGAATCAACTATGTGACCACCTGTGCAGTAACAATCTTTATGAAGATTTCCAGTCTGGATTTAGAGTAAATCATAGTACAGAAACAGCACTTGTTAAAATTATCAATTATCTTCTCTTAGCTTCAGACCATGGCCTTCTCTCTGTACTTTGTTAAATCTTAGTGCTGATTTCAACACTACAGATCATAACGTTTTATTACATAGACTGGAACATGTCATTGGGATTAAAGGGACAGCACTAAGATGGATTAAATCTTATCAGATAGATCCCAATTTGTTTATGTTGATGATAGGTCCTCCATGCACACAAAAGTAAGGTTCTGGTTCTGCTTGGACTTCTTTTTACGTTATACATGTCTCCTCTGGGCAACACTTAAACACTCAATACATTTCCATTGCTACGCAGAAGACACCCAGTTATACTTATCTATGAAACCAGATTAAACTAATCAACTAGTCAAACTTCAAGCTTGTTTAAAAGACATAAAGTCTTGGATGGCCTGTAATTTTTTACTCCTTAATTCAGACAAGACAGAGGCACTTTGTTCTCAGAGTGTTGGTCTACTTGTGGTTCCTAGAGTTTCCAAATGTAGACTGGGAAGCAGAGCCTTTAGCTATCAAGCTCCTCCCCTGTGGAACCAGCTCCCAATCCAGTTTCGGAAGGCAGACAGTTGTGCCATTTCCTTTCTCTCTCGCTGCATCTTTCTGCAGGTATACACGGCCTTGGAGCTGTAGCTACTGATCCTCCCAACCTACCCAGTGCCTCGTCTGCTGCTCCTTGTTTTGATCTCTGTTACCTGCTGTTCTTTTCTCTCTCCTCTTTTCAATCACCCCAACTGGTCGAGGCAGATGACTGCCCACCCTGAGCCTGGTTCTATATGTAAGGTCCTAAACCTTACACTGTAAAGTGCCTTAAGATGACTTATGTTGTGATTTGGTGCTATACAAATAAAGTTGGTTTGAATTGAAGTACAGTACTTTTGTGGGTAAAATAATGTTTTTTGACTAAAACAGAGTTTAACTTTTGATTTAAACGATACAAGTATATTACGGATGTCCGATATTATCGGCTGATATAAAATGTGATACTGAAAAAATTGAGTTTTTACTCTTTTAATGACACAACTTTTACATACTATGCACATATTATACATCAAACTCTTCAGCTACTTCTCCTCTCTCTCAAAATGTCAAAATATGACAAATCTGAGACATTTTTGTTTGTTTGGCACACCTTGCAGAAATGTTTAAAGTTCAAGTATGCATGATAGGAGATCTGTGATGTTAGTTACCTAAAATTATTTAGTTTTTCTTTTTATTATGAGGGGGAACCCCGCATATATTGATATCGATGTATATTGGTATATCAGATATTAGTAAAAAAGCCAATATCGAACATCCCTAATGTATATTAAAATACTGTGTGTCCCTCCCCTGGGGACAGGGTGAATCTCCTGAGTAATGATCAAAGTCTCCTCTGCTTTTGTATCTTGCAGGGATGCCATCTGCAGCGATGACCTTTATGAGTGCTGAGAACAAGGGAGTCCTCAGAGGGGAACCCTGCTTGTGTAACAGGGAAACACTGAGAAGGAGTAGAATCTTATGGCTGCTTCAGTTTCTCCATTATGAGTTATGATAGTAGAAAGACAAAACTGTGGAAAGTTATCCTCAAAAAAGATCACCAATGCATGCAGCATTTCTTTCTTTCTAACATACTTGCTCTTTAATTTCTTGCAGCTTGTTGCTCTGTTCGCGGATGTCATGCAGCAGCTGCATTGCCTTGTCATCCTCTCTGGAGACCTCTACACGTGCCTCTTCCAAACTTCGCTTCAGGCTCTGAAAACATATATATACACACACACACATAAGAACTCAAGGCTACTGTTGGCCTAAATCAATACTGATTTATGATAAGTATAGAGGAAAGAAACACAAAACTACACCAGTATATGAAAAAAACAAACTTGCGTAAGAACATAAGAACACTGTGATGTAGAAATATTTATAATAATCATAATAATAATAATAACATACTTTATTGATCCCCTTTGGGAAATTGTTGTTTGACAGCTGCCAGACAGTACATGTCGGTGCTTAAATGGAGTTTTGGTGTTTTATCCAAGGACACCTCGACATGTAGCCTGGAGGAACTGGGGATCGAGCCACTTACCCTGGGGTTCGTAGTCGACTGCTCTACCGACTGAGCTACTTGCCAGCCCATAGATATAAACATCTATTTAAATTCTGCACACACACGGACACTGCTGTTATTTTAACTCACACTGCACTCAGTAATGTAGGTGGCAAGGTCTTGCTCCAGGATGCTCCTCTGAGTCTCGGATGCTTTCAGCTCCACATCCTTCTGGTGGAGTACTGATTCCAGGTCAGTCATTTTACGCTGAAACCTGGAGATCTCCTGCTCCATCTGAATCCCACCAGAGTAAACAACACAATTATCACTTTCATAAAAACTTTACTGAAGGTTAACAAATGACAATGGATTCTAGAAGACAGCTGTGTTACATTTTGAACCTCAAATATGGCAGAAATGTAAAAAGTTCTTAAAGCAGTTATTTAAATCCAAACAAAGGGTACACTGGCTATTTTATGATTATGATGATAGCTGCTATATTATAGCTGCTATAGCTGATCTAACATTCAACTCAGAATGCCACAAACAATATAGTTGTAATGCAACACACACAATAAAATTAACTTGGCTTGCTTGATCTGTATAAAAGCCAGTCAGCCTGAATAAAGACTAGCTGTCTAGCATTAAAGCCCATGATGAAATAATTCCTTCTGGAAAACAAAGTCCTACAATATGGAAATGAACAGTATCCAGTCAGTCAACTGTGCTTTGCTTAGATTCTCTGCCTTGCTTGAGGAAATGCTTCTGAGGTAATAATAAGAATAGCCCGTTTGTCGAGACTATTAATGAACTACTGAAAGATGAACAACGAAAAGCAAAAGCAGGTTGAAACTACACCATCACCTTGTGACATTTGTCTTGAGTTTCTTGTAGTTCTTTGCTTTTAAGGTGCAGTTTCTTTTCCATGGAGTTGGTCTTAGCAGGAGAGTTGAGGCCTGCAGACACTGACCTGAGGATAACAACATGTATTGTAAATATGTTCTTTAGTACTATTCCAGCCAATATAAATCCTACACGTTTCACATGCATTGCATTTAAATATAGCAAACATCAAAATGGTGCATGTATTGAGAAAATGTGTACTGCAATTTGTTGTTTAATTTTTAACTGAAATTTTTACTACATTTGAAGTAGCCCTTTATGGTCATAGAGAACATATTCTGAACCACATCATTTAAGCAAAATGTGCAAGCAATGTGTTCCTATTGTTAATTGTGTAATTAACTACTGACATTTACAGAAAGCTCTCAAATTATCAGCTAACCTAGAATAAGGATGACTGACAGACACATATCATGACTTAAAACCACATCAGGCAACAGCAAGTCCTGGCAGTATTGTAGCTGTAATTAAGCCGACTGAACAGCAGACTACACCCACATATCATAGATGAGCAACAGACACAGATAGCATAAAAATATGCATTGACTCTGTGTTCAGTTTTTCTTTTTAAATTACTGTAATATCTGGCTAAAACACTCCAACAATGAGGATAATATTCAAGCAAGCATTTTTGTAGTGAAAAAGCAGTGCAGTTTATTCAAGATGAAACAGACTACATGAACAAAACAGCTGTTTAGATGTGGGAATATTTGCTGTTCCTAATGTCACAGGATAATTTGGGCAGTGCATTTGCTTGGGGTTGGTCTACTCCGAGGTCTGTAGTTAATCCAGTGCACTCATCTTCAAGTTTATGTAAGGTGATGTCCTTTTTTGTTTACATTCTTCAGGAATTATTTAGAGAGTAAAGTTTTCGACTACAAAAAAGCAACCCTGAATAGAAGTCTTCTAAATAAATGTATGATGCGGTCTGTATGAATGAGTTCACAAATACCGCAGAGGGATCTTTAATAAAGTTGACTCAGACTGAGTCACAGTGTTAAAAATAATCACGAAAGCAAGCACTGCTCCTTTCGCCTCTCTGCATCAAGAAACACAGCCCTGAAATATACACACTCACACATAATTATATATATCTATAGATATATATATATATCTATATATATCTATATATATATATATATACACACACACACATATATATATATACATATATATACATACATATATATATATACATACATATGTATACACATATATATACACATATATATATATATACATGTATATATACATATGTGTATATATACACACACACACACATATATACACACACACACATACACACACACACACACACATATATATATATATATATATATATGCACACACATATATACAAAAATAAAAGTTCAGTTGATGGGATACAGATTACTTCACAATTTGAAGGGAGAATGGGTGATATTTGATGTTCTAAACATCATTTAGGCAGAAGAGAAAATAAATGGTTAAAGATAAGAGAGAAAATACCAGAACACACAGCTCTCCCTAGCCGAAGACTATGGAAGTTGTCATGTCTCTGTATTGTGTTGGAAAATAATTGAGCAGCCACTGCAGACTGCATTATTGAACAGAACCAAAGAGAGACAGGAACTGAGGAGAAGTATTGAAGTTAAAGGCTTACCAACACTGATCAGGAACACAAAGACTGCATACAATAACACAAGCACAGGTTTGTGTGTTCTGGAAAATAAAGATGGTCAAACGTTTTCACTGCAAATTGGCCATTAATGAGGTGCATCAATAAAAACCTCTTCAAAAGACCATGAATAACCACAGCAAATATCATGTAAATTGAAACATTATTTGCTGAGACATCATGTCAAAGAGAAATTCCAGATGGTGGCACTAGATGAACAGTCAGTTGGTCACCGAAATCATTAAGCATCATCCCCTCGGGATTATGAATAGTTGTTTCAAAACCATCTGGCAGGATCCATTCATAGCAATCTGGTCAGTAGTTGTCAAGATATCCTAGTCTTGACCAAAGCAATCAGACAAATTGACCACTATTTTTTTTGCAGAGTAGTAAGTGAGCAAGAGTCTGAACTCACAACTTATACATTGTATAATGTTTTGTAAAACGCCCAGAAAACCCCATATTAACACAAAATCCATCAAAAAAGCAAATTTTCCTGGAAGTCTACATTCATGCCACCTTGCCAAGATGAATTTATGACACTAAACCACAAACAGCTTCTTATAAATTTCAGGCAAGCTGTTAAGGGGATTTTGTTGTTTTTGAGTTTTACTAATGAGTCCAACAGACAACTTCTCACAGAATGAAATGATAATAACAGGAACCCCCCAAAACACATTATTAGCATTTCATTATGTCTGGCTCGGGGTTAGTTTCTCTTTCCTTTTTGGCAGTGTAATGAATTATATGTACACACACACACACACACACACACACACACACACACACACACACACACACACACACACACACACACACACA
>JAUYWH010000022.1:7894494-7975825 GCA_034779795.1 Ctenopoma multispine | reverse complement strand
ACACACACACACACACACACACACACACACACACACACACACACACACACACACACACACACACACACACACCTCTAATCACCTCTTAATCAATTAAACAAAGAAAATGACTGAATTTAGTTTAAAACCATGAACAGATGACTGATGTTGTAACAGCAAGGGATGGAGACACTGAAGAGGGAGAAAATAAGAGGAGGCGATGAGACGGGTAAAGATGGGGGTGGGGACTAGGGGGGAAAAAAACATCATGGTAGTAACCATAGAAATAGATTCTCTCCCACAATCTGAGTACTGATCCTTTTTCCTGTCTAATCTGCTAACCCTTCTGCTTTCCTTTCTGTTGCTGCTGTCATGATCCGCAGTCTCCAGCACCATTAACCTGCTAGAGCACTGCCATTGGGCTACAGGAATGAAACCCATCCTCTTGCATTATTATCAGAGGTTAAGAAGCCAAACTCCATTAGGGATAATTACAGTCCCAAACCCTATGCTATAAAATTCAGGAGCCTATTATGCTGCACAGTAACAGAGAAAGCACAATAACAGCAGAGAGGGTGGGAGTGTGCCTATGTGTGGGGTTCCACCTCTCAGCAAACCTCATTGACACACTCAGCCGCATACCAATCACTGCCGATGGTAAGATAACGCCAGCTAACATCCTCTAGTACATTCATTTCTTCTATCTATACATCGGCTCATCTATATGTGACACCAAACGGGAAAAAAAAAAAAACAAGAATCAGAAGAGGAGAGCACCAGAGAAAAGGGGGATCCCTCCCCTCCATCATCCTTCATCTGATATAGCATATGGCCAAACCCATTTCAGCCACAGCAGGCATAACACAAATGACAGGGACAAAACACAATTTGCCCAGGGCACCCACCTAAAACAAGGCTATCTGGAATTTGTTGCTGGGGTAATGAGGAGTCTAGGGGCAGCATGGTAGCCATTGGTAGCATGGGGTCTTTAAACAACAAAGGTGTGTTTAAGGGGTGTATGCAGTAGGTCTTTGCGTTGACTACAGGAAAAAAGCGTTTTTGAAAAAGTAGAACAATGCTAGTAAACAGGTAGCACTTACTCAGTTTTGGCCAATGTTATCAGTGCTCTGCTGAAGAACCAGCCTAGAAAGGGTAAATCCTGGCCCTGGAAGCCCGTTGGCAGAGCTCCTCGTTGGGCTGCTGAGCCTGGCCGGGGGGCTGCCTGCGCCGGCTCCTCAAAATTGGAGGTGTCATCTTCAGCATGCAACGTAGGAACAAAAGGCGGGAGAACTGCAGGAGAAAAGGATGAGAAGAGGGAGTAAGAGAGGGCAAGGAAAAGAGGAAGCTGTGACAAACAGGGTTGTAGAAAATATAAAAAAAAAAGTAAAATAAAAACACAACAAGGAGAAAAGGGAGAGAAAGGAAGGGAGGAAGAACAGAGCACAGTCGCCAGAGTCTAGAGTGCAGTAAGTCGTGCGTTGATGCACATGCTGCCTCTCTGTCCCTCCCTCATTCCTTCCTTCTCTCTCTCACATATACACATGCTCACTCGCTCTCCCTCACTGCAGCAGAGCAAGCTAATCAGCTGGAGCCAAAGCTGAAGCATAAAGCTCTATCTGTGTCCAATTATCAATAAACCGTGGCTGCGTTTTTAATAGAAACGTTTGCATACATGATTCTCGTTGTACATGTTTTGAAAAATGTATTACTCAAAGAAAATCTATATATTAAAAACCAAAAATCAATAAACGTTTCTGACACACACACACACACGCGCACACACAATTCTAATGGTGGTTTAAAAAAAAAAGAGAGAAAAAAATTTGATATTTATTGTTGACATGGATATTATGACTGGAAAAGAGCTCAGAGAAAGAAGGCAGGAGGATGTTTGCTAATCATTGAAGAATCACGTAAAATTAGGGTTTCATCCAAAAACAAGGTACTGTGCACAACAAAATAAACACTCATGACCCCTGCAGCTACTCATGTGAATTACAGAGCTATTGTAGAGCTGCAGTTCTTCAATGTGACCGTGTTTCACTGAAAATATCCATTAATGTGACTGTTATGGGTATGTTTTCCTACAGCCAGTCAGGTGAAAATGTAACTCTTTGTCATTCAGTGCAATCTCAGATTTGATGGAAACAATGACGTTCAACAAACGCACATGTGTTTCCGTCACAGAGAGCCTGTCTGATGTTGCAAGTGTAAAAGATTTGTGCTGCGTCTGCTGAGAAGTAGATGAGTTGCAGATCTTTACTCGGTCTGACTTGCTTCTTGTCTCTGCCTCCCTCACATACACGTCCTCAGGAAAGAGCTGGCCTACTGCCAACAGCACATAGAATCTCATTATTTTATTACAGACAACCGCTGGCAATGCAGTCGCTATTTGCTGTCTATGTGTAACTATACGCACACGGTACATTTAGGTACCGTATGTTATAAAAACGATTAGTCATATATCATCACATATATCATCAGTCCAGCAACATGAGTAAATTGACAATGTGTCATTTCAAACCCAATTTTGCATTTTTACTGGAAAGACAGGAGAACCGAGTTTAAAGGAAGATGAATCGCCTCACCGTGTCTTAAGTTGTTCCAGTCTATGCTGGAGAAGAAGGAGTGACAGCGCAGTCCCTGAAAACCAAGTCGTTCTTTGGCTCCACACAGCAAGCTCTGCACCAGGTCTACAAACTGCCTACTGGCCCGTGGCTCCTCTGGAAACTTTAGAAAATGCTGCAGGCAAACAACATGGACCAGGATTCATTAAATAATACTGTGAATAGACCGATCAGTTATTTCATCAAATATCTCAGACTACCTTCACTGGAAATTGATAATATCTTTATTTATCTGGAATTCTTAGTTACAGACAATACAACAAGCGACCAAGATCACTTATAAAGACGTCTATGTACCTGGAAGTGGAGTATGTTGTGGATCGTCTTGGTAGATGTGCCTTCAGAAAAAGGCGACCTGGCATAAATCATCTCATAGGCTATGACCCCAAGAGACCACCAGTCACACTCAACTCCATAGCTGCTGTGAGAGCCTCCATTCATGGCTGTTATAACCTCTGGAGAGAGAAAGTCCTGGGTCCCAACAGGTACCGTGGGACATGCCACCTGAAAACACATTAATAAAACACACTGTCAAGAATAATATAGGCAACACACAGAGCAAACTCAGTAATCAACTTACTGTTTTGTTAGCAGCGAGTCTGGCAGCTGATCCAAAGTCTGCCAGTTTAATGTGACCAGTCCGATCGATGAGAATGTTCTCTGGTTTGACATCTCTGCGAGTGGACAGTTTACAGGAGATTTGATACTGCTTTTACAGAGCTGTTTGTTGGCTGAATACACTTATGTCTACCATTTTGAGGAGAATGTAATACATTTATAAACTCCAGCAATGTTTGTGTATTACATAACATCACAGTGCACATTTCCCATGTCCAGTTAATGTTTTATTATGTATATAAAAAAATGAAAGTAAAAGAAAGTATCATATTTAGTGAGGAGCTGAGAGAAAAATTAGCTTGACCTCTGCTTCCATTTCTTTAATCATGTTGTTCCATTAACTTGTAATAGGCCTCTACTCAGACCTCTGTTGGATTCAGAAACCGGTGTCTTACCTGTGGACGTAGCCCAGTTGGTGTACTGTATGAATGGCCTCTACTAGCTCAGCCAAATAGAACTGAGCCATGGATTCATCAAACTGATCCTCGTATCTGTTTAGCAGGGACATCAGGTCGCCACCTGGCAAGTATTCCATTGCCTAAAGATTTGCATTTGAATAAGACAAAAATTTGCCTTTGAGATATACTGCATATTTAGAAAGCAAAATGCAACAAGTGCAAGACCACCGCTTTATTCAACTTTAGCTCATTACATATTCAGTTATGTAAGAGCGGATGCTATTGCAGATTAATCTGTGATACTGCAGTCAAACGATTGGTTTTCAATAGCTTAAAATTCCCGAAAAATAACAGCTAAATCTGCACGTAGTTTGTGTGTGTCATATCAGGTTACAAATAGACATGTTTTTAACCAAGCAACATCCCACAATACAAAAAAACACATTCTTCTTATTTTTAAAGCTTGGAAATGCAAATTAAGTTCATTTTTCTGGTGTCTGCATCTTGTGATGAAATGGACTGGTAAGGCTGATTTGAGCTATTTGGTGCCAGCCATACAGCCATAACAGGCGAGAGCCCATGGTGCATGAATGGTCGGTGAGTCTGAATGAACGGGAGCATTCTCTAGTGTTACCTAGCAACAGGGAGACTGGGTGCCTCTCTGACACACGGATAAAGATGGATGCTTTGTATTTTCCTCCATGCTCAGCGAGAGAGCAGGGTGAGATAGGGGGAGTGAAAAGAGAGGAGGAGGAAGAATGAAGACAGGCCTACAGGGGGCATGAAGAAAGGTATAAGGACAGGGGGAGTGAAAGATAAACAAAGGGCAGTATACAATACAAAGCATGGCTAAGGAGGAAATACCTTTTCTTACATTTTAAGCTAATCTAACAAGTCATCAGACAAAAACATTTAGGTTTTCACGAGGTTAACAGCCTTCAGGATGATCCACTGTACATCTCTGTTAGGAATAAATTGAAAGAGAAAATCTGTGCTTTACAGCTGATGATCAGTCCATTTGTCTTTTTGCACATATGCCAATCATCTATAATATTTACATTAAGTTAAGAGATAAAGCAAGTATAGATTGAAATCATTTAGGCAAAACAGCTAATCTGGCTCTTGAGAGTCATGTACTCTTTATTTTCTTGCTGTGGTTTCCAAAATGTGATATTGTGATTTAGGTATAGTTAGCTATTAAATAATGATTTGAGCATAACAGCAATCCTGTACAATGGAGGTGCCAGCAATTAATAATATAAAAAAAATCTTGGGGATTTTTATATACACTGGTGACTAGTCTGCATGCAAACACAAAACTTGCCATAAGGTGAGGTGCTCAGTTTATATAAAGCATAGCTATCCTTCCTAACATGAAAGCTTTTTTTCTTTATGCAAGTTGTTTATGCACTTTTCTGACTAAGCTCACTGTTTTATTAGTCACATTCTAGAAACCACAGCTCTAAAAGAAAATAAAAATAAAATACCCTCTAACACAGCTTTCTTAAAAAAGCTATATTTATAGTACAATAATTCGAATTAAGACAATAGGTTATTTTGTAACCTATTTGATGTTAGCAACAAGACACATATGTGAGACACAATGACAAGATGGGAGATGGGAGGAAATGGTAGAAAGCTATTGCTGGTAATAAAAGATGATTTAGAAAAATTAGTCACTACTGGTCATTTTAAAACTGACTTAACACCAACAATATGCTATTTGCTCCCATGGTGACCACTGATGTAGTCGTCACTACATGGTAATAGCCCACAAAATCTGTTCTAAGTCATCACATGAATTCAGCTAAGAGAACTTTTAAATTCAATCTTACAGAAACAGCTCAAATTGACCAGGGTGAAGTGCCCCTTTAACAGTGAACACCAGAAAGCTCAGTGGATTATTCTGTGCCACTACTATTAAAAAGACTTTTTAGACTAAAGGCATTTATTTAACTGAGCTGATTCTGCGAGAACAAGCCAACAACAAATTCAAATGTTGACATTTAAAATAGCTGCCTATACTCTCTGTAAATAACACATGGATATTAATTTTATCCACAAACAATGTTGTGTGTGAAACTAATACAACTTTTTCCCAGTGGACTAGGAATCACAGGGCAACCACCTGGTCTAGTTTAGGGCAACAAATATCAGCTTCTCTGCTAAGCAATGGCTGAGCTAGAAACCACAGCATCATTAACAGAGTATATAAAAGGGTTATCTCTATCTCTAAGTATGGGTTCATTTAGAAATGTTTTGTTTTCAGCTATACAAAGAAAACTGAAAATGTTTTTTAATGATCAATTGCTCTTTTAAATTGATAAACTTAGCCTTAGCAAACATAATGTCACCTTGGAACTAATGTTTGCTGACAATAGGCCTCTCTACACCTACAGTTTTCCATTAAAAAAACAGACCATTCAATCTGATTTTTAAAAATCTGCTTTTCCTTCATGTTACAGCACAGATTCTGCAGTTCTATGAAAGGAGGCAACATATACCTCTTCAGCTAAGTCACTTCATATTAATTATTTAACTCAAAACACTATTCTAACTAGAAGAGAAGACTGTAACACAGCAAATTGAGCCCATCCATAAGATCAGAAAAAACTGCAGTCTCACCAAGTAGATATTATCGTTATCCTGGAAAGCATAGAGAAGCTGTGGGATCCAGGGACTACAGTTGAGGGCTAGAATCGTCCGCTCCTCTTCATGAAAAACCACCTAAGGAGAAGGGAAAAACCATGCAATCAGCAAATACACACTAACTAAATGTAACAGCAGCACTGCACAAATTGTTTTTGTGAGTGTACTGCATCAGCCACATGAACTATCTGACACAAATCAATGAATTGATAGTTCATCTGGGTTTCAGTGAGGTTTAAATTAATAAATAAAACATATACTTTTCCTATTTTACTCAGTAGAAACGGTAGGAGATCTTAATATTTTCACCATAAGAGATTAAACCCTTTATTTTCAAGCGTTAGCGTGTGTTCCTTTTTTTATAAGTGGGATGGAATTTAACATTATGCAAATTAGTCACGGGTGGCATGAGCTAAACATTGTTGTTCATAAAAGTTGCTCATTGTATTCCTCAATTCAGATCCCTTCCTGTCGCAGCTCATGTACTATTCTGACTGAGATCTGTTCAATTAGTCACATGCCAGGGAGCACATCTGTGAAATAATTTACCCTGATTTTGGTTTGTTGTATTCAACCCTACAGCACCCCCCAATGGGCATTTTTCAGACAGCAACTTTGGAATAGATAACATAACACTTAATTAAACCATTAGAATGGCTTAAACAAAGAAATGCAACATATTGGAACAGACGACCCAAAATAAATTTTATCATATAGAAATGCTATGAAAAAACCCAAATCAGGCTGTTCACACAAGGAAGACAACCAATATCTGAGTTAAAAGTGTTTTGTAGGGAAGAATTGGCTAAAACCCCATCAAGCCAATATACAGGACTGATGAACAGTTACTGGAAATGTTCAGTTAAAGTTAATGGTGGAAAACACACAAGTTACTAAAGCCACAAGTTCACATACTTTTGCCACTCGTAAATATTTCAGATTTGATCATTTTCCACAATAAACATGTAAGTGTTTTTGTCCAATTTGTTTCACTTTATCCAGTTGTAGTGTAAAAATAGAGAATGTACTGGGGGAAAACAAATTTAGGTATATAAAAAATACATTATATTTATAAGGTATTTTTATATACTTAAGTTTATTATTATTTATGTTCAATTGGTGATAATAAACAACTTTGTGGTCAGTTCTTAGCACTCTCTATCTTCAGGTTCATATAAAATATTCAGGTCAGGTTTATATAAGAATCTAAAGCAATTTGTCTTCAGAATCACTAAATCATGTTGAACCTAAAGTTTGGCTTTGGTACACAATACAAACAAAACTATGTATTCTCTGACATCAGACCTTTGGATTGCCATATCAGGAAAAACACAGGTTTTACCAACTTTAATGATGTTAACAGTGAACCAACATGCACAACACTGGTGCTCTTCTTCTGTTAAAAAAGTAATATTATCTATTGAAACCAAAAGATTTATAAAAAAAACAACAAAAAAAAACATGTTTCTATATTTACTACTCAATATTCATGTATCTTACATTTTCATGACTGCGTAAAACAGTCTTGTCCATGACCTTGAGCGCACACACATCTCCAGTGATCTTTTCTTTGACTACTTTGACTTCAGCGAAGCGACCACGGCCCACCACTGCGCGCAGTTCAAAGTCGTGAAGCCCAGGCTGTAGGGCCTGCAGTTCTGAGACCACTTCAGAAACTGTTTTACAAAAACAAACAAACATACAAAGGTTTGACAGAGTGCTGTGCAATCCTGATCCTCGTGGGCCACTGCCCTGCATGTTTTTAAACAATCCCTGCACTTATAGCTTCTGACTGGCTGAACATACTGGATCCAGGTAATCAACAGTGGCTAGGTCAAGGTTAGGGCCTCGACAACCAGGATTGGGCACCCTTGTGGTTAGACTGTCTTTGAGAGGAAGTGGAAACACTCTTATAATCTGCAGACAAACATATTAGCAAGTCTACGTGGCAGGTAGCTGAAACAACGCTGATAAAATGCAGATATACTAATGCAATTACAGCATAGGACTAAAAACGTAATCACTAACTTCTGAGAAATGTATGCTTACATTTGTTGACAAAATTTGCCACATGACGTATCTTCATGAGCTCTGGACTGGTGCACTCTTGGTAGAGTAACAACAGAGCTTCCAGAAACTCCTCCCGACCCAAAGAGCATCCTCCCTGCTGCCCACACAGTGTGACTCGGCCCTGGAGACGATAAACAAACACAGGAAAAGGAAGTCAGCTACTGTCAATTACTGTGGTTTCTTTATAAAGCTGTACAGTGTTTGAGACAACGTAAATGTGCAGGTGAAAGACATCTGGACACGTTACCGATATATATTAGTTTACCTGAAACACCTGGTTGAGTCGCGAGCTGCGGCTGGTGATGGGATCGGCCGAGGAGGGTAACATTTTCAGGCTTCCCTGACTCACATACTTGAACTTCAACATGGCTTCTTAATAACAAACAACCTGAACGAATGACACGTAATTGGTTAGAAAGTAGTCAGGTGCTGCTTCAGAATTGTTTAAAGGGGTCTATGATGTTAGTGTGAGGTTATAAAAAGGCCAACGTAAATTATAGACAACGTCAACAAAGCATTCGTTAGCATGCTAAACTGACGTTCGCTAACGTCTGTTTGTTAACTTCGCCAACAAACCAAAACAAATAACGTTAACGTCATATAAAAACGTTTCGTTAATACGACAAAACAGTGTGTGACTACTCACCAGACTGCCATGCGGGTAGTTACAATATTCTTTTTTATTTACTCAAAACATTGATTAAACGCAGCGCCCTGTTTTCCTCTCGCTATTTCCGGTGCACTTTCAAATTTTGCGCGTTCCCCGCCTACCGGTCGTGGCTGCTGAATGAAAGTACACTTTGATTGGTTCCTTAGACTCTATGGGCGGGTCTGATTTTTGGTTTTAACCAATAGCTAATATTTCAGTCCCGCCTTTTCCTGTATCTAGGGACGTGTCTAAAACAAAGCTCCTTCCATAATAAGAAATATATATTATTTACACAAGACGTGAACAAAAAAAATTAGTGTTTCAAATATTGCTGCTGTTGACGAAAGTGAGATGAAACAGACTACAGAATATTTGTTTGGCAACATGCTACTAATGTTAGAGGGCCCAAATAACCATTGAGTGTTGCACCCGCATACAGTGAGGACTCAAAGTAGAAAAAGAATAAAAAGCATAGTCAAACAATCTACATGGTAGATGCAGATATATTTTGAGCTTTATACCCTAATGCAGGTCAACCTCCAAAAAGACTGGATTCTACATTGCATTTCAAATTCCCACATGTTCCAAAAGCAATGCCCCACTTTGTAATACAGTCTTTCTTTTAGAAAAGAGTAGGTTCAATCCCAAGACTAGATGACCTGATTAAGTTTGTTCTCAGACTTAAGAAGTCTCCTTTACAACAGTCACAGAATACTTTATTCACCTTTTCCACAGGCTGAGTGGTCATCCTCTTTGCAAGTAAATTAATAATTATGTTCCCCACTAACCCTAACATAACTATCTACATCTTTTTGCTTTTAAGCTATTTATTAACCCAATAAACATGTGTGAAATGACTATAATATCCTCAATACTACACACTATTCCCTATATATATATCTAATACAATAATCAGCAGATTACCAAAATCAGGGCCAAAACCTTTATTTCCAACAGAGGTACATGTTCCATTATTGTCAGTTTCAATTTTCTAAAACTGCTTGATCAGATAGCCTAAACTAACAGAGGGCGTAGTGGTGAGTCAGAGAAGCGGCTGTGTGCCTTCAGCTGGCCGCAGTTACAGTCGGAGTTGCTGGAGGTGTGGCGTTAAGATTGGGGTTGAGTTTGGGATTTGGGGTTAGGAGTAGGATTAGGATTAGGGGTAGGGGCGGGTTTGGGGTCAGGATTAGGAGGTGTAGGGGCAGGGGCAGGAGCAATATAGCACCCTTTTTTGTGCCACTGCATGTCCCGCACACGTCGGACGGACTGGATCTGAGGTGCAGTGGCTCCCCAATCATTCCAGTGCTTGAAGTCTCCATGCTCAAACACATACTGGCTCCCTCTGTAGCCTGGATACATGTATCCCACCCACCTTTACAGGGCAAAGAGTAGTATATCACATTTCTGACAGAAAACAAAATTACAATAACTTAAATAATATACACACCCACTGGATTATAGTAAAAAACAGTACAGTTACATTTAGTATGAATAATATTTGTCACGGAAGAGGTTGCAGCTTACGTTCCATTTACAGCCTTAGCACTGGCCACGCGGTCCTGGAAACCATAAGCCCATAGACTGGGGACATCATTGTCAACAATCTCCATCTTTCTGCCTTCAAAGCCTGCCTTCTCAAACAGGTGCAGCTTGTGATCTGCACTATCCTTTAGAGAAAAACAGGTTTGGACATTTTTGACAAGAAGATGCATTTTTTTTATTATATTAGACCAATAATTCTCACCACTTTCAGAGGCCTGAAGGAGCTCAGATTGTAGATACTCTGGCAGTTGGTCCAGGTGCTCCAGCGAGGATAGGATCCTTTCTCAAACACAAACTGCTCTCCTGCAAAACCTGGACGTTCAAACCCCACCCATCTGAAGACATGGAAAAGATGCATTACATATAAATGCACACATTTATCTAGCAAGGGAAACAACTGAAAAATAGGATGCAGATGTAGTTGGAAATGATGATATTTGATGAGGGGAAACAGTCGCTTACGGTCCCGACTCCACAATGACTGAACCAACTCTCTGTGTCTTCTCCAGGACATCTTTACATTCACCAGACAACTCCACCTTCTTTCCACGAAAGTTCTCAAACTCAAAAACTGCCAGCTGCAAGATAGGAAAAGTTAAACAAGTGTTTTTTTTCATTTGAAAAATAAATTTCTTCCCTGTACAGGTACATCATGTGTGAAGCCAACACAAAAGTTGTTTTTATACCTTGTATGTGGCTCCACTCCCTCCTTGGCCTTTCTGTGCAGGCAGCTGGTCAGGCGTTCCTTGTTGTTCTGTCATTTTACCTCTACAAAGCAAAACGATTGCTAGATTTTTGACTGGATTTTGAATTATTTTGTTTCCTGAAACACAAGAAAAGTCAAAGAAAAATGCCGCTTTGACAGCTGAAAGAAAAGTGAACCAAGAGACAGAAGACTTGTCAGGGAGAGGGAGAATTTTTTTTTACCTGGATGGCTTGTGCTTCACTGCACCACGTACAAGCCACGCTCTGTCTTTCCTCTTTCTTTCTCTCTCTTTTCTGTCTGTCTCAGTGTGAGGGTGTGTGTGGATGTGGAGGCCTGGCGAGCGGTCGGTGGAGGCCAGTGGGGGTATTTATGGTTTATTTCTGACCACAGCAGCAAAAAGCCTGTTGATGCAGCAAGTCTGTCGCACCCATTGTGTCCATCACACTGCTTCTCAATAGGCTTGCCCCTCTGTCCCTGGCACACTGGCAAACGCTGCCCAGCTCTGCCCATGCTGCCATCCTGACTATGATCCTATAGTGGGCACATGCAGTGACTGCCAGCCAAGAGAATGAACAGAGATCAGACTCACTCAGCACTATCGACCCCACCCAGCCCCATGTATCTTGCTTATCAGTCTCCTGTCTTCTACCTGTTTCTTTACCTTTCTGTGAATTCAGCATCCAGAAAGCTACGTCCAGTCTCCTGCTTTCTAATGGTGCGCACCAAAATACTACTACTGATTATAGTATTTTATTTTTGGATTTCTCATATCTCTTCTATGTGAACATTCATAACATTCGGCTTGAGTTTTTCATCATAAAATCACGGGCACACAAAAAACGAATTAGAATATATAAACATATTTATAACTGACAATATGTGGTTTTCATCAAAAAGACACACACAGCTGCACATCATAGAAAATGTTTTAATAAAATTCCCTCAATTTCCTCTTATCATACAGTGTCTTGATCATATATGATTACAGCATTGATGAAAGTCATTCATTCAATCACCATTAAAAAGCACATAAAACAACCCCAAGCAAATGGATGGATTTTTTCAGATTTTACAAAAAAACACTTCCTGATTCTGCTATAGCATGCCTGAAATGTCCTTCTAGCTTAATGCTGACGTTGCAACCAGTTACTAAGTGTTAGTAAACTAGGAAGTATATCTTTATTTTTTGCAGAACCTTACTTTATGATAACATTGATATTCTTGTTGTTTACAAAAAGAAAAAACAATCCCTTTACCCTGTTACTACATTATGCACTACATTATTCTATTGCTTTGATGGTAATTCATATTTTCCTTAAAGTGCTAGGTAGTTTTCTTGAGACGATCTGTGATTGGTAAAATAAGGTTATAGGCACTTTATACAGCTTCAACTAAGGTGCAACCCATCATTTATATTCAGTATTTCCTGTACACACTGTGTGTGTGTCTTTGTGTGAAGACAGATACAATGATGAAGGCCTAGTGTTGTGAGTCCCTGTCAGTATGTGATAGACACATTCAAACAATAAGGCAGTCCAGGGGATATTCACCCTCCTTTGATTCTCTGTACAATAGTTCATAAAAGTTGTACTTGACATTACATATCACAGTCTTGGCACATATCCTTTGCACCATATGTCATTTACAAGTCTTTGATGGCCTATGTATTCAGGAAATGCTTGAATTTCCCCTTTCTGCATATCTCAGTAAATATCCAAAATAAGGCACACAGAGTGCAAAATGGAGCAATCATGGCAAGGTGTCTCTCAGCAGCCAGAAATATCATGGTATTTCCTAAAGTGAACAAAAGCATAAGAAACATTAAGTTTAGTTTGTGTTCAGGTTCCAAGGCACAGAAGAAATCTAATGTATGTAAATTTAACATTTATAATGTAACATAACATACCACATCTGTTATATTGGTTTATTTAGTTAGTTATTAGTACTCCACACTATTCAATTTTAGCACGAGTGGCCCAAGTGGTCCAATGTTATGCTGTCATAACCAAAACGGTAAAGTCAAAGCAAAAACTGACTGCAAGCAGCAATTCCATGAGAGTTAAAGTGCATCAAGTAAGCTGTACTCAGAATGAAGACATCTTTATCCACTGCGTTTTTGATCGCAATACAAGAAAATGTTACAGGGTTAATGGCCCACTTCCAGTTTTTGTCTGCTGTCAGTCACAGTCTGCATTTGATAACATTAGCGTTTCTGACAGCACTGCTGAAAAGTTGAAACCATTCACTTTCTATTACTGCAATCCTATTCAGCTGTCTTGCATTATGACTCAGAAGCAAATTAGTCCTTTTAAAAAATGCCTTCACTCCTTCAGAAATTCACAGTATGAGCCAAATGTCAAAAAGATCAAAGACTTTCATTGTTTTTCATGCTCAGTGCTCTTTGATAGCTGATACTGTTCAGTCCTTTAATGCTCAACACGTTACAAATAATTTACAGGTTATGAAAGCTCTGACGTGACAGAATTTGGATTACTGTCCAAAGTAAGAACGTCATCAGTTAATTTATTTTAACCACCGGATCATCTTTATGTGCCAAGTTACTGTAACAAAAATAGAAAGCAAGAAGCTTTTAATTGGTATTTTATTATGTGGCAAAGAATGTATCTCTGATATCAGAATTATAACTTCATCCACACTCACCTGTGTCAGGCTAAGCCTCACTGTCATACTGACTAAGACGCTTCTTGGATTTCAGTTCTTTCAGCCAGGCAGGAGAAGAGACAGCACTGAATGACACACAGAATCACAGTTCAGATGGTGGCATAATGAAAATGCTTACACAATTTTTTTTTTATTGTTTTCTCATCATTTCATGACATGAATGTTTTTTCATGTCTACTGTCACACTCTGTTCTTACCCTCCTTCTGTGCCACTTAAAGGTGGCAGCACCAGCGCAGCCCCTGCAAGATGAGGAGCAGTGCGAGGAGAGCGGGAAAGTTGTGACGGGGACTGTGCTACTTCTTCACGTTGACTTTGCTTATCTTCTCTTTGCTTGCCTTCTTCTGTTGAGTCTCCTTTTACAGATCCTCCTCCCCCTGTTCTCCTTTTTAATTGAGCCTTGGGAGCAAGTGAAGTACACTAAGTGCATACCCTGACTTATATCATCCTAATAAAAACTGGACAACATGATATTTAAACTCACAATAAGGGCTGTAGGACTCAGACCAGGAACTGTGGGGACTCTTTGAGAAGCAGGAGAAGGAGAACAGACTATCTTCGATTTTGGCTGCTCCTCCTCAGAGTCTGAATCTTCTTGCTTGGAAGATGTCTCCTTTTCATCTAATAAGAGTTAAGAGTCGGAGCATGCAGTAAGTCAACATTACTTAACAGCTTTTCTTATGAAGCATTAGTATTCGGTTGAAATATCTTTTTTATTCTTAATTGTAAAGCTCACAGAGCTCCTGCCCTTTGTGTAGATTATATTATATTATTGATGTTGTAATAACCTGTGGAGTCCCTCCAGTCTGTGGTTTTTGTCTGAGCCAACCGGAGAGAGCGTGACGGACGGGTTCGACTCCTCCTCCTACCCAACTCTACCTTGGATCTCTGGGCACTGGTGTCGAGGAGAGGAGTGGCGCTCTGAGCACAGACACACAAGTAGACAGGAACAGAATATACTGCATTCACCAGTGTGTACACAACAATGCAGATGTAAGAGCACATATTTTTCCACATAGGTATGCAAAGTAACAACCAAATCATATGTTAATGATTAAGGCACACAACCATAAATCAACTGACACCATGGTTTGGAAACAAAGAGTCACCTACCTCAGGGAATGGAGCAAAGTCTGGCTCTCTGTGAAAATCAGTGGCATCAACATCTTGAGAAGAGACCTCAAAATCATGCTCAGTGAATGGCTTTGGACTGAAGAGAGAGAAAATGTTTAACAGTTATGTGTGAGCACAGATTGAGAAGATTTCACAAAACTGTATTGCTGAGATGTTGTCAGTTCATTTTTCAGTATCTTAAAGACCATGTTCATCAAGGTCTGCTCCTCCTTGTGCTGTATTAACCACAAGGGGGCACAAGGAGCTGTGTATGTGCAGCTGCACTTGGTTATGCTGTCAGGGGTTTTTTGATTCAAAAAGGGATATGTCTAAATTGCATGTTTCAGAAAAAACAGAAAAAAGACATATGGGGTTATTACTGGTTACACCACATGCTCCATAATCATACAAAGAAACCAGAGTTAAACTTGGCCCTCCTGCCTGCACATTCAGGGTGCTTACTGTAAAACTTCAATGTCAGACAGTCATAGGGCTTCTGTTTTTCTGGTGTGTTCAATTTGAATCTCATCAATGTGAAACCAAACACTTAGCACAAGACACAAATAATCAAAGACACTTAAACCTCTGCAGACCTGTCTGCTGCCATCAGTTTAGATGAAGGGAGTAACAACACTTAAAGATACAACTAGGACATCAGTCTGTAGCTCACTATCAATGGGCTTGGTATTTTGTTATATAATGTTTATCCTACCTGTCAGTTTCAGCTGTCTGTTCACAGACCCCATTCTGCTGATCTGCCTCACTTTCTATCAAAGCATCAGTGTCTTTGTCTTCTCCGTTTACACAATAACTGTTAACTTGTGCCTGTAAGACAGAAATACAGGGTTGAAATTAAACTGGGATATGGACAAGAAAGAGCCAGACACACGAAGGAAGCATTTGTTATTGTGTGTTATTTACTAAACAGTATCATCTAAAATCAAATGTTGTAAAACTTCTTTTTTGTTCTGAAAATCTGCATATTAAAATTTCACATTGTGGAGTTGAGGCAGGGAGAAAATGGACAGAGTGCTGAGCCAAGATCACTAACTACAGAGGGAGAGAGGACTAAGGACCAACCAAGCATGCATCTTTTAATGAGCTGGTCACAGAGGCTGAGCTGTTCTCAATAAACACCATGAGCATGTGTATGCACGCACACGCCCTGGCATAGACACACATACGTGTGTATACACAGACATAGTGAACACACTGCTGCTGTCACACCCACATGCTGGAATGCATGGGCACACACACACACACAGATACACACACATGTTCCAAACAACAATGCTGTGCACCTCCTCACAAATATTCCTTTTAGCTCTTAACGTTTTGTCAAAAGACACATCCCAGTTCTTGTGTTGTCTGATACCGTCACCTGGATACAAAACAAAACTGGAGTAAATATTGGTGACGTGATGATCTCATACACATCTCATGTCCTTCATAAGTTGATGTATCTTTCAGGACATACATATTAGCTTGATTTACACAATGCCTGTTGTCAAGCAGAAACACAACATGAATGAATGGGCTGCTAGAGAGTTTTCTGTAACCACAGATTGTGTTCAGATGCAGAGAAATGTCTTGTCTCACATAAACACACAGTCTACAGTGGTCCAGTTCCACAACCATACACTTATCTGTGCCGCTCATATTATTATTAATGTTGTGAACTTGTGTGTTCTTTCAGCAAATCATCTGACTCACACTTCCCTGTATTACTATTCCAGAAATCTTCTTGAGAATGCAAAGAGAAACTACAGTAATGTTCTAAATAATTTCTTTGTGGCAGTGATACAACTATGCAGCAGTGAATGAAACAATGCGGCAGTCGCATCACATTTTGATTTGTGTGTTTGAAATAAACAGCTCTTCGTGGCCTCCGTCTCAGCTCATGATCTGGCTCTTTATTTGCGAATAAGTTCCATCATCCACACCAGCTAGTATTTAACTTTGCGTGCTGTTTGAAGCTGTGTAGGTAGTTCCTAGCAGGTTCATCACAGTGTTATTGCAGTTTGAAACAAAATGGATGATGAAGGTAAGTGCAAACCAGTTGCTGTAAAAGCAGAGCTGTCATTAGCTGGAAGATGCTGAAATGTTTTGTTGCTGAGGGGAATATAATAAACCCTGTTGGCTTGTCACTCTTAATCACTCCATTCACATGACACACATTTGTGAACCAAACCCATGTATTTGTGAACGGGACACTACTGTATGTTCTTGCGAGGGTAGAAGATGTACAAGTCAAGACAGAGTCTACCTCATGGTAGTTTACCTCCATCACATTTTTGTCTTGGTCAATGGAATGTGTAAAGGAGTGTGTTTATAAACGGGCATCGAGGATAACATGGCTGTCAGCAATGCACCTCTAATAAAGACAAAAGTGATGCATTATTAAATTTATAGCCTGCAAGTTATTTTTCTCCTTTTAGGTTTTTGTTTTTCCTGTGCACATACTGTACACCCACATTCCCTGTAAGCCCCCTGGGCAAAATCCTACACTACACGATATATATTAAACAGTATTACAATATTAGTAGGGCAGAACTACCAATAGCAAGATAATCTATTACCATAATTAAGAGAAACTGGATGTGATCAGGTTGAACACAAGGCAGATGCAGAAGGCACAGACATAAACGGCATAAATGTTTATCTAAGAGTGTCACACTTTGCTATAGCCCTCTGCTTTATCTCTGACACACACCAAAGACAGAAAGGGAAAGGGCATGCATGTACACTGATAAAACACTACATTCAGACAACTTTATCAGTTCACTGTGCCTTTCCTAAAACAGCACTCCCTCTTTACATTTGCATGGTTATCTGTTAAAACATGGGCGTGGAGTTATTAGACTAGTGAATGGGACACATGGGATAAATGGAGCTTTGATGCAAAAAAAAAAAAAAAATGCAAAAATGTACCTAAACTTTGGTATTACTTTGACAAACCAAACAGCTGTTGAACTGTTCATTTGTTACTTTACCTAATCTCACTGGAAATGAGCTAACCATTCCTTCAAGGGCAAAACATTTCATGTTATTTATTGCATCTACTCAGAAACTATACCAGCTCTTACAGAGCAGGCTTCAGTGGTTCTCCTCTGCAGTGTCTGCCGACTTCTGACAGAGAAACGATGCAGAGATCTCCTGCTGCGTCTGGCGAAGCTACGAAGTGGTGACATGGCTCTCTGGAACCTTCCTTCTCCGTCTGCACTTTCTTCTTCTTTATCCTTGTCTTCTTCCTCCTGCTTCTCCTCTGTGTTGCCCCACACCAGCTCCAGAGCCCCTTGCAAGGAGCGGCGTACACTGCCCACCCAGCCCGCTACGTGCAGCTGGGCGGCTGAAAGTTTTCCTCCCAGGAATTGCATAGTTAAAAAGTTCATACGGTTGGTCGTCTCAGCAGTTGTGTCAGCATGGGAAAAGAGTCAGCAGAGAAACAGTGGCAATTATGTAGTTTTGCTTGGCTAATGATGAAGATATTCTGTAGATGAGTCACAAGACTGGATCTGTGTTCTGGCGTTTAGTTGTCATTTTCACCAAGCAGGAGGTAAAGAGAACAGAAACTGTCTTCTGTAGAAAGAAGGCTTCTGACATACAAAACAAGATATAGTCCATCTTTCATTTGAGTGGGATCCATTCTCTCTCTCTCCATCTTTTTATAACAGTCTAGCATTTGATATCAATAAAGAAGTAAATAGTATGTCCAGCCAAGAGTTTGCATGTTGTAGCATGTAAATTGTAGCATTCATCGTCATAGATGTTACAACCTAAACAACACAGTCTCAGAAAAAGACTTATCGATCATCACATTATCATCCATCAAAAAATGTCCTTTGGTGCCAACTGTGGAAGTTAAAATGTGCACAGTAGCTTTTCGTTACCTCTTTCCATGTGCAATCTTTTCCTCTCTTTTGCTAACATTTGTTCTGTCAGAGTCAAGCCTGTTTGATTGTGTTCCTAAGTCCCAGTTCACACCGCAACTCCATTTTCCATTCAGAGATAAAACAAGGAAAAGCAGTGTGGGAAATATTTGCCACTCCAAACATCGAAAGCCAGGCGCAGACAAGTAGATCACCCCTTTATCTCCTCTAGACCTGAGTGTTTTCAGAGATCGGCACAACAAAGCAAAGGTCTGTGCTCGGACGTGGAAAATCCCCAGAGAAGGAAGGTGCAGCAGGCTGAGCCAAGGTGCTTTCTGTACCTCCCTCAACTACTCTTGTCCCGTAGGTAAATGCAGGTAATGACTGAACTAGATCTTTGTGAGAGGACAGGGAAGAGAAAACAGCAGAAAACAGGAAGACCTTTGGAAAGTTGAGAGACAGTTTGAGCAACAAGGAGCACCAGAGGAGAAAACAGAGCGAATATGTGAACTTTCTTTTCCACATTTTAGCCCATCCTCTCTGTGTGTACGTGTGTCAGAAAGTGTGTGTCTGGGTGTGCATAGGAGGGTGATGGGTTTGCTCTCAAAACAGGGTGGAGAGACTGAGAAGGGAGACAGAGGAAAGAAAGCACATAGGGGCACCATGTATGGTAATTCTGACACACTGCCCTGTTGGACATATCCAAATGAGGACATGATGACCACGTAGCAACTAGACCACCTCACTATAAGATCCATCCGTCTGTTTGTCTTTAGAATGACTGCGGCTGCACAGTCTGCTCTAAAATTTGTGCTTGCAGTGTGAACACTTTCCACATTTTGCTCTGTGAAGGTTTCTCTGTCACACATTAGTGTCTCTTCTGTGGACATTGTCTTGCTTTTTGTTTTATAGCAGAGTAGCGTGTTTAACATGACACAAATATGTTGGTTTCTGAGTTGCAGAATAAGGAAGAACAGTTTCTAAGAGTAGCAGCACCACTCAGTGGTGAAAACAAGGATGTACTCACACACTCATGACTGAGAGCTTCGATACACAAATGGCCATAGAAGGGAGGTAAGTGGTTTTATACACTGTCCCTCACAGCAACATCAGTGGTGATGTGGGTTAAGTGTGCAGACAGCAAACAGAAATACAATTCCTGTTCACCTTGAACTATTTGTGTCTGCTTCCTTGTCTATTTTCATGATAAAAATGTTCTCTCTCATTTTCTGGTTTTTCATGTTCATCTGTCTTGCAGGATATAACACCAGTTAATTTAGTTGCACACCATATGTGATCTGTCACATATGGTCTGTGATCTGGGCTGTGTGCGTGCTGACTGGCTGTAAACTTCGCTTTGGTCTCTTACTCTATCACCAGTTGACCAGCAGCTGATTAAAATCTCTTGTTTCAGGTAGTACAGTGATGCCATTTATCCGTGGGTCCACCCAGAAGTGAAATCAGACATAGTTTGCAAGTTGACCGCAGCTGTGCTATAAACATTGCTGGTCATTGACTGAGAAAATAATCTCTGCTACATGATAGTCCCTTATTTTATAATATAGGTGATCTATACAAATAAATATGTTTTTACAAGACGCACCTAAAAAAACTGTTTAAAAGTTCTAGGACAGGTCAAGGACACTGACAAGCAAAGCTTGTCTAGCATCAGCCTACACTAATGACCACAACTTTGCAGACCTTAAATAAACGTAAAATGGGCTGTGTAGCAGATTTTAAATATGTAGATATCACATTACCTAATCACCTTTTTATCTAACAGTAAGTAAGATTTGAGGTGAACAAAATCTTATCTTAATTTAGTTTTGAATTAGAAAACAACCCGTGGTGAATTGGGCTTTACTCACTTTAGTGTTTGTACAAAATAAAGACATAATAATTAATAAGCTAGCTGTTTCCCCCTGTTTTCACTTGTTGTGCTAAGCTTAACAACCTAGCTGCTGACTCCAGTTTCCTATTTTTCATGCACATGCAAGACGTCTAAACCTCAGTAGCTCATTGCAAAACCACTAGCGCCTACAACATTTCTGTCTGAAAAGACTCACCCATAGCTGCTGGAAATAACCCATCCAAGATGCCCACGTAAAATAATCCATAGCTCCTTTATTTATACACTCTTACCTCGTCTTTTTCTTTTGCACTGCTTTCTAACAATCTAACTTTACATGTTTTTTTTCTTTGCAGATAGGAGTACAAAACGAAAGGACTAGAGAGACAGTTTTGGGGAAGATGCGGAGGAAGTCGTAAACCTCACATCCTGTTGAAGAGTTCTTACCACACATTTTCATACATACGCTACCACATACAGGGTTCAGATCAGCTCAGAGCTGTAAAATTCTCTTCTCCTCCCCGACATATCGTCTTCAGTAACATGAGAATGCAAATAAAATAAATAAAATAAAATTCAAGTCAACCCTTGTCTTTGTTTCACAATCTGTAAACTACTGACACATAGCAAGTTCCTGCGGACTCCAGGCCGTGTTTGATTTATTACCGTCATGCCTAAACAAACAAACTCAAGCTCTACGTCGGGACTTGATCAGGCTGCAGCAAGTGTGACAAGAGATTTTTCCTCGTTCTACAGGAACAGCGGTGTCTTAGTGCAGGTGAGGTGTGTGTGCCTCTGTGCTGTGGATGATTCAGTGGAAATAACTACATTTACATGTACACTCCTGTCTCTGTTATTTTAACCTCGCCCTTTCAGTCTAATTTAACAATCTGGCCTCATGCTGCTGTGTGCACACAAACGCAATCAAAAACATTAATAAAGCTGAATTTAAGGGGAATAGGACTACATTTTGTTTTTACCTCCTGCGAGTCTTCCTCTTCAGATTCATCTTCCTTATTATCCAACTCGTCCTCGCTCTCCTTCTCCTCTTCATCTGCTTCTGCCTCTAGATCCATAGAGATGAGCTGTGTCTCCTCTGGCTTCTCCTCCTCCTCTGCCTCCTCTGGACTCTCCACGTCTGGTGTAGGCTCTGGGCTGTCTGGCTTTACCACCTGCTCTGGTACTTTACTTTCCTGAGGGTGTACAACCACTGGTGCCAGCACCTCCACTTCGTCTTGACTCACAGGTTCAGCTATCCAGCTCTGGACAGGATGGGTTTCTACTTTAGCCTGTGAGCCCCATCTCTTTGGTTTGACAGAGAAATCATCAAACTCCACTGCGATTTGGGGCTTTCTCACGGAGAAGTCATCATAAACAATTTCAATTAGATTCTCTGGAGTATCATAGGTGTTTGTTAATGGGGAATGTGGTATGACTGGCTTCTGAGACACATCATGAGAGTCAAAGCTGATTAAATTTGACTCCTCCTTCGCTCTCTCCTGCAGGTCGACCAGTCTTTGTTCTTTTTCTCTCTCTTCCTCCAGTCTAAGCTTTTCTTCCAGTTCTTTTGCTCGCTTTCTTTCCGAATTCTCGCGCATTTTTCTCTCCAGTTCCTCCACTCTTTCTTTCTCCAGCTGTTTCTTCTTCTCCTCTTCCCTTCTCACCTCTTCTCTCTGTTTTTCTATTTTCCTCATTCTCTCCATCTCTTCCTCTTTGTCCTGCTGAATTTTCCTCTCAAGCTCTATTCTTTTTCTCTCCTCTTCCTTTCTCTCTTCCTCTCTCTGTTTTTCTATTTTCCTCATTCTCTCCATCTCTTCCTCTTTCTCCTGCTGAATTCTCCTCTCAAGCTCTATTCTTTTTCTCTCCTCCTCCTGCCTCTGTTTGTCCCTCATCTTCTGTTCCTCTTCAAGCTTCCTTTGCCTCTCCCTGTCTCGTTCCTCAGCCTCCTTTCTTAATCTTTCTCTCTCCACCGCTTCTTGTCTGAGTCTCTCCTCTATCTGCCTCGCTCTCTCTCTCTCCTCCTCTTTCTGTCTCTGCTGCATCTGCTCTAATTCCTTTCCCTCTTCAATTTCTCCTCTCAACCTCTCCGTCTTGCTCACCCACTCCTTTTCCACCTTCTCCTCTTTTTGTTTCTCTAAAATGATTTTGCCATCTCTCAGCTTCCCCTCCAAATTGTGAATTGACCTCTCTTCCACTTCTTTCATCCTCTGTTTGTCTCTTTCCTCCCTCTGTCTCTCCTTTTCCATCTCCTCCTGATATTTTCTAAGTTGCTCTTCTTCCTGCTTCATCCTCTCTCTCTCCTCCTCTCTTTGTCTTTGCAGCATCAGTTCCATCTGTCTCTCCCTTTCCTCCTCTTTTAACCTTTCTCTTTCCTGTTCCTCCTTCTTTTGTCTCTCCATTTCATCCTCCTTCAACCTCTCTCTTTCCCTTTCTTCCTCTCTCTGTTTCTCCTCTTCCCTGCGCTTAAGGTCTTCCCTCTTCCTTGCCTTTTCTTTATCCCTTTCTTCTTCTTCTTCTTGTTTTTTACGCTTTTCTTCTAACTTAAGTCTTGCCTGTTCTTCCTCTTCTGCTTTCAGTCTTTTTTCTAATTCTAAACATTTCTGTTGTTCTTCTTCTTTCTTTTGGATCTCATCATCCTTGTTCACAGGAATTCCTACTCTACTGTATAGAGGCACTGAAACAGGGGTGTTCTCCTCACTTTTATCCCCAGAAGCCTCTTCTTCTTCTGAGCTGGAGTCAGACGGTGAACCCAGGATGAGTGGAGGCCCACCATCATCTGTCTCCACGATACCAAAGCGAACAGAGCGACGTTTGACGTTGTTCCTCTTTAGAGCAGGCTTAAGGCTTGAACCTGAGTCTCTCTCATTTGTAGCAGACTGGTCTGTAGATTGGTTGTGGTTGCGCAGCTGAACCTCATCCTCTGATGATTTGTTCTGCTCATGCTCCCCTGGCGTAACCGCTGTCCTTTCCAGTGGCTTCTCTACAGCATCTTTGGATGTTTCTGTTGGGGACTCAGCAGGTTGTTTAACTGGGGAGACCTTTGAAGATGGAGCGACGGCCTGTGTCGACTGTGTGGTGGTTGCAGGGAGTTCAACAGCTGCCAGTTTAGGTGTTTTCTCTGACACAGGACTTGAAGAATCAAAGCTGTGGAAGAGACAGAAGTGGTTTAATGATTTTATTTACTTTAATATCATTTTCCAAAGGTCAGTGGCAGCGCTATGTAATTTCATCTATCACATCTAATCCTACCTATGTCACAGCAAATTAATAGTTTAGTTTAATATTTGTGAAGAGATTATGATAAGGAAATTGTGATAAGGAAAGCGCTCATATGTGGGAAAACTGCTGGAAAAGCATTCCAGGTGACAACCTCATGAAGCTGGTTGAGACTAGAACAAAGAGTCTGTAAACATGTCTTAAGAATCTAAAATGTATTTTAGTTTTACACTTTAGCTTATTAAAGGATTCCATGGTGTTAACCTGAAAGGAGCTCTAGTCTGCTCTACTGTTCCGATGTTCTCAATATAAATACACAATATAGAAAATAATGAAAAACTAAATGAGATGTGTCCACTTATTTATGTATAATCATGTCATCAAACACAATAAGCACAGAAGAAAGGAAGCTCACTCACCTCCTAGAGCGAGTTTCTGGAGCGACCTGAGGCTTCGGAGCTTCAGAACCTGTTTCCATAACCCAGTTTTTAATTCGGTCCTTCACACCTCCGCTACTAGTTATAATTTCTGGCTCCTCTTTCTTTGTCAAAACCTCTGGCTTCGACGCAGAGTCAAACAGCCGACTGATTCTGCGTTTTATACTTCCTCCACCACTGTAATCCAATCCTCCTTCATTACTGTCTGTGTTTGACGGCTCTGGGGTTGTTGGGCTCGGCTGTGGCGCAAAGGGCACCGTTTTTGTTGTAGTATCTTTGGTGTACGTTGGTTGGAAGGTTATAGTTGGGTTGGGAGACAAAGGCGGACCACCTGACTCAAACTTTGAGGTGAGCTTCGTGGACAGACGCCTCCTAGTGCCACCCCACTGAACTGCTGGATTAACTGTGGACGGACTGTCGCTCCCTGATTCTTCAGGCTTTTGGGTCCGAGAGGTTTTGTCGTCTTCCTTTGCTTCATCTTTCTGTTCTGAGTTAGTCACAGTATCTGGCGGTGCTTCATGGTTTGTTTGGATGACATCTTCTTTCTGGGCTACACTGAATTGTGGTGGCTCTTTTGTTGGAGTGGTTCGAGGGGCTGGATCTGATTTTTCTGGAGTTACTTTATAATCAAACGTATCGTCTCCATGTGGAATTTCTTTACTTTCATTGGTTGTTTTTGGTTTATCTTTGACATGCTCACTTACAGGACTGGGTTTAGAATCAGGAGTGGTGGTTTGTTGAGGAGGTTTCTGAAGAGGGGTAGTAAGAGACATTGTAGGGACACTTGTAGTCTGAGGGGCTGGATCTGATTTTCCTGGAGTTACACTGGAACCAGGGGGAGCATCTCCTTGTGGACTTTCTTTACTTTCATTGACGGTTTTTGACTTATCTTTGATGTACACAGCTACAGGACTGGGTTTGGAGTCCGGGGTAGCGATTTGTTGAGGAGGTTTCTGAACAGGGGTTGTCAGAGACACTTTAGGGAGACCTGTGGTTTGATGGGCTGGATCTGATTGAGTTAAACTAGAGTCAGGAGTATCCTCTCCATGTGAACTTTCTTTACTTTCAGTGGTTGTTTTTGGTTTATCTTTGACATGCTCACTTACAGGACTGGCTTTAGAATCAGGGGTGGTGGTTTGTTGAGGAGATTTCTGTACAGGGGTGGTAACAGACCCTTTGGGGACATTTGTGGTCCGAAGGGCTGGATCTGATTTTCCGGGAGCTGCAGTGGAACCGGCGGGATCCTCTCCCTGTGGACTTTCTTTACTTTCATTGGTGGTTTTTGATTTATCTTTGATGTGCTCACCTACAAGGCTGGGTTTGGAATCAGCGGTGGTGCTTTGTTGAGGAGGTTTCTGCACAGGGGTGGTCAGCGATACTTTGGGGACACCTGTGGCCTCAACTTTTCCAGACTGGTTTATGGTTGACTTAGATGTTGCGCTAAATGTCCTTGGAGCATGAATGGAGCGAATGGTGCTGTTCTTCTGCAGAGAGAAGGGCTTGGGTGCAAGCCGGGGCTTGGTGCCTATAGGCGACTTGGGTGTTAAGGTCCTTCCAGGGCGGGAAGCCTCAACAGAGCTATCCATAACTCAGTCACTAAAGGAAGAGAGGAGAGCAGGTGTTTACATATTGCAAACTACATATTTACATTGAAAAATTACATTACTGCTCTCAGCACAGCCAGTCAGCTGGATACAAAAAGCTGTTACAAAGAAGAGTCTGGTTGGTCTAGATTTTTTGAAGCATGTTAGATCTGCAAAGAGAAACTAATCAATCACCCTGAACAAAGACTAGAAAGTATAAAAGCTTTAACCTTTTTATTTTTTACTTTGTTTTCTTCAGTCTACTTTAGAACCCTTTTTTTCTAAATTTAACAAATTAAATAACCAGTAACTCTATAAGAAATGAGACTTGACCTATCACTGCCATTTTGTAACGTTGCAGGTGTGGGGTTTAATAAAATACAGTACATGAAGACTGGACTACTTAAGTTTTAAAGTCGAAAAGTACCATTAAATGTTCATTTTATATTTATAGATTTACAGACATATGGAGTGATATTACACTAGTATAAATATGGATTTGATAGTAAAATTAAGTGTCTCTGCAGGTTTGTCATTTTAAAAGCACAACAGGAAAAACCACTGAAATAGGAATCAAAACAGGCATGTAGGAGACATGTCAGACTGGAGCAGGCCCAGTGAGTCACCACACAACTACAATATTTTCTCCACTAATGACACAACCACAACAGATCTCCTGTCCAACTGAAACCACTGACAGATAATGAAGTCGCAGTCACATGAGCATTTTGGTAAGTCCTAATAACTAAGCTCAGGAAAAAAAGCAGAGCCAGCGTTTACACACGGTGTGAAAAAAATAAACAGTAATGCTTTCAAATCTGTTACACTAAATGCCAATGGCATTGTACGCAACTTGTCATCTGGTTTGACCTGTAAGAGTTTTGCACAAACCGGTAAATCCACACCCTACAGTTTAATACTGTGACAACACTCTGTGTATCAGGAAAAATGTTGGTTGTGCCTCTCTTATGTTAACAATCCACAGCTGGTTTGCAGAAACTGTTTTGATTCCAGACTACTATCAGAGTGCGCACTGAGGCCGTTTTTTTTTTCTTTTGCATAAGATAAGGTTATGTGTTGTTTTTACCTTTAATGCTGCATTGCTCAAACACACAACACCTCTGGGCGTGCATGATATTGTGTAATAGGATCAGATTGGGTTCCTAATGCTGTTTTACACCACCCAGTGAGGGTAAATAATGTGTTCAGCTTGTTGCTGCTTTCCTCTTCTTTTCCATACAGCTGAATTCCTAAGAAACAAACACTGTCTAGTAGATACAACTTCAGCTGATTGATGTGTCTTCCTGCCTATTTCCATCACAATGAGCAGGACTCCGGGAAAATCATTCTGCAGCTTATCTTTACCTCTGTTTGCTTTTGGTCTGTTACCCTGCCAGTGCTTATGTTACACTCGGTAGCTTTAGTTTTGATCTGCACCTTATTTTTCTGCTTCTTTTCAGTGATGCTCAGAGGGAGACCACTCCGCCTGAGATCACTTTAAGGAGCCAAACATCGCGACGGCGACAACAGAACTTGTAGCGCACATTAAATAGTCACATTCACGTTACATCAGACATATGTATGATTAAAGGCTTGTTAATAAGTTACCTATAAACGCGTCAACAATGAACTCCCAGTCGTTGAACCAGCAGTGTAGCTGTCTTCCGAGACTGAACAAAGGAAACCGAGATAAATGTTTGTAACTTTAATTCAGAATAAGTTGTCAGCCTTGTGAACGTGAGTCACACTTTTTTTTTTCTAGAGGCGCATGTACGCGGATACTCTCACCAGGATATAACGTTACTCCAAATTACAAACGACAGCTGGGGAAACGGTATATATTTATTAAACACTATGCACCTGCACTGAACATCAGCTTTATTAACTATCCCACCGCCAAAGAAAATGATCTAAATTTTTTTAACAACATAAAATGTATTTTTATTTTTTTTACCTTATGTTGTCATACAGGTGGAGGAAGGAAGCGGGAAAAAGTTACAGAAGAAAAGTATCCCTCCGCTTCCCGCGATGGTCTCGCCTGCTGTGCTGTTGTTGTCAGAGTTTTTTTTTTCAAATCACTCGCACTAACAAGACGCCAGGCTGCTCCCAACACCCAGCAGACACTCCCTCCGCTCCCCGCAGGCTGAGCCACGCTGCCCCGGGGGTCAAGTCACACACGGGGAGGCACGATCAGACAGGAAGTGCGATTACTTCAAAATAAAATGCACTGAAGTAGAGCATGCATTTTTATTTTAGATAGACGGAGGATACTAAAGTGACTTTTACATGTATGTTTTAGTTTGCATGATTATACAAGTCAGTGAGAAGATGATGTCTCCATTATGTACCACCGGTTTACTTTTGTGGTGCAACGTGGCCAAAAAAGTCGCATTAAGTGCATAAACTGGCAATAGCCACTTGAAGCCACTGCAGGTCACAGTTGATCTGACAGGTTGACTGAAGAGCTGATTAGGACTCTGCAAGAAGGGCCCCACCATCTGGGTCACGAAACGTTCACGACGCTGTTCATTTTTAGCCCTGGAGCTATAATCTGCATAGTTCTACATACCCGAAACTGCACAAAAAATGTCTATGTAAACTTAAAGGGCAACGTCACAGATTTTCAATCTAGAGCTTCCTCCTCTAGTTTGAGGAGTATACATTATGTACAGTATATGAACGTGAAAGTTAGAGTGCTTGCAGTTAAATTACATTTCTTTATTGTGTTGCACATTTCACAGCAAAAGTTGTTAATAGTTGCAGGGGAAATAACACATGCACCCTGAATTTCACTTTGCATTTCTGCATGGTGGTTTCAGTATGTAATCAATCATAACTTAAATCCTCAGTTTAAACAGTTTCCCTCTGGGATTAATAAAGTTTTTTTTAAATTTTGAAAACTCCAAACCGGATGTGTTTATCAAATTCGTGGTAATTTGACTATAATTCGCAGTTCAGTGGACTGGATAAACAGGTTCGGAATAAGACTAAAAGCCACTTTATGCAGAGTGAAAAGGCAATGGACACATGCAGCTCTCACTCCTTTTTTTTTTTTTTTTTTTTTTGAAAGTAGGCTTCTGACGCTACCCGGGACTTCCTCACAGCAGGAAGTGCCTTTCTCCCCATTTGCATGATACCTGAACACTTACGA
Source organism: Ctenopoma multispine (assembly GCA_034779795.1). Lineage (NCBI taxonomy): Eukaryota > Metazoa > Chordata > Actinopteri > Anabantiformes > Anabantidae > Ctenopoma > Ctenopoma multispine. The sequence goes on along the minus strand of JAUYWH010000022.1, from coordinate 7,946,689 downwards.
CATTCATTTGCGTTGTGGGCGCTGTTTAGAAGACAACACCACACAAACAAAAAGCTTTAACATCAAATATAACAGACCTGTGTGGAATAACTCAGTCTTATCTTCTTACAGTCATAACTTTTGTCATATTATAACTACCAGTATCTCAACAAGCTACAAAATATAAACTACACACTGATGCATGGTAACAATCTGTTAATGTAATATATTTATTATTTTTTATTATTTTATGATGATGAAGATGATGATTATATGTTATTTTTGCAGACGTATATTCTTACTGAAATACATAATCAACATTTAACGTGTCAGTACCTCAGGGACTAAAATCAGCTCCACCTTTACCACAGAGGTCTTTCCTGGACTACACCTCCTGCAGAGCTCTCCGAGCTGTCACAGCTGAGTTGACGTGTTGCGGGCAGCGCCCCCTGGTGTCCGTTTCCACGAACCTCTCTTCACACCCCCCTGCCGCTCACCGGACGAGTTGTCATGGAAACTGTGCAGCATGTGCTTACAAAAACAAGAGCTTGACCGTTCACCGACGGTTCTCTCGACATCCGACATCCGCGACGCCATCTTCCTCTTCTTCAGGCAGTCAGTTCATCACAGGGCGAAACGGGACGCGTTTCTCCAGACAGACAGGAGCCGAGGAGTGTCAAAAGATGAGCGGCACCAAAGCCCGCAGCGACGCGCCTGTTGCTGAAAACGTCTCGGGGCACGGCGCCGCCGCTCCGCCGCGGGACCGCAAGCCCGGTGGAGGGGTTCTGAAGAGGCTCAAGTCCCGGAGGAGCCAGGTGGACAGCAGGCCCGTCACGGAGGAAGACCTGCGCTCACAGAGCGGACCCATCACACCGGAGGATGTGTTGGGACTGCGGGTGGCTACGCGAGGTTTGAGCGTCTCTCTGTCTCCTGTTGTTGACCGCTCAATGTTCTGCCTGTATGATGAATTATAGTACACGATCATAATGTGACTGCCTCATACAGAAAGCATTATCACAATGGGTCACAGCTGTACCGGTGCTATTACAAACAAATGTAACACCAGGAAGCGTTTGGTACTATGAAATGTTTTCTTACGTTGAAGTGATATCACACTGTAACTTCAAACTCTTTAAAAAAAATACTAAAATACACACGATCTTAAAGTGCTGCTGTGATATCACATTCAAAACTGATCAGAAAGATCTTTAATTTGATAAGTAGTGACAGCATGGCCAACATTCCCAGCTGATGAATCAACATGAAAAAGGGGAAAGGAAATTAAAGAGACTAAATGTAATAAATAATTCCCTTCTTATGAGAGAAGAGCATTGATTATGACAGTTAAACTGTGAGGCCAACATGTTTTAATCTCTATCTTTTCATATGAATTATCATTGTTGGCTTCATACAGTATGTGTCTCCTTTCATGTATGACTCAGACACAGTAGCCCACAGTCATCTTATGTGAGGGCGTACAGAATGTACACAACTGTATGTCAGTGTAGGCATGCAAGCAAATCTATGTCATTGAGTGTTGACAAGCGCGATGTTTTGCATGTTACCTTCATGTATAACCAAATAGCTTGTGTGTGCTAAGTATAGTGGCTTTAAAATGGTGTCAGTATTATTAACTCCTGCCACCTGTCTGTCATTGTTGTAGGGTACCTCTGTAAACCTGAGGACAATATTTATAACATTGACTTTGTGCGCTTTAAGATCAGAGATTTGGAGACCGGCACTGTCCTGTTTGAGATTGCCAAACCACCACACACAGGTACTGTGTATTGTATTTCACCTGCCTCTATGGACTGTGTAGGATCTGGCTCTGAAGCACTAAAATGAATGTAATGTAAAAATAATTGTATGTTGGGAATTATGTAAAGTGTCTTGTTGCTGTGCTGCTTTCAGAGGATGATGAGGAAAACAGGGAGGCAGATGCAAGTCCCGGACGTTTTGTACGCTACCAGTTCACCCCAGCCTTCCTGAGACTGAGGACTGTGGGAGCTACGTGAGTGACTCACACATCACTAACACACACCTAACAAATTTTTCCATACAGAGACAATGAATACAACTACAGCATTGCAGCACAGACTGTAATAACGTCGTTATAAACAAGAATAGACCTGATATCTCTGCCTGTTCTTTAATCAGGGTGGAATTCACAGTTGGAAATCGGCCTCTAAACAACTTCCGCATGATCGAGAGACACTACTTTCGTGATCACCTGCTGAAGAGCTTTGACTTTGACTTTGGTTTCTGCATCCCAAACAGCCGTAACACCTGTGAGCATATCTATGAGTTCCCTCAGCTGTCTGAGAGCCTGGGTAAGTCCTGCTATCAAAACCCAGAAGCATTATGGGTACATTTTTAATGGTTGTTTTGCATATTAAGTATATGATATATTGTACAGTTAAGGAGTTACTTACTAATGATATTTTCTTAAATGGAGTGTTTGAATCCTTTCTTGTCATGTTCCACAATGAAGCACTTAACAGAAGTAAACATTAGGTTATATTTTAGCACCATTTGGTACGGAGGCTTTGGTTTATTAACTTAACACACTGTATATATACTGTGTGCTGTTTATATTTGATTAAATTGTCCTACATTTTGAATACACGCATATTTAAGACAGTTAATTGTCCTTGCGGTGACATCTTTGTGCCTGTTTGTATGTAGACACGTTATTATGAACACAATACCTGATACTTAACCACCGGTTACCAACACAGATGAGATGAACTGATTAAGTTTCGGAGCAACCTGCTGCATATCGCTGCAATAAATGGATTTCACTGAACATTAACATTAGCTACATGACTACATAACTACAAGGATAGGATTGGTTTTCCAGTCTTGCATTCTAAAGTGAACAGGAGGCATCAGTAGCTCAAGTTAGCTAAATAAATGAGTATCTTCTTGCCTGTGGTGAATCCAAGTTTATTCCCGGTGTTACGTGCCAGCATCACACTACATACAAGTACTAACAAGTATGCTTTTGCCACAGTTCAGCAAGGTAACACAAAGATGAAATATCTGACTTTGCAGTATACCCACATAACTTCTGAAGTGTCGGATAAACTTTTGACTGAACTTTGGAAAGCCTTTTTGCATGGAACGTGGAATGTGTCCACCCTGTTTGCCCTATTTGTTTTACAGTTTAGTTAGTTAGATGGAATTATTACGACAACCAGGGACCAATTACTATGTATCATATGAAATGAGGCTTAAAAACTGTCACATGACAGACGTGATGATGTCTATGGTCTTGTACATTGTTTTCAACATTAGTAAAGATATTATTGTTATGGAGTAAAATTTGCTTTTATACTATAGGTTCTTATTGCATGGATATTAAAGTCTTTGTTGCCTTTGCTTTGTTTTCTGTTTTGCAGTCCGTCAGATGGTGGAGTGTCCTTACGAGACCCGATCAGACAGCTTCTATTTTGTGGAGAACAGACTGGTTATGCACAACAAGGCAGACTATGCCTATAACGGAGGACAGTGATATCTGCCAGCCAGCATGCAAACACGCACACACACACACACACACTAATATACGCATGAACACACATATACGTACAATTATAGATATACATATATACACACATGCATGCACAGTTTATTCAGTCACACATGCACAAGCAGCTACAGACACAGTTGAGTTTCCTTCTATGTTTGTGAAGATGAAATGCCATAATTGCTGTCATTTTCAGGGGATGTATCTGTTATCACAGAAGATGTGTATCGCTTAATCTGTCCTCTGACATACAAACAGGAAGCTCCTGCTAGAAAGGTGAAAAAAGGGGGTTAAGATGGGTTAATTTAACAGTTTTAATTACAGACAGATCTCTTTAAAACCAAAAGAGGATTCACGAATCTAGCGCAAACAAACCCGATGGTTATTAGATGGATGGTTAGTGTCCTCTTAGCAATTTTAAAAGTCTCCTAGCACCCACTCAACACACACACATTTCCACACACACTCAATCCCCAAGTGACACACATAGTGTTTACGCAGTGTTTGTCAGAAGCAGCTGTTCTCAGAGCTACCGCCTCCACAATCCACTCCAGACAATGTCAGGGGAGAAAGAGAGAAACCATCCACAAAAACACGCCTGTCAAACACACATGGTCACTCCTGTGGTTCCCTTCCCCATCTCCCGCTTTCATACACACAAGCACGTCACAAATAGCACTGTGTAAGAGTTTCGATCAAAGGTCTCTCAGCTATAACTATTGATTTTTGTTTGAAGGTTTTCTCCGGGTGATATCAACAAAGGTATTTGTAAAAATACAATCTTTTTTCAAAAGTAGAAAGAGAGCAGCAGATATGATTAGATAAACAATGCGTTAGACATTTTTACAAATCATCATAGGTTGGAGTGTGGAAAAAATTTGAAATAACTATTTGGTTGGAAAAGGTTGCGCTTCCTTATTTGAAAGTCACATCATCTTTACGATCTTACTTTAATTAGCTGTAATTTTTAAATTATGCTCGCACATCTCAAAATGTAGGAACCAAGTTAGAATATGTCTGGAAACTGAGTGGTTTCAATTCTTTCCTCCTCTTCTAATTGTGTACCTCCTCTTTGTACTTTGTAAACTTTGATGTTCAGGGTTAGAGGTGGTGATTGTAAATATCTCCCTATATATATATAGTTTGTAAAAAGTGATAAATGAAAATAAATGTACATTTTCTGATACGAGATGTGTGATGTTTGATTTCTGATGATGAAAGTTGAAGGAAGGAAGTTGAGTTGATTTTCTTGCCAGGACAGTCCTATAAGTGGCCACTAGGAGGAGTAATCTAATAGCCAAGTCATAAAAGTTTGACTGTGGGAGTGAACACGGCAGCTGTATTATTATACTATGAATGTTGACATAAATATTAGGTATTTGCTTTAAACTGGTTGAATTACTTCAGATGAGGTCACAATCTGATCCTTTTTTCTTCTGTGGCCGTAGTATCACTGCAGAGGTGACGCACACTGATGTTTTAAAAAAGTTTTGAATCTTAATATCATTTTAATTCCTCATCAATTCCCATCATATCAGCATATCACGCGATACATTTTGACGTTTATTTAGGATTGTTATATTTTGATCATTCATTTTTGGAGCCTTATGGGATTTAAACCCCAATTCGAGCCTCTCTCTGTTTACTCTCTCTCAGGCTGTTTCCTCCCATTGCTGTGTTCATCTCTTGATCTCTCTCAGCTTCTCTCAATTTCCCCTCTCTCTTTCCAGCTTTCATGCCCAAAACCTCATGGTCTTTTCTCTTCTGCCTCTCTTTTTCTATTTCTCTCTCCACACCTATGCAGCACTCCCTCCTTTGCTCCACTGTTCTGTTTTCCCCTTTTCTTTCCTTCTCTCTCACCTGGTAACCAGACCTCTGGAGAGCAGTGTTGAGTTTCCACTTTCCCAGAGAAGAGGACAATCTGAGCCACACAAAAACCCACAATAGACCCCCTCTGCTCTCTCCTCCCTTCGCTGTTGCTGCACAGCTGCACACACATACACAGAAACATACACTACACTGATATGTATATAATAGAATATGTACACCTTCTGCGTGTTATGTGCTCTGTCCTGCTTACCACCTCATTCAGTTTCAGATTAGTTTGCAATTTTTGCTGTAGTCCTGTTTTTCTTCCTTAACGCCTTAATAAAGCTGAAATTTAACCCGCTGATTTAAATACTTAAATACTGTCATCATTCCATAATTTTATTTGCATCGGCAAGGAGCTGTGCGTCGATTAGCCAGTCAGAAGACTTGTTATTGCAGAAAGAGGTCACGCAAGCAGGAAGTGGTCAGAAGTTTAAAATGTCAAAAAGACACAAAGCAACATGGAGCAAAAAGACATGGAGAAACATTAGCATTCATTTGTAGATTTCTTTGTGTCTACCACCAACATGAAAGTCAGATATTATTATTATGTTATTTTTATCTCAGTTTTGCTCTATGCCATTCTGACCCTTTTACTGCTAAAATGTTCCACTACGTTCATGAGCTAGTAAGTAACTGTGTTTTGTGCTGGCCAGGCAGTGATTTTATCAAATATTTTTTTCCCACTGAAAACAGCTTCAAGTTGTGGGTTCATAAACCAAAGCAAAAAGCTTAAAGACGCTAAGAGAGCTTCATAGAGCTGGAAGGAACTGTAGAGTAAGTGAAAATTAAGTATTAGCTCATCATTATGAGCAACTCCTTTCACTTGATGCTTCATTTGATCCAGTGTTTATATAAAACATTGATTTGTGTAGCAATGGATATTTTTTTTAATGTGTAAATTATAAAGTATAGTTACATTAGACTAGTTTATTACTTTTGGAGAGTTTAAATACTATTATTTTCCTACCCAATAGCATGTACATTTATTAATATACATAATGTAAGCTAATTTTAAAATGTATGCACTTCAAACTGTCTATAGACACAAATGACTTTACTCAAATCACACTTTTTTGCAGAAGGTGATCTATATGTTTAAAGTCCATAAAAAAATAGTGTGAAGACCTAATGTGTGACTTGCTGATTAGACAACAAAGCAGGGAACAATTTAAACTCTGAGCTCATAAATCAATAATTACAGCTTTCCATCAGGCTGTAGGGCCTGCACACAGCAGCACGCAAGCTGTACTGTACTGAACCATATGCTGTTATAATAGCAATCTCAGTATGTGCACTTTTAGTGTGTACAATTAGAGTGCACAGACACACCCACAGCAACAGATAGACACTCTTTCCAGCTTTCCAGGGATGATTTGTGTGTTCCCAGGCCTTCGTGGAATACGTTTCAGCTGTCAGTTGTGGATCAACATGCACGCACCGGAAACAATTGGACAGGTGGGATAAATTCATCCCTTCGCTTACACACACACAGACACACACACACACTTTGTAACTAGCTTGCCTATGTTTTCTGTTCAGTGCAGTGAGTCACACCACATTTACCACAAGATTGGGAGTGAGAAGCACTGATTTCGAAGTTCCCCCTCAAACACACACACACACACACACACACACACACACACACACACACACACACACACAGTCACACAGATCTACACTGAGGAAGAGGGACAGGGGGGCACGATGGCCTCCTATAAATAGCAGCTAGGAATGGCGTTGATAGGTCCTGTGAAAAGAAATGGAGGGGGGAGTGGAAAAAGGATTAAAAGAGATACAGGGACGCACTGCAACTTCACTTGTTCATGTGTCTGTGTCTGTAAGGTACTTTGCAGAGAGGTGCCATGGATTTGTTGCCACCAAGAAAACTCTCTCTTGGACCCCTACATCCCACCCAAGTAAAAACATCATCCATCTGCTGTCTCTCCTTTTGACACACATTCTCCTTTCTCTGTCTCACTTATCGCCGTTCTGTCTTTCGTCTTTCCTGCTCCGAAGCCCTCGTGTGAAATCCATCGTGTATTAACTCTATATTACTCGCAGCACATCTTCCGACAAAGAGATGATGAGTCACTGCACGATGATGGTCTCAGAGATGGTCATGACTTCATCTGTATGTGTCATGATGTCATTTCCAGCAAGTGCTGCGTGACATCAGATCTGAAACCGGTCAGGGAAGAAGTCGCAAACATAGAGGATGATGTGCGTTAATATAAATAAACACCCATGTAGAGATAAAAACACAAACATTATCCAACACTACTATGTTTAAACAAAAAAAAAGAGCATTGAACATCTCATTTTGGACTGGATGGATGCTGTAATTCATTGTAATGTGGGGCAAAGATCTGTAGATGTGACAAGAGATAACAGATAATTAGTTATCGAGGAGTTAATAATGCACTAGTGCAACAGTGATGGATGGTCAGTTCTTTAACAAGCTGCGATTCCCATACCAATTTCCATGGTGGCAAGAGCAGTATTGACAATCTGTCTTTAAGTGTTATGTCTCAGCTTGATTTGTAATTGGAAGCCTTTGTGCGACTTGTGTCTTTGTCCGCCCAACAGTCTGTTCAGTATTACGGCGTAGATCTCCACTTCTGCTTACAATCATACAGCTGACAGACAGAAATAGTCCTGTGTCATTACACTAAATAGGTTGTGGTCTGTTTGTGCTTGCAGGAAGCCCACAGCCGCCTTTGGAAGCCTCTCAGAGCCTCCCAGCACCATCAGTCCACTTTGTTTTGTGTGTGTATGATTAATAAAAGGTTAACTCAACCCTCAGTCAACTGTAGAAGAGGCCTGTAAATCTCCCCCACAATCTCTTCCTTCCTCTCCCTTTCTCTCCTCCCTTTGTCTATCTCCCTTTGCCACACCTTCCCCTGGGGGATGGAGGTACTGTGATCGGAGAACGGAGGTGGGGCTCCTGGCGCAACCACAGGTGTGCTTGTTTCCTCCCTTCTCCTCTCTCATGTAATGATTTCTTTGGCTTGCCACCTGCCAGGTGGAAAAAACACCCACAGCAAATGGAGCATTTTAAAATGCCCCCCCTAGCTTCCACTTTAAAAGACTTTTTTTGCTCATTCTGTTTGTCTTTTATCCATATGCAAACATTCCACGTTTCTTCTTTTTGATTATCCATTACCTGCATTTATTTCACTGAGGTCTTCCTGGAACTGTTCACATTTTGCATCACATGCAAATGGTGACTTCTGATTCTGAAATAAACAGGGCTGGCTGAGGTAGAAGCTTTTCAGATCAGAAGTTGCCTTTGTAAGTCTTTTTTTTTTTTCTAAAGCCCACTTGTCAGCTCTCTTTCAAACTGCTTCAGGGGACTTAGAAAGCAGGTCCCAGGCCCTGTCAGGTCAAAGGTCACTCATATACAATAGCTTCCCACTCTGGGTCAGCTGTGGCCAAGAAAACAAAAGCAGTGAAGACCAGGATTGGACCAACTATCACAGTGTTTTAAGGTGGCAAAATGACAACAGGACAGAGGGAGAGAAACAGAGTAGAATAAAAGGAGACATAAAAAGTACAATGTGAGTGCAGTGAAACCCTTTTTCACACACTGATATCTGTTGCTTAAGCCTCAAAGTTTCTCAGATAAGTAAATCTCTGCCTTTTATTTGTCCTTTTCAATCTTTTCGGTTTGTTATGTTCAAATTAACAATAACTTTCAAAAAAATGTTCTTTAGTATCATAATCTGAAAAGTAAAGCCAAAGGTTTTTGGCTTTATTGTACTCAAATCTTTTCACATTGCTCTAACTTGTTCCTCCCCCTCCCCCACGCTGCTGTCTTTCTCCTCTCTTTTTTATTCACTGCCATTGATCATGCATGCAGAAATTCAGCACGCCCAACCATGGCTTCAGCCAGGATAGGTTAGCTAGTGCAAGGTCCTGTCCTACATACTGTTCTCTCGCTATGGTCCACCAGGCCACAGTCACACCCTCCCCCTGATCTGCCTCTCTTCACTGACTTCCCCCTCTGCCCCACACACACACACATTCACAAATACCCTGCAGCCAGTCTCAGAACCAGCACATCCATAGATCATCATGTGGTGCTGGGAATGTTAACTTATCACCGGTGAAAAACTTCTAATCAGGTGCACGGTGACATTTTGAGTTCTTATGTTTACAGTCTCTGATTCATTTCTAACTTGTTACTTGCACAGACGAGGAGTTGTCTTGAAGCCTCAGCTACTCTAGTCAGATTATTGTATCCAAATCTACATAAAATGACAAGAATCCTTTGCCTGCTTTTTGTGTATGCTGTGGACTTGTGGCTCCTGTGTACCAAGGTCACAATCTGATGAGCTAAGTTAATTTCACATAACTTTGTGAGCACTTATCTTGTTTCACTTTTGTCAGAGAAACTGAGGTGGTGAAACTGCTCAGCTGACCAGGCTTGCCCTGGCTGAGAGAGCGGCTGAGATGTAATGCTGCTAATCTGTCACTTAGCTGGTTAGCACGGCCAGTCACATGGGTGGAGAGAGAGGGGGAGTGGGTGAGAACAGGGTTGGACTGTGATTTGAACTCCATGAAAGATGTGCAGTGCCATGAAAAAAGCATTTGCACCCTTCCTGTTTTATTTTTGTTGTTTATTTTTTGCACATTTGTCACACTTAAATGATTCAGATCATCAAACTGATGTTAATATTACACAAATATAACCTAAGTAAATACAAAATGCATTTAGCCACATGTTTTCAATTGTATGTGTTGAATCTGTTAATATCGCGACATGATGTGTTGTTTTTCGAGATCTGTTGGCTTCACTTTGTCAGACAGCTTCTGTTTAAGTGATTTCTTGTTGATTCAACAGGTCTGACAGTAAAGAGTGTGGCAAGTGAAATGAAACCACATAATGCGGTTAATGACAGTTCATTCATGATTTAGCAAAGGGGGCGCTTACTTTTTTACAAAGGGCCAGGCAGGTTTGCTCTTTTCCCTTTAAAAAATGAAATAATTGTTTATAAAATAGAATTTTATATTTACTTTGGTTATCTTTGTGTAAAAAAAAAGGGAAGGGGGTAAATACTTTTTCACAGCACTGCAGAACAGCTGTTTTGGATGTGATGGATGAGGATGAGAACTGGGCAGCAGGAACAGGTGGGCTGAGGGTTGGACCAGGCAGCAGTGACTAATGGATGTGGAGGATCTTGAAGAGTGTGCTTGCATGATATTTAGAAAGAACTGTTTAATGTGTAATAGTTATGATGATGATGATGATGATGATGAAAAGCAATCCAAAAGGTGATCAAAGGGACATTTGGTCAAAAATTAATTAAATGAGATCTATTACAGTGGGATCTAAGGGTGCAGTGAGGGTTGGATTGAATAAAGTTAATAAATAATCCCGAATACTATGACATCATCACTAAATATATGGTCATATCACATTGCTTCACGTTGCATCGTGTAAGATCCATATCACACCACATATATGACTACATCATATATGTTGTGTTACATAATATAAGATCACATAATATTACGTTTAAGTGTGAGACAGCTTAAGAGAACACATAACATTACATGACAACATAACATATAATAACATAACACAACACAACATATAATAATATAACACAACAAGTACAAGAATGACACATAGGCGACTCTGTTTGTTATTTTATGTGCACATAGGGCTAAGTTGGCAGGGAACAAGTATCCTGGCTACGGATGCTTCATTTCACCAGAGGCCTCACCTGGCACAGCAGGAACACATCATTTTCCATTAGTAACACTTCCAAAACCAACTCCAACAATTACTGAGTGACAACGTAGTAATCGATAATTAAAAACAAGTCTCGCACAGATGTATACTATGAAAGTTGGTCCTGTACGTATGATTTGATTCGTTCTTTCTCTCTCTAGCTTTTGTATGTCTTGAGATCCCATTGAGCCTATTTTTATCATAGTGCTACAGCATTGTATAAATAAAAAGCTACTGTAGGTCTCAAACCATTCAAAACGCGTTACTGGGCCAAGCTGTTGTGATCAACCAATGAATGACATGAACGGCGGGGAAACACTACAGACAGAGAGAGAGAGAGAGGGAGAGAGAGAGAAAGAGAGAGAGAGAGCGCCACTGGCAGCGTGAATAAAGAAGGCAGCAGCGCGCAGGAGGGAGGGACGTCCGAAGCTGGGTAGGCTACGGGAAAACGAGGTAGAGGCGGAGTCTCGCTCTAACCGTGTGTGCATGTATGTGTGTGTGTTTCCTCGCTTACCCCTCCTCCTTTTACCCACCCCACCCCCATCTCTACCCCCCCCCCCCTTCCTCCCTCCCTCCCTCCCTCCCTCGGCTGCCCGCCCCTGAGTCTGGAGCAGCAGCAGCAGTGGAGCTTCACTGCCTCTCCTCGCCTCACAGTGCGGGAATATACCAGCGGAGAGCAGAATGGATACGGAAGGGAGCCAGAGCAGCCTGTCCTCCAGCACGGACAACTCCCCCCACGACCCCTGGTAACAGCCTCAGCCCGCCCGCCCGCCTTTCGCTCGCCTCTCGGCCCGGTTTGAGTTCACCTTGGACTTTAGTTGAGTTCAGTGCGGGAGCGGAGCCGCGCCGAGACAAAAGACAAGCACGCTGTGTGCGTCTCTGTGTGTGTGTGTGTGTGTGTCTGTATGTGTGGGATGGATCCACTTAACGGAGCAGACGCAGACGCACCGCTGCTTTCCGCCTGTTTTCCTCCTTTTTGTTTGCTTATTTGTGTCGGCTTTCCTCCAGAAGGCCACATTGCAACTTCTCCTCCATCATCTGGAAAATCCTGTCCTTTTTTTCCTCCTCTAGGGGATTATAACGGCCCGACTGGCCGATTGGTGACTTCACAACATGGCCGATGCTTTCTTCTTACTTTATTGATGCTACATTACACACAATTCTCCCAGTTTTCTCACTCAGTGTGTCTTGTGTTGTACCTGAAAGACGCGTGTTATCCTGTGTAACTTACAGCTTGTATTTCTCCCATTCAGCAAAATGTTCATCGGGGGTCTGAGTTGGCAGACGACACAAGGTGAGCTGTCCCGCACGCTACTTTAATAAGTCTCATTGAAAGCCTCCTGTTTACTCATGTATCCATTTGACTCTGATTAACCCTCTTGTTGCCTGTGAGGATGTCTGAAGTTCAGGACACGCCGTAAATAGTTAAATCAAAGCCTCCTATTCAATAAGGATCAGCTTTTAGGATTTAGACTTGCCGAGACGCAGGGAGATTAACACTGGAAATGCGTGCACATACATCGACTTGTCTGCCTTTTTTTCCGCCTGTGCTCTACACAGTTAATAACAGAGAGATTTGTAGTAGAACTGATCGATTATTCAGCGTTAAAGCAGAAGTTCGGCTCACATCTGCGCCCACGCCGGCGTGTTGTTTCCCCCCCTTATTGTCGCACTCCACCGGATCCATTCATTTATTTTAGGACCCGTGAGCGCAGGCTGGTGCATGAATACAGTTTGTTCTTGTTGCGACGACCCCGTGTTGTTATTCTGCCGCCGTTACTGTCGGAACAGGCTGTCGTCACCGAGCGCAGCTTTGTTTGTGGTCTGCGCGGCCTAATGGACTGTGAGCTTTAATGGCCAGCTAGTCGATCCGTGTGCGTCCTCTGAGGGCTGGAGGGACACAAACGCAACGTGGTCCGCCCGACCCCATTGTCTCTCTCCAGCCCCTGCCAAGCACATCACCTCGCTACGGCCTGTAGGAGAAGTGTCTGATGCGTGCGTGTGTTTAAACCGTCTTTTCCTGCTGTCTCTGCAGAGGGCTTGAAGGAGTACTTCTGTAAATTCGGCGAGGTGAAGGAGTGCATGGTGATGCGGGATCCCGTTACTAAGCGGTCGAGGTAAGAAGGAGGCGTGTGCGCTCCGCCGTCCTATCACTGGATGCCTCTTGCTCTTCTACGCTTTTCCATGTCACTGGTCAAACTGTTTTGGGTTTGAGTTCTAATTTTTGTGGCTTGGATTAACTTTTTTGTTTTTTCTTTTATTTTAAAGGGGGTTCGGGTTTGTGACATACGCAGAACAAGCCGGCGTGGAGAAGGTTTTGGCGCAAAACAGACACGAGTTGGACTCCAAAACGGTGAGTTTTGACTTTGAGGAGCTGGACGGTGCCACTAACTTGACTTGGGTAACTTTCTGTGTAGCATGTTTTTTCCCCCTCGGTGCACTTAGCCTCCCACCGTATGGCTTGTAAAGTTGAGGAGTGCGCTTTGGAGCAGCCCCCTTCTCCCCCCCTCTCTGCTCATTTCCCCCTCCAAATCCCGGTTCAGGGCGCCAACATGAAAGCGTTCTTTCTTGGTCTTCATTGCCATGGTTACCTGGGGACCTGAATGGGGTAGGAGCCCCTGCAAAAACCCTCACAGGGTTTATGCTCAGAGCTCACAAGTTTTTTCTTCTTTCTTTTTCTTTTTTTTTTTTGCAAAGAAAATAACAGCACCCGTTTTGATAGTGGTAACTTTCAGAGGAAAAGGAAACAGTGGTTCCCAAACTGATGTCAGGGGAAGTCTGTGAGGTCCAAATGAGTCTTAGTTGAATTTAAATATTTATGTAGACACCGGGGGTTTATAGAGAAAGCGTTTGAACGACTACTGCGATCAGGCGTTTCTCTGTGATTTCCCCTCCTACACTAGTGACATACGAAGATTCAAATGTGGGTAAATGGGACATATCAGTTACTACACAATAGAGCACCCAATATACCAGTGTTCAGCTACATGCAGTGTGTTGACATGAAAACATGTGTGAACCCCTGTGGTTTGTAGTTTGGCAGGAGTCAAAGCCGCCGACTGTCATTTAAATATCTGTGAAAGTGTGAATGTTGTGGTTTGGTCATGTAGATTGGTTATAGGTAAGGGGACTGGGTGTGTCTTTGTCAGCTTGTGGCCTTTTCTAAAGACACACACACACACACACACACACACACACACACACACACACACAATAGGATCATTTGAGAGTGAAAATCTGTGGCACAGAAAGGCAGCAGAGCCCAGGGGTGGAGAAAGGTAGAGTTGGTTAGCTGTTGGAGCAAGCCTGTTGCCAGGGGTGACGCCAGCCACAGGAGACAGTGCTGTAACTGCACAGCCTGATGGGATTTATGTCTCCATAACAACTTCTCTGCTATTTTGCATTAACTTAAGACACCGGGCTCGGGCCAGGCAGGCAGAGAGCTCTGACACACAGACATAATGTTATGTCATGGCAGACATTTATACTCTGTTTATGTGCGTGGAAGAGTGAGATAATATCTATGATTTTGCAGATGTGATGATAGTTATGAACTTTAAGCAACTTCTCAAATATTCCAATCTTTCCGTGCAGTAATATTCGTTACGGAACGGCTTGTGCTGCTGGTAACATCTCAGTTTCTGCAGTTAGCTTGGAAGCTAGTTGTAAGCACCTGTAAAGTGTTGCTCGGTGACTCATGTTACCTCTTAAAACTAGGGACTGCTGGAGTCTTTGAAGGTGAGAGAGAGAGAGAGAGAGAGAGAACCAGACCGTGTGTGTGAGCGCTAGTTTGGAGGCAGCTTGGCAGGTCATTGGTGGGGTTAGGCGTGGCCCTATTATAAACCAAAATACAGCATAAGGCTAAACAATAATAATGTGAACGACTCAAATGCAGCTTTGGTTGCTCAGGTTGTTGTGGCTGCAGTGTGCAGAGGAAGCACGCTGTGGTACCATTTACCCAACCAAGCGTTTTAAACAGGGGTATGGTTGCCATTTTGTCATTCCATTTCGGGGAAAAAAGCTAAATTTCTTCATGTCTCTAAAGCTCCAAATTGGAAAGGCTGTATGATTAGAGGCAGGACTATCTCTAGACCGCTTTTTAAATTGCTTATAGCCTAATTTTATGACACTGCATGAAATATAACTGATGCAAAACGAATGAATGCTGTGCCGCAGCTCTATAGCTGCAGCCAGTGTAGTAGGTAATAGGGTTTCTGCTTTTTTTGCTTATGAATGAAAATGAATAATTTTTTTAAGTTAAACATACAGCAGTTTAGAGGCAGATTTTTGCAGAGACTTAAGTATTTTTAATAACTCGTGTAACTTGGGACCAGTATCAACCTCTGTGTCCCTTCAAATCTCCCATTTTGTTTCCACGTTTTCAGTGCACTTTGTGTCCGCCTCACACCTGGACTCTCCTCTCTCAACAGTTTGGTTTTATCAGTATCAGATTTGAAGACATCCGTCCTTGGAATGAGGAAGAATATTCGATGCTCGGATTTTTCTTTTTTTTTTTCATTTTAATGCCGAGTTGTTGGTTTGTGAGATAATACTTCATAAAGACTCAAGCAGGTAGAAGAGATGAAGAAGGCGTATGAAAAATGGAGCAACAGGGTGCCGTGAAGGGACACAGGGTGGGAAGTAAACCACTGGACATTTACTGGTTCAAGGTCCGTGTAGCTAGTATTAAACATTTACAGTCCTGTTACATCCAGTACTGTTTCACGCAGCCTTAGCAAATGAAAGCCACCGGCTAAATACTTATCAAACATTACAGTTATTACCAATACTGAATGTTGCTAAAAATGTAAATACAACAAATAAGACATTGTCTTTTGTTTTTTGAGTGAGGACGGTCGAGATTGTTGTTTTGGTTGGAGGTTAGATTTCCTGTCGGGGCAGAGTATGGCCTTAGGGTATTGGTGTGCTGTTGTGTTTCTCTGGACAGAGAAGAAGGGCACAACTGGTGTTTGTTTTCTTGGAGAAATGCTTTACTGGAACCAGGAAGGAGAAGAGACGAGACTAGATATTCTCTGAAATGTTATGGACTTTTCATTCACTTGGATCAGTGTGGGGTTATTGTAGATTCTGGCATGTTATTATTTGTGCTGTATTTATAAGCAGTGGATTATTGTGCACTTTTTAGTTCTTTAGCCATATTCATAGTGCTGTAGACAGTGCTAGTATTATTTAAAAGGCGGTGTCCTAAAATAACCCAAGTGGAATGCTGAGCTAATATTACTTAATAGAAAAAGTTACCTTTGTGGATAGGAATGGCGAAAATAAGGAATATACAGATGATTCTTTGGGGTTTTATTTCTTTGCACCAAGTAAACAGGAATGCTCTTTTTTTACGTTGTTACACTACGTGGGCTCTACCATCTGGTTAGTACAGTAGTAGTCATCAGTATGGTGCTAATATAGCTGCTTTAATCTACATCCATGCACTGTAACAACATATGTTAGCACAGGACTCTGTGGACATTATCACCGCAGTCTGCCGTGGCTACTGGCCTAACGCCTGGTTAGCGGAGAGTTTAGATACTAGCAGTAGCTCCTTGCTCCTCATTGGAGATTAGCTGTTACTGCTGACGTGGACAAAACTGGAGAGGGGGCATAGAGAAGGTGGAGGAGGAGAGAGAGGGGGAGGCCCAGCTCCTGTGCTGTAATTAGTATGGATCTGAAAAGCAACTAATCGGATTGAAGGAACCAAACTAGATTGGGCTTCCGAGGTCCATGCGCGGCCTCGGATCCAGAGATAAAGCCCGGACCTGCTCTTAAGGTGGATCTCGCCATGTGTGTGACCCCACACCCCCAACACCACCACACATACTGGAGAGGTGCTCTAGCAGGCTTACAGGGTTGGGGAGGGGGGTCCTCATTAGTGAGCTTCGTTAACTAATTACTGTGCCATTGTTCAGCTGTGCAGATTGACCCTGCTGGCCTGAACCCAAACCAAGTCTCTCTTTCTCGCTCTGTGTGCTTACATTGACATGCCAACTCCCTTTGTCTTCTCTTCTGTTTATTGCTTTTTGTTTAGCCTATATTGATTATATTGCCATAATGGTACATCCTGTGGTGTCGTCTTATCAGTGTGGGTGTTTTGTTGCAAGAATGTCTTTGGCAGGTTGTGGCCAGTGTGTCAGAGCTTTAACGTTTATATGTGACTGTGATACATTATGGCGATACACTTGTTGTCTGTAGTTAGGAATAGATGGGTCAGTGTGTATTTTTATTTTCTTCTTGCTTAATTACGTATATGTGTCACTTTGTAGATGTGGTTGGTTTTTCTGTTTGTGCTTATCTGGGTGCTTGTGAGTTTGTATGTGTGTGCCTGTGGGGGTAGCACAGGAGCCCCAGTTCCTCTACGGGCCCATCTGTTTTGTACTCTTTGTCCTGTAAATTAATGAAATCAGAGGGGCTGCCTGCTGGGACGGCCCCGCTGCACCGCCACGCTGGACAGGCCCACTTTCTCTTGGGCTGACTCTGTTTTCCAAATGAATGCCTTCTCTTTCTCCCTGTGCCTTTTCTCTTCCGTTCAATCTCTCTGCTCTGCCATTGATTGAGTTGAGTTATATATTTATATTTTTACTTTTGTTTTCCAGTTTGTAACACTGGTGGACGCGCGGGGCCACATAAGGTGACTATTGGTCGTAGCTTAGTCTAGTCTTAAAAGCTAAACCACTAAAATCATACTCTAGGCTTAGCCATCACTATGCTGCTTAGATTGAGTGGAGGTTGGATGTCATTAAGCAGGATGTTAGTCAGACCATTTTACAAACACTCAGTCATAACTCTTTTCAGTCAGTCTGAGAAGAATGTCTTTTGTTCTCCTAGAAAGGTTTTTAATATTATGCGTAACTTTTTCACCAGTCTGACTGAGATTGTTACTTTACAGAGCTACGTCTTAAATTTTATGCCTCTGAAGAGCTATTTCTGAGTGTTGCAAACAGTGACCTGGCTAAGTCATTTTTCTTTTTTGCTTTGTGGTCTTCCTTGAGGCTACTCCGCCAGCCTGATAGATGCTTTAGTTTTCATTTATTATTGCCCTCCTCTGAGAATTGCTCTCCAGAAGTAGAAATGACATGTTAGCTATATTCTGTTACTTTGCAAAAGTGGAATGATTTTTAACAGCATGGCATGACTGTAGTTGTAGTAGCACTACTACAGATATCACATTAGGCCTAACGTAGTTTAGTTAGTAACCTTCTGTATTTTACACTGTATTTAAGAGCTTCTGATAAAAACTATGACCTGTTGGTGCTTCGTCAACATGTGAAGTATGGGTGGACAATATTACGCTATGTACAGTACAATGAGATGAATTAAATTGGTCAGAAGTTTGTGATTTTTTTTGTACTATGGCATCTGTGTTGTTAATATTTCTAATTTTATTATATTGTATTATTATTGATGTTTGTATGAAAATGGGCTGCATCCATGTGTTGTCATGTTTTTAGCCTTCAGGGATTTTATATATATAGTATCCTAAGATAAAAGCAGAGTGTACATTTGTGAAAAGGTTGATTTTAAAAAACAGATTTCTTTTTGTAAATACGTATGTGGCAGTTGGTACGTGGCTGCAGCCTTGTGTCAAATGTGATTGGTCGGTTTTGACTGTCATTGTCATGTTTTGTGTTCCTGCCGCACACGTCGCCTCAGGGCAGGTCCCGTCCTCTAGTCTTGTTAAAACAGTTAAAGGCAGGTGGGCTGACCTGAACACAAAAGGCTGTTAACTCTCCGTGCATTCAGGTCAGAATGCACCGAGAGCTGACCCTGTTGTGGAAACCAGGGAGCTTTATTACAGTAACGTTATTTACAACACAAAATAGCACAATACTATAGTTATTAATGACTGACATTTATTGTCTGTTGTACTAGTGTTTCACAGTAATTGTGTCATTTTGTTATGCTTCAGAGGTCACTGCAGGTTTTCTGTTCTTTAATGCTGTAAACATAACAACATAATATAGTTTTACTCTAAAGACTTGTAGTAAAAAGAAATAGCAACATTTGCACATGATATATTCAGTATTGGTGTTTTATGCTTTCTTATCTCTTTGCCTTCTGAGAATAGAAAGTATGTGGCACATAAGTCACTGTGCTGGTAAGCTTACACATCTATAATGTTGCATTGGGCCCACAAAACACGGATCCTGTGAGAAATGCTGTGTTGTCGTTGTTGCTGTGCGTGCGCTCCGTTGTTGTTGCACTGCTGTTGCTGATGGTCGCCGGTGGCTCTGCGTGTCCTTGTCACCTTCTTCTTTGTGCCCAGACCAGCTGGAGGTGACATGACTCTTTTCGTCTTTGTGTCCCACTTCAAGGTGCAAAGTCCTTCTGCAATACCTTCCAAGGACGCTGCAGCTGCATCTTGGTTACACAGCGTTGTGCTCTTGAAGCAGCGGTAAATCTGAGGCACTTAAAGGTCCTTGTAGGATATTTCGGTCTGTAGATTTGTCATCAGACGCTGGGAATTATTACAGGAAAGAGATGAAAGGATTGTATGAATATTGAATGAATGCCCTCCCTTGCATTGTGCGTATTGTTCACATAATAAGTACTTATTTCTGGCCATTTGATAGACTCCTTTTAGTTGCCAATATCAATTCAATAGGTCTGATAGTGGCTCTGTGAGACAAGGGGTTTTGCTTCACACATCCAATTATTAGAACAAAGATGGAACGCTAAGACCATAATACACTACAAGGTCCTGTGACCTAAAATCATCTCTCTTGTTGGCTTGAGCAAGAATAACACGAGATTCCACACAAATGTAAAATGCCTGGCCAGGCTTTGCATATTTAGCATTATTAAAGGCCAGCTCATTCAAAAGTCATTTACTTCTAATTTTATCTGTAACCTTGACCACTGCCGAGACATTCCTCTGCGGAGAAATATGGATACAGTCAAATCTGGCTAATCCAAAATGGATGTTGTCTGGATTTGGGAGATTTCAAAAAAAAATATCCATCTGAAATGTATTCAGAATATTAAATGCTCATTTTGGATTCAAACTGCCCTGCGCTGTCTTAGTTCGTGGCTGAGATGGTTTATCTGTATCTCAACATGCAATTCAGTGAATTGTCTCACTGTGTTTTTTGTTCCCTATACCTGCTTGTTTGTCTGACGTGTTTGGATTTTTTTTTGGGGGGGTGGGGGGGTGTTGCATAAACAAGAGTCTACCATACATACTCACAGATTAGCCCAAAGAGAAGTACAGGTAGTGAGCAACATACTACTTCTGGAGCAGTGGGAGATTTGGTGTCTATGGTAATGAGTCTTAAGCAAGGTGGGTGCGTTCAAACAGTGTGTCAGTTAAAAGAGTCTCAGAAAAGGCGTGGAAAATATTAGACTTTGGTTCTGGCTGTCTGGCTGTCTTTAACAGCTCAAAAAAAAAATCACACTTAGTATTATTTTATCATCTTGATGCTTAACTTCATGTAGTCTTAAAATTCCATTAGCTTAAACTGATGGCATGTTTTAGACCTCATGAATATTGTGCATTACATCTTGTTGTACTCGCGTAGATCCCAACTGTAAATGAGTGAATACACAGTAATTCATAAATAACCTGTGCAACAAATATTTCTTTATTTGGTTCAACCTAAAAACATATGGTTTTATGGTATAATATGATCATTTCCATAAAATATTCAACAATAATGTTGAATAATAAAGAAAAAATACTTTTTTTTATGTACAGCGGTCTGTGGCACCATAAAGAAAGATTTAAATTCAGTTGTTGCACACTTGTAATATAATCCCCTAAGTATTTGTAATACAGTAGAGCCAGGCAGAATACCACAGTAATCAATGTACATCAGTAATAAAAACGTTAATCCAATTCACATTAGAACCTCCTGGAATATGAACATAATTACTCCCAAATAATTATGTTAAAACCTTTAATAATGTCTTATCCCATCTGTCCCCCGCAGATTGACCCGAAAGTGGCTTTTCCTCGCCGGGCCCAGCCTAAGGTGAGTGCCCCCTGAAGGGCCAAACAGCAAGCAGGAGCAGTGATGATGTCATGTGTCACCCCTCATCCCTCAGCTCTGGTTGACTGGGTTTAGACGCAGACACATGACCTAAGAGGAGCTGCAATCCACTTGTCCAACCTGACACCATGACCCCGTACCCTGAGCTCAACTCCCACCCCCACATTTCCAGCCAATTTTTTAGACACACACACACACACACACACACACACATATTTTGGCACAAATATGAATGAAAGCTCAGACATACAGAGTGCACCTGTATGCAAACACGCACTCCGTAGATGTAACAGAGCTAAAACTGAACTGATTTAGGCTGGCTGCTCAAAAAAGCTGAAATATTTGAGATTAGATAAACACCAACAAACACAAAGTCTTTTTATCACAAGCATCCACCCCCTACCTAATGTGATTAGAGGTAAATGATGCCTTCTTCTTCTTCTCCTCTGTTGCTAGCTGGTGACCAGGACAAAGAAGATCTTTGTCGGAGGACTGTCAGTCAATACCACCATCGAAGATGTGAAGCAATACTTTGACCAGTTTGGAAAGGTAAGCTATATACAAATCTGGTCTCTATTTGTTGAGTCTTTCAGATTCTCTAATGCAGTAGTTCCCAACTGTGTTTCCTTCTCAGCCGCCTGTATAATAAAGGTAGATAGAGCAGTGCATACAGCAGAAGCTACACATTTGAACCATTGCTTAATTCATTTTAGCTACATATTTCAACCACATTTAACTATTTCATCAATTTATCACTTTGACTTTGTCCCGTAACTTTGACGTAACTGTGTATCTATCACACATGGCGTCAGTTCTTTTGACATTGAACAGTTTTTCATTACTATTAGTTGTTTTCAGTTACTTTTTGGCGTTTTTGCTTTTATTCGATAGTATTAGTAAGGCAGCAGACAGGAAACATGGGTGAAGAGAGCGAGCGACGACATGCCGCAAAGTTTCTCACTATTTAAATCGTGTGTCCATTATTATTGTAGCTATTTCAGTCCTTTTTCCCTTAAGACAACTATGTCAATGGTTTATTTATTACTTGTAGCTGCTTCTCTGTGAACTTGCTGGTGTTACAGCTGACTCATAGTGTGACTCAATATGTGGACATATTTTTTTTATCTTCTTGTAATTTCTGTTTTATCACTTTAGTTGAGCTACTGCACAAACTTTCCATGTAGTCCTTGGCAGCTGCAGAAATTACAGGAGGTTAAGAAGACCGCTGTTTGGGAATCCCTGCTGTAAATTGACTTTGCACCTTTGATAGATTCTATTCATCTGTTGGCCCCGTCTCGATCTTTCAGCTTTTCCTTGTATATTTGTAATTTTATAGAGCCACTTGTTGTTGAAAGGCAAGTCTGAAAGAGAGAAAGAAAAGAAAGAAAAATTCTGTGTGGCCACTGATGTTTTCCTCTGCCGTCTACAGCATTACTTAGTTTGTTAGTTTATCTCTTTTATTTGCCGTTTTTCTCTTTTCTGATCACATCTTAGTGTTTTTGGCTTCTACTTTTGTCCTGCTCAGCTCCTTTGAATGAAATTTGGTGAAAGGCAAACACATGCTGTGGAGACAGATGAGTGGCCGGGGAGACAGGGGACGGAAAAAAAAAAAAGCAACAAGAGGAGGGAAAGAAAAGAGGGAGATTGCGGGGGACTGAAAGGGAAGAAGAAACCCCCCATAGAGAGAGAGGGAGGGGAAGTCAGAGAGGGTTGAAGGGCAGAGAAAAGGAGGAATGTTGAGATAGTGAGAAGGAAGACTATGAAAGGGAAAAACACAAATCTGATGGGCCATAAATGCATCGAAGTATCCATCATGCTTGATATGTTCAGTTACTTTTTATCAAACTACTCTTTGGGGGGTTTGGGAGTGTGTTTGAGGGAAGTTCAGGCTTTTTAATATAAACTAATCAAATGCAACAGCTGCTACTGTAAGAGCCCCCCCATCTTACCCAAAATCAGTACCTCAGACACCAACTCCCCTCCCATCCCACACACGCACATACACCCAGCTCCAGTACCTCTTAGCTTGTTGCCGTGGTGACCTGCTTTCGTCCATTGTCCCACTGTAATCCAGTGTTTTTTTGTTTCCTTTAAAAAATGTGTGTATTTGCATGAATGGAAAAAGAGGGTATGTGTGTGCATAAAAGTGTGACAGTGGTATCGCAGAGGTTGCGAAGGGAGGCGAACTTGCATACACTTATCCAGAAACAGACAGAACTGCGCTCACGGCCGCCGATCCAGTTGTCACAAATGTTAAGTGTGTGTGGTTCTGCTGCAGGGTTGGTGAGCAGGGCCCGAGTTTGAAAATGAGCTTTGCTTTAGGATGCAGGCCTAATGGGTTGGAAGAAATTAACAGCACGAAGCTCCTTCTGCCTCATGTCTGGCTCCGTTTTCTCTCAGTTGGCCTCTGACTCGTGTTTTGGGTATTACCATATTTCAGGTGCTGGTCTAGATTCGAATAATGTCTTCTAATTCTGGGTCGTGGATCTTGGTCGACCTGGATTACGCGTGCGACCATCACACAGTTAAACTCATTGTAAGGTGGATGTTGTGACATGTCATGTTTCCTGATTTGGCTTCATAAAATGGCTGTTTGCAGCTCTGTGCCGAATCAGTCTTCCCTGGCGATTACAGACACTCATATCTAAGACAGCACTCGCTACGCAGGATGAGGGAATATTTGGACTGTTTGGACACGTGAGACCAAAGCTGTATTATGGATCGCACCAATCCCACAGAGCATTCCTGCTGAGCAGGAGGTATTTCTTGTTTATTATCTGAGCCTGGTTACAAGGTGCAGGTTAGGATGGAATAGGACTCAGCGTCCTGTTTATTTTCAGACTGTGGCACAGCCTTGCAAAGGAAAACACAGAATGCACTATGCATTTGCAGCAAGTCTTTGATATGTGTTTTTTTTTTGTATACTTTTGAAAACCCACCTAGAAAAACTTCATTAGACTGGACTGAAATGGCAGCTCAGTTGACACGTCAGGTGTTTTCAACCAAACCAAGAAGTCAGAGACTGTGTGTGTGTGGTTTCCTAACTAAGCAAATCTGAGCTCCTGTTGCTAAATGTTCCCAGACCAATAAGACCACAGCAGCTATGTTTATATGAGAAATAAGTCTGAATCCTGAGGGTGAAGGGCTTTTAATCCTTCTGAACCTGGTGGAGAGTTGCGGACACTTCCCTTCTTTCTTTCAAGGTTGATCATGAAGCCTGTGTAGATTTCAGAAATGCATCTTAAAGTGGAAATCTGCTGTGCAGCTAGGTAATTTGATAATTAGCATTTCAGGTATTTCAGTCATACAGTCAATTATATTTAATCCAAAGGAAATCCCTGTTCCAGTGCCTATTTATCCTGCCCCTCTCTGTCTAACTGGGAAGCACTACCATTAAAATTCCCCTTCTGAAATAAAATGAAAGAATATGTTTTAACAGTAAGCAAAGGGAGCGAGTGGATGGGATGAAAAACGCAGCAGAGACAGGGCAGACGGGAAAAGTTGGGACTCCACTCACCCATGTGAGCTGGCGATTAAGAGGCTTGACTGAACACTTTGTCTGCTGGCCTGTTTAGAGAGAGATGGCCGGAGAGAGAGCACGAGAATGAAAGAGGGAGATGTGAGGAGACAGCAGGGGAAAAAAAAAATGTGAATGCCACCTTTCATAATCTCGTAAAAAAAAGTGTAATGGACTTGTCAGCAAACACTTGTTCCTCAGACAATGGCTGTACGCTTCACTAAAAACTGGATATGTTTGATGCTGCAGTCTGAAAGCTGCACAGTTAACCCTTGTTTCAGGACATCTGAGGATGTCAGAACTTCATGAGAATATGACCTTAACTTTTCTTCACTCTCCGCGTGCATGCTGAGTTGTTAGCGACTGAGCCGCTGCTAAGCCAATCTCAGACCCCCACAGCTATCCAATCAGATTGTCTTACAGCACCCTGGGCAGTGGACATCGGAGATCGTCTTCTTATTGGTTTTGGCAAGGGCAAAGGGGCTGGTGTGCGACCACAGCGTAAGCTCACACACGTGACAGAACTGTGTGTCAGCACACCGTCCTGTTCTCGTGAAGTACGTTAGATCAACCAGACGAGCACAGCACATTGTCTTTTGTTTAGCTGCAAGAATTCAGCTTCAGGGCGGCACAGGTCAAAAGCTCCTCCGGCTGGCAGAGCGGACAATCCTTCCAGCATAGATGTGGCTAATGCTAACACAGGAGGCCTAGCTGTGTGTGTAACTCTACTCTTATGATAACATGTAGGCTTGCAGCTGTCTACTTACTGTCCTGTTCCCTGGCTCTCTGCTGTGTCATTGAGTTTGGACAACCGGAGAGGAAGAAGGCATGAGGGGAGAGGAGGGGGGGGAGGCGGGGTGAATAAAAACTGAATGAAGGACAGAGCGAGGAGGAGGGTGTCCAAGCTATATGTTGATGAAGAAGAGAGTTAAAAAGGTCAAGGGGAGATTGAAGAGGCAACCTTGACTCATCATTTGGACTTTTTTCACTTTTATAGATGAACAGATGTCATTTCAGTTGAACAGGGAAGACGAGTGTTTGTGTGTTTTTCATCTGAGGTCCTGTAAAGGTTAGAAATCGGATGGCCTGGTCATCCAGAGGCCTCTGCCACTCATGTTACACTGGTTTGAGTTGCAGGGCTAATGAAAATAGCCATGTAGTCATACTCCATATGTGTGTCAGTGTGATGGATGATTACAATTTTTTTATACAATTTTGTGATAATACTTTATTATAAGTTAAGATAAAAGTTATTTCTGCAGTCATCCCAGGCCTTGGTTTGCCTGTCTCTCTTCATGCCGTCAGAGCTCCAGCAGAAGCTGCTAACTTTCCTGCCAGTGAAGGACAAGTGAGGGAGGGAGGAAAGAGGGTGAAAGGGGGGAGGAGGAGGAATATGAATAGGGCAGTGGAGTGAGTGCAAAAAGGAAAGTGGAGGGAGAAGGAGAATAAAGGGAGAGCGTGTTGACAAAGACTCGAGTTCACTTTGTTCTCTGGTCTCTGATCCAAAATGTCCACTGACAGATTTTCTATCCGCCCATCAAAACTTTATCTCCTATCTTCTATTTTTCTTCCCACTATTCCTCAGTTTACTCTTCTCCTTTTTCTGTCACATGCTTTCGCTCCCTCTCTTTTCCCTTTTTCTCCCAATTCTATTCATTGCAATAAGTCGGGAAGGGGGGGGGGGGGGGTGGAGGGGGGGCAAGTTCTTCTAATTGAAATTCTTCACAGGGTCTCCATGGGAATAGTAAACTTTGCGAAGAGGGGAAGAAAGACAGCGAGGGTGAACAAATGAAAGAGGTATAAAGAGAGAGAGGTAGAGAGTAGGGCAGAGTTTGTGAGAACTCTCGGGGCAGAGTAAAGAATGGGGAAGAATTTCCTCCAGCGCCTCTTGAACAGGGAACATTCACTTCTTTTTCACATTGATAGATTGTATTTCATTTTATTTTTATACAGCTTTTCTCCCTCCCCTCTGCCTTATCTCCCCATTCCCCTCTGCCTTTCTCTGCCTCTCATTCTTTTCTTTTCTTTTCTCCTTTGTCACCTGTCACCCCTCCCTCTCTCCCCACCACCCTCTCCATCTGTTTTCCCCTCTTACCCCTATGCTAAAGAGGGACAATAGCACCCCATGCTGCGTAATGTTGTGTGTGTGTGTGTGTGTGTGTGTGTGTGTGTGTGTGTTAATATGTTGAAGCTCATCTATTCTTCGCTTTGTTCGCTCAGGTTGATGATGCCATGCTTATGTTTGACAAAACAACCAACAGACACAGAGGTACGTACCGTGGCTTATAATCAGACACACGTGCATTATGTTAATATGTGCTGACACACTACACGGGGCACCCAGAAAAATGTCCTCGTAAATGAAAGGAGAAACAGCATGATAAAGTCAGTAGGTGAGCCTCTACTGAAAAAACCCTCAAACTTTACTGAAATCTCCCATCTCTCCCTGTTTTATTTATCTTTGCCCTCTCTGGGTGAGACTGCAGCGCCCACTGAGGGCCGCAGTGCAGGGTCAGGGTGGTTACAGGTAAAGATGTAACCTAATGAATGACGAAAAAAGGGAAAGGAAAAGGAGAGAATAGTGTTGAAGACACCGGGCGCCATAATTGATAAAAAACAAATGTAAATCTGAACACACCCCATCCATGCTCGTCCCTCATGCCAACGCCTGATTGACAGAGAAGCCAGGTGAGGTTTGCACTGATGTTGTCAGCTGCTTGTTTTTTATAAATCATTGGTGATGAAGGCAGAGGAAGAGGTTGAAGCTTTACAGTCTTATGTGCTCTCATTTCCCCAAACATATTACGTTATTACTTATATCCAGACTTTTAGGTTTACGGGTAATAGGAGCTGCTTAATTGTTAGTTTTTTTTGTTGTTTTTTATACATTGCTTCTTTTAAACTCAGTACAGAAGCATTCTCAAGCACAATCGGATGCCTTATAAATGCTTACATCTGTCAGACACACTGTATGCATTATCATAAACATGAGGATAAGTGAGGTCCAGTTTTGGAACGTGTCTATTTGTGTATCTTCCAGGTTTTGGCTTTGTTACCTTTGAAAATGAAGACGTGGTGGAGAAAGTGTGCGAGATCCACTTCCACGAGATCAACAACAAAATGGTACGAATGTCAGCGGGAGCACGTTTTATAAACCTTCAGAACTAAAAGTCATTTTAAATTTAATACATTTTCACTTCAAGTCACATGTTGTAGTGATACAAAACATTATTAACTTTAATTAAGGATTGGTTTGAACTGGTTTCTGCATAATCTTAGTAAAACAGAATATTAAATGAGCATGTATTTCCTGTGTTTTCAGGTGGAATGTAAAAAAGCCCAGCCCAAGGAGGTGATGACACCAACAGGCTCAGCTAGAGGCCGCTCCAGAGTGATGCCTTATGGGATGGATGCCTTCATGCTGGGCATCGGCATGCTGGGTAAAGTGAAGAATCAAATATAATAATCTGGAACAATAACACTGTACCAAAATCATAGATAAGTACAATGATATACAAGGTTTTATCCATATGCATTAGGTGCTGTAAAACACTGACACTAAAGCGCAGCTTGTTTTTTTAACCATGAAGTGAATGGACATTTTCACATGTAAAACTGAGTTTTAATTTAAAAAAATACCTAGACCAGTTTTAAAGCTTATTAAATATTTTAATGTAACAACGTATTTTTACGACAATAAAAGTTGAATGGCCGTTTGAAAATGGCTGAAAATCACAGGGGCGTCCGTGCTGGAATATAAAACTAACCTCACCACATGTTACGAGTGCACATTATGGTTGCTTACATGTCGTTTTTTTTAGCTCATCTCTTCTCACAACTTCAGCCAGTAAAAGTATAATGCATCTAACATTTAGAGGTCACGGAGTGAAGGGCGATACAGTTGTACACACTAGAGTGAAACATCTTTCGAAAGAGTTCTGATTGAGAAAACGCACAGAGAACCACCCATCTGTGGTTGTTTGGCTCCCTCTACTGGACATTTACCATTATGCTGTAGTCCCCATTCTCTCAGTAACCATTGGTAAATGTTGATCGCATGAGGTTTTAGTTTGTCAGGCATTTTTCTATCGTGATCCTGACTTTTACAACAACAAAAAGAAACATTTACAATAATGTAGATGTTTAAATCATCGTATGCTCCTACCAGTTGGGTTTGTCCACACCTTCACTTTAAAGTGTTCCATACCTAATAGAGGATATGTGTGGTGCTTTTATGATTAATTGTCAAATGTAATGATCTCTCTTCCTCGACAGGCTACCCAGGTTTTCAGACTACTACCTATACCAGCCGCAGTTACTCTGGACTTGCACCCGGTTACACTTATCAGTTCCCAGGTAAGTCCATACAAATCTTTCATCTAATTCATTGTCTGTAGGTCAGGTGACAGGGACAGAAGACGGGTTAGATACACGAGCTTTGATGATGAATACATAAAATATCAATCAGTCACATATCAAATACACATTTAATCTTAATTTCAGTTCTTATCCCAGTTGAGTTTGAGTTAGATTTTTAAATTAAGTTAAAATTAAGATTTAATTTCCTGCTTATGTTTTTATAAACTGTCTCCTAATGTCTCAAACCCCAGATTTAGCTTTTTTCTTTGATTTGTTGTAGCTGCCAGTTTTACTCTTGTATTCTCCTGTGTTTATTTTATTTACTTACGTAAGCCCCTTTCATTTGGCTGTGTGGCCCCTCCTTTTCCTTTGCTCCTACCTTCCTGCCTGTCCTTACAGTACATTTTTTACTTTCTGTGTTTGGTTGTCCCTGTTAGTCATCTGGTTACATAGCTGTGTGTGTCTGTGTGTGTGTGCGTGTGTGTGTGTGTGTGTGTGGATGTGCTTTAGTAGTCTGGACGGTTTATGGTGACTGTATTTACGAAGCGCTCTCTCTCTTTCTCTCTCTCTCTCTCTCTGGACCTTCTATGTTTTTAGAATTTCATTTAGAGAGGACCCCCCTCCTGACATCATCCCACCCCCCCGAGCTGACAGGTCAGTGGGTCCTCACTTCTCCAGGGGTCTTCTAAGAAAAAACAAAGCTTTTAGCAGCGGAGGAAAAACTGCTGTGTGTTTGATGTTAATGCCACAACATGTAGGAAACTTAGACGACCTGATAAATGCACCATTACTGTGTGAGAACTTTGTCTGTAATGACTGCTGGGCTGCTGATCAGTCTGTGTCAGTAAATATGACATAAACTATTCATCAGCACATGAATGTCAAAAGGAACAAGACTGTTTTAGATTATACTGAATAAGGTTTGATTAAAAATGTAGATTAAAAATATATGTATTACATAATACTGACGAAGATCATCAGCTGGTGTTATTGAATTGTTTTGATTTATTGGTGAGCTGATGTCATTCTTATTACCAACCTGCTATGAAAATATTTTTGTTTTTGATGAGGCACATTGATTAATCTCCCTCTTAACGTCTCTCAGGGCCTATAGTTACTACTAAAATGCATATTTACATTACATTCAGATCAAAAGCTTTTTGCTAACTTAGCTTCTTGTAGCTGTAAGCTTGGTTGTAACCTGATGTACAAGCAGCTGGTGCAGCTCTGTCTTTACACTGCCATCTAGTGGCTCTGGTCTTCACTTGAAAATGTCACTGTCCTTGTTTGAAACATTTTGTTCCTTACCTAAAGAGCCAGTGCTCAGATGTTATATCATTAGAGCGGTTGGTTTTCAGATTTTACCCCTTCTGCCAGTTGGATTTAAACCGGTTGACAGATGTGTGGGCAGATGTCAGTTCAACCAACACTGAGCTGTAGATTCTTTACTTATGATCTGATATGAGAATGATCCAGGATGACTCACATCTGTGCAATAATTTGGTCTGTTTATATCTCTCAGCCATTCCCCTGACTGCGTATGGACCAATGGCTGCAGCCGCAGCAGCAGTAGTCAGAGGTATGTGTGTGTGAGACATGCTGAGACAAACAGTGTGTCTACTTATGCATATTTGTATGTTTGCCTTAGGTAGGGTGTGTATACAATGGCCTGCTTGGACAAATACAAGAATATTTTTAGATGTGTGTGTGTATAAAGCCCTCTAGTGTTGAAGCCTGACCTATCTCCTGTCTCCTAGGTTCCACCCCTTCACGCACAGCTGGTTTCCTGGGCACCAGCAGCCCTGGACCAATGGCTGACCTGTATGCAGCAGCCAATCAGGACTCAGGAGTAAGCAGCTATATCAGCGCCGCTAGCCCCGCCCCCAGCACAGGGTTCAGCCATGGTTTAGGGGTAGGTCTCTTCCACACGCGCTCAGATACACGCATGGATGCACATATGTGTTCACATAGCTCATAAATAGCGTACTCACTGTTGTCTCTGTGTCCTCAGGGTCCACTGATTGCTACTGCGTTCACTAATGGCTACCACTGAGACGACTCAGGTCACTGAAGATGGGAGGGCTGCTCCTCTGCTGATGAGCCAATCACAATGCTGGCTGCCTACTGACGGCACAACCTGATTGGCCAGGCCACAGGCTATGCCGGGCTCTCTTGTCTCCCTGTGGCTTCACCCACCGACTGAATCTAATTTAATCTTTTTAAATCCTGAACTCTTGTTTTGCTGTACTAATCTCACTTCAACATAATGTCCTCGTCTCTCCTGTTTTTGTCCTCATATAGTCTAATAATTAGATTCCACGCTGATATCTTTTTCCTTTTCTTTTGAAGCTGAGAAAACTGCAAAAAAAAAAAAAAAATTCTCTGAAGAAACAATTGTCATCTTTGACAAAGACACAGAGGACTATTTTCAGTTTTTTTATTACGATTTTGTTTCAATGTGATTTGTCGTTTCATCATGAAATCCTTCAAAGCTGTTACTGATGTGAACATAGGGAGAACAAATGGTGCGAGACGGGTCTCTGTCTGAAAACCATTTTTAACAAAGGAAGAACAAACCCAACAGTCCTTTTTTTTTTAAACTCAAGCATCACGGAAACATGGAAAACTAAAATGTATATTTTGGTAGTCTTTAAAAACAAAACATTTGTAATATTGTTATTAATAATAATGATAATCTGTAAGGTATTTTATTCTGTAATTGGTTTTAAAGCAATGTTTTTATGTCTTCCTGTAAGATATTGTACATAGACGTTGGGGTGGGGGGTGGAGGGGTTACTAAACTGGCTGGCATGTCATTGGTTGGTTTGGGAAGGGTTAACAATGATTTGACTGGATGTCGTCTACTACTTTGTAAGGCCCTCTCACTACTTTTATCAGTATACATGTGGTATACATGTATGCTGTTGGCCAGTCGGCTCCGGCGTCGCCCCTACGGCGACAGCTGTCAAGTAATAAACTTCAGGAGTTTGTCTGGTGTATTTGTTCAGTTAAATACCAGTCGTTACTAAGTCATCACCAGATTTCTTGTGTCTTCATAAAAAAATACTTCAGACTGAGATGGACTATGGAAGAATAACAACCTTAAACAGACACAATTTCTTAGGGTCGGGGGATGACTTGACTTCTGCTTTTTTGAAAATACTATATATATTTTTTTGCGCGTTTCACTTATTAATGTTTTTTTTTTTTGTTCATGTTTTTCTTTTCTAAACTTTTATTGCGGTGTTCTCCACCGTGAAAACAAATGAAGGACATTCTCAGAGAAGCAATTGAGAAAAGATCACGATCATGTTCTGTCCTCTTATCACTATTTGAAGGTGCATGTGATTGCGTCTGAGTGTGTGTGAGTGAATGTTTGTGCGCATACATCAAGGTGTAACATGGAACTACTTTTGGCAACGAAGGAGCATTTCGATTGCCTTGTTTTTGGTACTGAAAAAAGATCGTCCTGTTCCATTTTGGCTCATCTGCTCCTCTCCCATTTTATATTTAGTTCTAATAAAGTTGTGCTCCTCTGGAACCAACAAATTATTGTTGATATACAGTTGCTGCTCTGTGTAGTGATGAAAAGAGGGGGGTTTGGGCAGGGAACCAGAAATGGAACAGGGTCTCGCTCCCAGTCGGCTCTGATTCAGGACCTCAGTACAGACAACACTGGCTGGCAGGAGAAGTCAAAAAGCTGGAACAAATTCAACCTTTGCCTGTTTGTTCAGCCTTCTTGTTTCAGCCCGTTTGATGTTCAGCACAGCAGAAAACTTCCTGATCCCGCCAGTAGTTCCTCTGTCAGACCGCCTGGGACACGACATAAAACTACTGCTGGACACCAACACTGTAACTTTTTAAACGTACAATAAAGCAATAAGTTATTTTTTACCTTACAAATGAAAATAGTACTATTATTGGTAATAGCAGACGACGTGTGGATAATTCTGCGGCATTAAGACTTATTTTCAGAAAAAAGAAACTATATTTTTCTGTTTTGAGATCTTGTTCCCCTTGTATATTGATTTTAATGTCTTTTTGTCGTGTTGATGTAAGGAAAAGGGCAAATGCTTTGAGTGGAGCTTGTAGCTCTACATGAGCTCAGTTACAGTTAAAGATTTGGTCTGTCCCCCGCCAAGCTTTACAGCAATGCTTTTCTTTTTTTTCTTGTTTTTTTTTTTCCTGACAATTTCAATTTTAAAAACCTAATAAATTATTCTAAATCATTTTATCGTGATTCTTTTTTTAACTAAATAAAATAAAAAAATATATATTTATTTATTGTTATTTTGATGTGTTAGATGTTAATGTAATTTATAATGTTGCTTTATAAATCTTCTCATTCAAATTGTCTTCACCTAATAGATTCCCACTTTGAGCTCTGTTATTTAGCATTCAAACATTTCTGCTTTCTCTCAGGTTGTGAAATAAAAGTTAAACTAAATTGAACTCTGAAAACAAACATGATTTTATGAAATAAACTTAAATAACATTTTGACAGTAACCAGAGGTGGAAATTAAAGCAGCCAGGATTGGAATTGGGAGAGTGAGTGCATATCTGAATGTCTGCAAGTGAAACTGTCCCACCCACCACTGCAGGTGTTGCAATAGTAACTATCAGCATGGATGCCAGATTAGAAATTGTAAAAATTGTATCAGTTTACATTCTGATGAGAGATTTGAACTCATTTTGTGCCCCTTTTTATTCATGCAAACTATCTGCACCGTGGGATTATTTTTCTACAAACATAAACTTGTCGCGTCTTCTCGCCTTTCTCAGGGTCTTCTCGCCTTTCTCAGGGGTGGTTTTTTTTCTACCTTAAAACTGCCCATGACAAAACTAGCAGAGATTTGCGTGGTGTAGTGTGACTGAGTAGCTAATAAGATTGCAGGAGGCAGACTGGGAAAATCAGGTTCCAAAAATAGGGTGATTTTATTTAAAAGGGGGGCACTGTGGTACACATAAACCCAAAATATATACTGTATGTACACAACAACAAAAAAGTTAACTTGACATAATGAAAGAAAATTCAGAATAACTTAAATCAACAACATGTGCACACAGCTGCACTTCAACATCCCCCTCTGTGGACCAAAAACCCTCTTCAGCCTGGACCAACCTCACTCTAGCTGAAATACACAATTTGCTTCAAGCGATAACATCAGTAAACATTCAACACCCAGATTCTCATTTGGGTCTCAGTTTTCATTTAAACTCTGTAAACATACAACTTAAACCAAACAACATTAATGCAAACGCATCGTCTACCCCATGACATCACCGATGATGGCATAGAGATTATAAAAAGGTAAAGTAGTTGAGTGACTCCTGGTGTAGCCTCCTGAATACATGATGGGTAGAAACTCATCACTGTATCAATAAACAAACTTTTTTCGGTAAAAAAAACAAACCCAAAAACAAATGCAGTGTTGTCACACACTTTGTAATCAGAAAGTTCAAGCATTTTAAGAGTGGTCGTGTTTAAAGCTGACTTTTGTGAGATCTAATGTGAGTATGAGATAATAATAATAATAAGATGAGAAAACCTACATAAAGAATGAAATGCCAAGAAGCCTGACTACACGTACTGTACTGTGCTAACAAGGTTCGTGTTAGACTGTTGATGGGGACCATTTCTATGTTGTGTATTTTTGTGAGCTATGGTTAACAGTGCGATTGCTCATACTTCAACTTAGGGCAGGACCCTGGATGAAGGCCAGCATGGTTAGTGATCCTCTCCCCTCTCCCCCTGCTCTCCTCTGCTCCCTCTCTCCCCACAAACCTCATTTTTCACGGCTCTGAAAGAGGACTACAACCAACGAACGACATATTTAACCTGTCAAACAGACTTTTGAAATTCTGGTTTTAGTTAAAAGTGGGATTTGGATCTGTTGTCAGGTTCTGTGTATTTCTTATTTCTTATTTTTCACCACCCGGCTGTACCTGTACCAATGGCCCTAAATCTACAGGTAAAAGGTTCCCTGAGTGGAAGCACATTTTTAGGCCGTGGATCTATAGCAGAGCAGGGACCTCCACCTCCACTCCGTAGCTACCTTTGTTTGACTATTTTCACCTGCTTTTGTCCGGCATACCCCGTCAACATTGTGGCCCTGGTGTTCTCCATCATGGTAAGATAGTCCTGCATAACCTGACTAAGCTGACGGCATTTCCTGAATTTATATCGTGCATGTGGATGTACTACTGTGTATCATTCAGGCAATAATGTGTTGGTGAGAATATAAATCTGGTCTCTCTTTGGGGTTAATGAGTTTTAGTCACTGTGTTCTGAAAAGTTGTGTTGTGAGTCAAGATGTAACCCAGTCACACACACACCTGCTCTGCCCATCAACAAACCTACTTGACTTTCTATTTTGGAAAATGAAATGCATTTTCCATGTTAACCACTGACATAAATATTTATTTAGTGGCTGAAATAAAAACTAGGCCATTAATACGCTTTTGTGGTATTCTGCCTGCAGGCCTACTAACTGTTTTACCAAAAATAAAAAAACTATTTAACACTTATTCCAAGACCCTGTGGAACATGCTAGAAAGCTTAACATAACAATTTTCCAAAAAATGTGATTAGCTTAAACCAACAATCTGCAAATCTTGGAGCATTATTTGGCTTTTCTAGCTTTTCTTGCTAGCGTTACAATTTGAAACCCTCAGATGTACTGACAAAATTTAACATGTATCAATAATTTCTTATTCTTAGTCCAGAAACAGCTATTATCATGGAGACTATGATGGGTCCAGGCGGCTGGGCAGGAACGCTTTCTACATTGCTGTTGCCTCCATCATCATCGGTCTGCTCATTATCGCCATGTCCTGCATTGTTCATTTTACCACAGTAAGGCTTTTTTTTTTTCAGAGACACCACCAGGGTCTGATCTTCAGATCAAAAGCGTCTTTCTATGACTATGTTTTCCACCAGTCAGGTATCACTGAAGTGTTTTGCATGAGAGGTGAAGTGCCTTGAAGAGCCTCAAGCAAGTCCAGTTGCAACCAAATAGACCTTTTGGGAAAAGAGGACAAACGTTTTGAATAAGAGACAACTAGGAGTTGTTGAGTCCAAAAAGAGGAGTGAAATCTTGAAATCTGTATGAAAAGGCCCATTATTATGTGTTAGAGATTCAATGTTTCCTGCGACATCAAATTACACATTTTATATATTAAATTTTATTTATTTTATATATTTAATAATAGGTGATATGTCGCCCAGTCTTCATTTAATATACAAAGGCTTAGTTTAATGTATTTTTCTTTATGTTCCAGATGGAATTTTAGCACTGTGGAAGTGGAGAGACGGAGAGAAGAGAAATAAGACACTCTACAGAAATGTCTTGGACATGTGGTTGGTTCATACCATCTGCCAGCGAAAGGACTCATGTTAACTTCAATCTGTACATCACTTCCACTCATTTTTCCTATTTGTAATATAGCCAATCAATGTCTATAAAATGTATTATAAATATGTATTATTCATTTAAATTATTTTATACTTTTTATATAAAGTCTAAAATTCCTGAGCTTTGTTAAAATATTGAGCAATGACATTATTATTATTATTATATGGTGTCTGACTGTGGTAACAAAAATAAAATGACTTTTGTATCTAACATAATATTTTGGCATCAATGATATTATGTAAAAATAAACAAAAATCTAAAGATCGAATAACTAGTCTTTGAGATAATTGAGAATTATTATTATTACTTTTGAGAAAAAAGTCAATAGAGTCAAATAGATGCATATTAGAAATATTTCTTTCCTAGAACCTTCACTCTCCTATGTTGGAAATGTTCTTGTAGTTTGAGTCGTAGAATATCACCAACTAAATATAGCACATTTTCCCTCAGTGTTTCAGGTTGCACAGCCTGTCACATGGTTATGCAAAACCGACATGAAACATGAAACATGTAAAATGTCGGGTTGAAGCAGGAGGATCCTCATGTGCCCTTGTGTGTGCATTTCACTTTTATCCGATAACTCATCTCTCTTTTTTTAATTGTTACTGGACAACAGTCAGCTCCAAACGGCGCTAACAATGTACTCAATGAAGCTTAAGGACATACAGTTTACACATACACTCAACACACACACACTGATCCTTGTATGATGTAAAACATCAGGTACTATTTTGAAGGGGATATAGACACAGATGTCACTTCAAATTACAAATCAAAAATGTCAAACTAGTCACACCAAACTTTTTTTTTCTGTCAGAACTGTATACAGGCGTAACTTAAAGCAGTGGATTCAAAAGGCCTGCTGCCATGTTTCAGCAGTTATACTAATGCACTTGGGGACAAATTAGTTTTGACAGTAATTTTGTACTATTATCGCTCATTACTTAAAAGAGAAACAAAGTGTGTTTGTAGTGCCATTTCTTTGATGTCACACCAAAGCAAAACATGAGAGAGCAAAAAGAAAAAATGAAATGTGTGCAGGGATTAGACGACTTGAAAGCACTTAGTAAGATTATCAAGGGATCAAGGTAGACTGTGACAGGAAACTGATTACCGTACCTTGTGGTGAAGCTGCTTTGTATTGAAAAGTTCACTCGCGAAACTAATCAATAAATTTCATTCAAGTTTTCATTCTACATTTAAAAAATGAGAGACTTGCTTTTATTCTTGTTGAAATAATGAATTATCTTCTTTTATAGTTCGCACTCACGGCATCAACTCACCTGAAGCTGTGCTGTGTTGCTAGTAGCATTATAGCCAGTACATTTTGGAGAGCACTTCATGAATCACACGAAGTGCTCACAAATAGGCCACTGACACCAGCTTCCTTTATTACCACCAGATAGAGCCTTCATGCATACATATCCCATTACACATCTCTCTCAGGGAACCGCAGTTTAATCCAGTTTGAATAACTGAAAGACAATAACTGTGGGGATGATGTACAGCAGGCAGGGAAATGTGACACCCACAAAATTAAACATACCAATTATTCACTTTTATGGAGAAGATATTTGCTTCTATTTTCTTTTATTTTTAACACACATCTTAAAGCTGCACTTATTGACCATTTTGCAAACAGGGGGCCAAAGGAACAATCTGTAGACACACACGCAATTACACTATAGAGCTGCAATTGAAAATACATTAACAAACCATTATGCATTTAGTCATTCACTGCGTGAGAAGCAACATTATCATCTATTTGGGCTTTGTTTCAGACCACCTGGTGAAGTCCAATATTTACAGCACCCTGGTTTTTACTCAATTACCAATTCTTTAGAAAGAGTTCTCCTTTAGCTTTTAATAAAATTTTTTGATGCATGTGTCTGGATACATAAATGACACATACATTGTGTTCCAGGGCAACATACTGTATGTTTGAATGAATGAGGCACTTGATTCTGTTTTTTTCCACTGTCCCATTTGTGGTTAGGTTTAGGCAAGAAAAGCATTGTGTTTTTGACTTAAAGTAAACACAGCATATCAGTTACAAGACTACATAAACTCTTAACTTTGCTCGCTAGTTTTGCTGTACTATGCTCACAAACAATAATATAAGAAATTAATACATTTTAAAATTCTGAATATATTCAGTGTGTTTTGAATTTACATGTAAAATTAAAACCACAGTTGCCATATATTTTTATAAGTCTTTTTTGCTTTAAATATTTTACCTTTACCTTTATTTTGATATTATTTATCTTGTCATTGAGAGCAACCTTT
Source organism: Ctenopoma multispine (assembly GCA_034779795.1). Taxonomy (NCBI): domain Eukaryota; kingdom Metazoa; phylum Chordata; class Actinopteri; order Anabantiformes; family Anabantidae; genus Ctenopoma; species Ctenopoma multispine. The sequence goes on along the minus strand of JAUYWH010000022.1, from coordinate 7,907,999 downwards.
TTCATGTGACTGCAAAACTGGGTCGTGACTGCATGGGGCCCATCACACACATTAGAAAAGTCGGATGATCCATCTTGTTATGGTGTTCTGTATATAAGGCATGTTAATATTCATTGTATATGGATACCACATATCAGATATGGTTTATTTTGACATGTTGGATTACTGTAGTTGGACACAGGTGTGATGGATTGAACATGTTCATTGCCTGTATTCTGCTGCCAACAACACACTTCTGCCTGCTACATCATTAGCTACCGGGTCTGACATGGGCTAAGACCGAGCTGTTTATAGTATAGAATATACTAAGACTTTACTGAATTCAAAACTGCATCCATTTTGACTTTTTGTGAATTACATGTCTTTCCACGTCACTTCCTTATCTTAATGATGCTTATTAAGTTTACAAGTGTGGGTGTTCGGATGTGTCGGATGGAGGAGTCGTTTCTAGCAGCTGCTGATATCTACGTGACAGTGGTGTGTGTTAGGGGAGATTAAAAACACTAATACAGACAACCAGGCCCATCTATAAGATGTTAATGAGAAACACGTAACATTTCCACCACAGCAAACCTAAGACAAAAGACATAGAGGGGATGTGTGGGTCTTAAAAGATAAGGTTGCGTGGCAGTTTTCCGTATTTGTCTGAGGAGAAACATATCATCAGTGCAGCAGTGAAGCTTACTGATTTCAGTTTTTATAGTTTCTGAATGACAACTGAGATGTCACAGGCAAATAAGCTAAGATCAATGGTGTCACTGACATGGTTAGAAAATGTGTTGTAGTAGCCAAGTCTTTCATTTTTAAAACATCTGTCTGTTGTTATTGTATGATTACAGTGACTCCTGAAGTCTTCATATACTGTACATTTATTTAAATACAGGTCAACACGAAGTTCTCCGGGTCCTCCTCCTTTGTTTGCAGTTGCTCAACTATAAGTGAGACAACTTTCAGAAAAGTTAAAGAGATGCAATTTAAGGTCAGCATTTAAGATGATCAGCTTTTAAGTGAAAGCAGATAAAAAAAAAGTCAAACTGTCTAACATAAAAGCAGCTGGTGCACTGCTAGGAAACAATTAAGAGTGAATCTCTCTATGCAGACTTGTTTTCTACAGTCTCTCCAAACTAGACGTCTGTCTGAAGCTGTCAACATCTTTAAGCAAAATAAGTACAAAGACAGGTTTTCCTCCCAAGCATTTTTTGTTCAGTGGTTTTAATAATCATTCCACAAGTGCATGGGATTTTGATTTATAGCAACCAGATGACAGATGAAAGAAATCTGATTCTTCTGCTATTCTGCAGCTATTTTCCTTCTTCTACTTCTTCTCGTTTTCTCTCTTTCTCTGCTCACAAGAATAAATTCCTTACGTCACATGTTTTGGGAGCGAACAGAGAGTTACAGTGTGTCCTGCCTCTGTGCAAAACACAGGTGCCAGTTTTGCATCTGCTTCTTTCTCAGAACAAAGCCCGATTTTGAATCTAAATCCTGACATTTTGAGCTATGTTTGTGGATGAGAGAGAAAGAGCCAAATGGCAGGTGAAGAAATTATGGACACAGAGCATTATTTTAGTAGCATATACATTTAGGATAAATCATGCTCATTTTAGTACTTGCACAGGTTGCCGTTTTGTGTTTGGAGCAACATTATATAGATTTGTTATGAATCTGCTTCTATAGGTAAGTTTCGATATAACTGACTCAGTGCCTGTCTTTGCTGCACTCTCATAATACCAGAGGGCAGCTGTGGATTCTTGATGTTTCTGTGAAGCCCATTTGTCAACAGAGCTGTTCTGCAGAGTCAAAGTTATACCTTGCAACTCCATTAATATTTCTGGCCTGTAGAGGGGCCTCAAGCAAAAAAGTTCCTTCCTCTGAAATAACCAGTAAACTAAATAGATGTAAATGAGAAGGTTGTATAATCAAGCATGTTGATACAGTCATTAAGGAGTTAGAATAAGTCAAAGCCACAGCAGTACCAAGGTTATCCACAGTAGACCATGGAATTTGCCTATTTCACATGCACCTGTAACACTACTAATCTCATTATTATTCTCTCTGAAAATTTAACTGTTCATTTTTGTCACTAATATGTATTTCCTTTTGGAATGTTACTAGCTAACCTATTACTGACATTGAAATACACTTTTCTTTTGCTTGCACATCAGCTAGATGCAGACTTGCTGTCGTACAAAGTACATGTTATAGTTTTCCACCAGGGCGAACATCTGTCTTTTCCCCACCTTGATTACTTGGAAGCAACTTTAACAACAAAAGATCCCCTGAGTGAGGTCAGCGTGGCTGACAAAGACGGGCCATAAATCTACCACACAGGTTTTATTAGCAACAGAACATGACCTCCTAGTGGAGCAGTTTTGTGTGGGCTGAATATTTTTTGTGTCGATGCTGAAATTGTTTAACTAATTCTTTGACTCTCTTCTTTGTCATCTGTTTTTTTCCCAGTCTTAAAGACATCTCTGTGCTGAAATCACAGTTGCAGGCAGTTTGTCTAGTTTATTTTTCCAAAATCACAATAATAACAACCTTGCATAACTTAAAAAAATGTCTGCAAAATGCACCAATGGCTTCAGTGGTGTCCAATTTTGGAAACTGTGTATACTGACTTTGTAATGAGTGCATTTTAAGTAAGGCTATTCCCTTTATTGACACTTAATTTGGGTTGCTCTCATAATAGCTCAGTGTGCCTCCCCTCCGTTCCCGGTGCTGTGTTGAACAGCTGAAATAATTTGTTTGGTCATACTCTGCAGTGCGATGTAAGGTGGAAGTCATTGTTTTGTCTGACAGGCAGCTCTGCGTGTTCTGCGTGTTCTCCGTAACAACCTCCACCACCCCCGCCCCTCCTGTCTGCAGCAGGAGCCCTGTGTAATTACATACATACACTTTCCCTCTCCCATACGCTTGATATCACTGCTGACATCCACTAGCACGGCCCCTCCTCTATCTTTCTCTATCTCAGCTATTGGAGAGCTCTTACACAAGCAAGTGTGCAGTCCAGCGTCATCTTCAGTTGTGTGTAGTGCAGCGGAGCAGATGGAGAAGGAGAGAGAGAGACAGAGGCAGAGATGAGAGAAGGGGAAAGAGCATGGTGTACTGCAGAAGAGGGAACTGTCATTCATGTCAACAGAGGCAGAGAATGGAAAGATGACTGAATTATACAATGGGATATTTATTAAGAAGACAAACTGTTGGATGAGTCTCTCCGGTAAGTGAGCAGTGACACTTTGCTCTGGCATATGACAGCACTAAAAATTCTTATATTGATGAGCTAAAGTTAACATCCAGGCAATATGAAAGACTTCCCAAAGGAGACAAGGAAATCTGACCCTTTAAAAATGTGACACAACTAGTGACAGTCAGTTCAGCACTGATACACAAGGGAGACCTCCAGTTGTGATTGCTGCATCCTCAGACTCTCAGGGGAAGTTTTGCCATGAATAATAATCCTCCTTAATCTCCTGTGAGTGAAAGAACAAAGGCTCATTTCTACCTGAGGGTTGAAGGTTGCACCAAAGCTAGATCAAACACCCTGAGACTTTTATCAAATCCACCTGTCACACTCTGTGGGCAGCCAGGTTTCCCCATCACTGCATGTGGGGGTATGAATGGATTTCCTGGGAGATGGTGATAACAGAGCAGACTGACTGATAAGAGGCGATTACAGGTCTCTGTGTTAGTGCTGTTGACGCATGCAGATGAAATATGAGTATTTTCCTTCGGTAAAGCTTTCTAGCAGGTTTCCCCACCTGTTAGGTGGATTTTTTTTGTGTGTATAAAAACAGCATGTAACCTATAGAGAGAGAGGGATACAGTACACATCACAAAAAGATCTTAAGTCATTCAGATACTCTAACATTATCATTGTTGTTCTATTGTCAGAATAAGTTATCATTTTAAATAATTTTTTACCTTTTTCTCTAACTGAGCCCGAAACACTGTAACTCACCAAGTATTCTGATTTTGTTTGGGTGTTTCTATGTTTTCAGAATGATGAGACTTGATAAGCACTCTTCAGGTAAATGCTATTCACTCGCTGTAGCATAAGTTAATTGTTCACTATTCACACTAAGAGTGCTATTCCAATGTAAATTTATGGAAATGCTAATTTAGGAGTGAATTTCCAATCTAGTTTCTGATTTTGTGCAAGACGAGGACATTAAGTATGTAGAGTAGTGGGATAGTGTATGTGAACAAAAGCTATGCAGCATCTAATTGTCGCAGAATTAGATCTTATTATCGTGAATCAAAGGGAGTGGAGAGTCCACATCGGCATCTTTTAAGATGAAGGCATTATACATATATGTGAAACGTTGAATTATAATGTGAATGGTCATTGTCAGCCTTTTAAATTTTGTGTTGCTCTTTTGCATCAATCCAATGGCGGTTGTGTAAAACTGAACAAAGCTCACCTAGACTAAAGCAGATTTAAACTATAAATGAAACATATTGTATGTGTACTGACTGTATTTGCCTGTACAGTCGCTCCACTTGAAGGAAATGCCTACATATACATACAAACACATGCTGCTGTAAAAATCAGGTGATCATTTGCCATGAATTGCCAGGAGAGACCAAGTGTCACGGCTGGATTTATCTTTTAAGGGCCACAGGAATAAGTATTTAATGTGCTGATGAAATGTATAATTAGTCTATACTTTAGTCTACCAAATTACCAAAATGTTGTGTGTTCACCTCTGGCCAATCACATGCCAAAAGACTGAAGGTTTTCAATCCAACTAAAAACTACATCCACAGAAAAGTATTTGAAGGACGGGGATAATTAATTATTACACCTGCTGTGTGAATAGTTGTTGTTGATCTATTGTTTTTATTTCTATAATCAGAATAATAATGTATTTTGGTGTTTGAGATGTGTCTATAGATGCGCTGAGAAATCATAAAGAATCTTAATGGATTTTTATCAGCCAAAATAAAGCTGATCCAAATCAAATCCCTTCTTTACTTACATCTTATCTTCACTTATCTTCATCTACCTCTGCCTTCAGCACCGATAACAATTGGTTAAGATGTTGTTAGCTAATATTAAAGATAAGTAAGGTAAGATATTACTCTCTTTTATACTGCTGTATAATTACAATCACCTATATGTTTGTGTTATTGCATTTAAGACCAAAAAACTTCACAGACTGGGACGTCACTACCTTTTCTCTCAGTGTTACAGAGACTGATCATTTTACTTACTGACACACCTCTTGTTGTTATGTACAATCTCACACTCTGCTTGTGTTGAATTGTTTCTAATTGTTCTATTTGTTCCTCTCTTACAGAGACTGGAGGGCATTTTCTGGAATCGTAGGCAGTGTTTTGATAGTGAAATCAACAACGGCAAAAAGTGCAGCGAGGCTCATCTGTATGACGGAGAGGTGGTGTGTCACCCTAAAGAAGCTAAACAGAGGAGTAAACATTTATGTCTGCAGTGAGACCGATGGGCAAACCTGCTGTTGTCTAATCTAAATATTTGCAAAACCAAATGTGTACTTTGTCAAGTAGTTTGTTTTGCCTCCCATTGCAGAAGACATTTAACTACACAATGGACATACAACCCTTAAAATTAATCTGTGCACACAGGTAATCGTGATCCTATGGATTCAAGTATCTACTCTTGAATGAAGACATACGCGATGCTCAGTTCGTAATAATGAACTGAGGACGTCATGGTAAAAACTTTTAAAATTTAACTTGATGCTGGACACTGCAGTCCAGTCTTCATTATGGAATCTGAGGAGAGCACAACAGCACTGTCCACCGCTGCGTTGGTGGCCATTGCCTGCAATGCATTCGTTGCCATTCTCCTCCTCCTCCTCTGTCTAATCCTCTTCCGAGCTTGTAGGATCCCTTCCAGCCCAGAGAGGCTGCCGGTGCTGGCCCCCGGCGAAGGAGAAACCCAGCATATGAACGAGCACAAGTACCTATTGACCTCCTGACTGTAGAAGGATGACGCAACTGTAGCAATGAGAGATGGCCCTGATGCTCTCCTTCACAGGAGGGGGTAATGAGGGACCACTGGGACTAACTGCAAGCAATAATCTGGTTTGTCCTTAGTAGATTTTAAAGTCAGCTGACGATCTAATGACATAAATGAAGTGAATCACGAAGACAGCAAGGATGAATTGCGGTGGAAGGAGGACACTCTTTTTAAGCAGCGATCACTTCTGAGATCTTGTCCTTGGGTTGACAAAGGGCACGAAGGAATGTCGATGTGAATGTATATGTTTGATATACCAGAAGAAAAAGGACACAACCACAAGGATGAATACAGGTTACACTAGACTAAGACAACAGCACACAAAGAGTGACTGGCCTGTTGTTGGAGGATTCTAAATATATCTTCTTATTTCATACTCTCTCCTGAAAAAAAAAAATAGATGAGAAGGGGGACTTGAGCATGTGTGGATTGTGTGTCTGTGTGTGTGTCATTGTCGCTCATAAATACCAGTGATCTGTGAGGCATAGTGCCTTGCTGAGGGTGTTACATAAGAACTAGAGAGGCTTAGTTTAGATGTCCTCTTCAATATGGCCCTCACATCACCTGCCAGTTGCTTGTTGCTGTCCATGTGGACTGAATCACAGATCGTAAACAGAAACTGCCCATGTTCCCCCACATCCCATGAGAAACTGTCATTACTTAAGCATTTAGCCTGTGTTGCTGATGCAATTGCGTGTACTTACAATGCCTTCCAGCATACAAACCGATATCAGCCTAAGACTGAGCACAAAGTGAGAAAAATATATTGCTGTTTCTCACATGAAAATATGGCTTTTGGCATATCCTTGTTATAGTATGAAACATGAACTGTGACTGCAATGTCAACATTACAACATCCCACCCAACTACAACAACCATGTATCAGTTTTCAAATAATTATCATTCCTCTGCAAACAAAGATGTATGCCTCCACATTCATATGTGCTGTTATCACAAAAATATTCTGCACATACTGGTCTAAAGAAATCATCAGATTAACTCCGGTCACACAACATAAACAAATCTGACAAACAGTACAACAAACGGTTCTTTGGCCATCGCTGAAGGCTGCTTCCTACTGCAGCATTAATGAGGTAACTGTCACAGCTGTTTTCCCATTACTACCCTATGGCCACAATCATTTGTTCTGCATTGTCTGTAAAAATGAGGCGACTGAGCAGCCCTACTCTAACTAAACTTGTTAAGATGAAGCAGTGAATCACACTTCTGGGAAGAGAGTGCTGCATGTGTTCGCACAAAGACGTGAAGGGCAGGGAAGTACTCTGTAGCAGAGACAGAGAAAAAGACAGCTTAAGCCATTGTGGTGGAATTTGATCCCAGATGAGCATCTGATGACTGAGTGGTCCTTTACTGAAGGACAAGATCATTAAGGTGGAGGAAGAAGTTAAAAAAAGATGGACACAGTTTGACTCAAAGCAGAGTTCTCCCATAGATTGGATATTAAAAGGCTCCTTGATTATCCCTGGACAGGTGCAAAGGACAGCGTTTGCCAGCCATCTATTACACTAATTTATCTTCCTGTTCTCCAGGAGTAACTCTCCCACCTCAATTTTTAGCTTAATCAACTAGTAGAAAGTATATGGGATGGGTTAAATAATCGCTACAGAAGAGGTCGGCCAAGTCAATTGAATTTTAATGTTGCCTGTTGAATATGTGACGCATATTGTAGTTTAAATAAATGCACTGTTAACTGAATGTAACTACTTTATTACCATCTTAAGAGAGATCAGAAAAAAACATGCTGAACATATACAAAATGTTTCCTTCACATGTCAATGTTGTTAACACAGCTTTTAGACTTGTTTGGATGAGAATAAAAGATTGTACCATATTAAGGAGAGTTACTGTGGCATTGTTAAAGTGTGCTTGGTTCTGGTTCCCTCAGTAGACTCAGGAGCTTCTCCATCTTGGCTATTTCCACTTCTGGACCCTTAGGCAGCTCCTGACCCTTCTTAGCCTGTGCACACAACACAGAAAGAGGGAGAGAGAGAGAGAGAGAGAGAGAGAGAGAGTGAGACCACAAAGCCAGCAGGCAGTTAGTTAACAAGAGGAGAACACAACACAATCAGACAGAAACGGTAAGAGACAGTAACACAGTGGTTATATTGCTCCACAAAATGATTTCTTTCCGCCATATTGTGAACTGTGCTTTGAAGACATGGAGCCCGTGCCCACAGTGCACCATTTCAAAGGGTAAATTTAAAGAGATCTCCCGAAATGTGTGGTCTGAGAATGTTATTATTATAGGCACATTAAAAATTCCTGGGCGTAGATAAGCACAGCCACTTTTATTAAGGCTCAACTTGTGTCCTGTGTTGCTGCAGGAGTTCATTTTGCCATTAATGTGAAAAATTTATTGAGGCTCCTTTTCTTTTGTTACAGGATTTAAACTGTGATTTTAAAAGACTAATATAATAATATTATAAGACACTGGATACACTGTGACATGCAGTTATCAAAATAAATCATTTCCAAATAAAACCATTGTTCTTTAGAGTCTAACTTTAAAGAAAATGACAATCAACATCAAAATAAGAGAAATTACGGAGTGTTTGCAGAACTTGAATAATTCAAAGGAAACAAATCCCCCGTTCCCTTTTAAACTAAATGATAATAATGTTTTGAATAAAGAACATTCAGAAATCAGGGTTTGGTAGAATAACCCTCATTTGCAATCACAGCTTTCATGCGTTTTGGCTGATGTCCACCAGTTTTTCACATTGCTGTTGGGTAACTTTATACCACTCTTTCTGCAAAAAAGAGCAACCAGCACAGCTTTGCTTGATGGTGCGTGACCATCCATCTTCCTCATGATGTCATTTCAGAGGTTTTTAACAAGGTTCAAATCTGGGGATTGGGCCATCATTGAAATTAAAAGGATGGAAGAAACCTGACGCTCACTGTATCCTTGTGCCAGTAAAGCCAGGATTGTGCCTTTCTTTTCCTTCTTTTCACCTGTTTCGTCAATAGTTATATTCCAATTATCTTTGATGTACTTCTAGCACTGTTTTGCCATCCAACTGGCCGCATTGCAAGGAGAGAGTGTTGATTACAGTTTTACTACCTTGAATTCAAACAAGAACCCCCCCAGAATATTCTCATTAATTGAAAAACAAGCAGTTAAACATTTAATCCAAGAACATTAAGAAGACATTTTAACTTGTTAGAATAGATAAGCAAAAGCATTGGTGGAACTACAAACATATTAATGTTAAGAAATGTAAAATAAGAAATATATTAAAATATTGTAAACTAACAAAAACATAGCACTACTATACCAGTAGTGTAGTAATCTGAAATAGATAGAGTGAGGGGGCTGAGTCGTGAATGTCTAAATGTCTAAAGTTTCCTCCATGATGTAGAGGAGGCTTACTCTTCACAAAACAATTCTTAAACTTCATAGTAACCTTCTGCATTTCAAGGAACTCTAAATTACTGTAAATCTAAATGGTAGGATAGAAATTACATTTGCTAAGGCAACAGTGATAAACAGACAATCACAGAATATTGCATAATGCTGCTTTTATACTCCAACTGCCACTTATGATTTGTGTTTAACAAAGAATGGGACCATTAAAAACAGGAGAGATGAAATGAACACATTCATGTTGCACACATTTGAACAGAGTGGAGCTAATATGCATTATATGAATAGTGATATTTTCAGGCCAGATCCAACCAAAAAGTGGTGACGGCACAATTTTCACCTATTGCAGAATACTCTTGTTTGTCAATATGAAGTACAGCACAGATGAGCAATAGGAGACTTGGGCACTTGGGCCCACACACAGCCCCTCCATAATAACACACAGGCCTACACAAGCACACAACAGCATGTACACCTAACATTACCTCATTAGTGACAGTAACTCTTAGGCTTACTACTGAGAAGTAACTCTGTATTTTTAGGACCAACTTTGGCGAGGTGCATCATGCAAGTAAACTTGTGATTTCTGACATTTATGGTCAGAGTATTTAACTTCTCATTTTGGACGATTAAATCATTGTGGAAAACCACAGGACAACAGAGGCCAACTGGACTGGCTTGTTGAGAGTCTGAGAGTTAAAGAGATGGGCTGCCTTGTCTGCCTTTCTGAATGCCCTTCAAATAGGTGAGTACAACACACTTGTATTGTTACAATTGGACTGCTAGGCCACTGTGCCATTGTTTGGGGTATATTAATAGACCACCATGCCCATTGTGCTAGTTTATGTAGGTGGCAGTGCCAGTTATTCATATATGTATGTTTACCACTTGCTGTGGGGTTTGTGCCCAATGTTTTTGGGCCATACTGGATTCCAAAATGCTGAGTGCTGTCAGTGGTGCTGAACTGTGCAATTATTTCCCAATTGTAAGCTTTAGGGCTACAGTCTGAGGTTGCTAATGAGCCAGCACTGTGTGTGTGTTGTTATGCTGTGTGCATATAAACTGTGTTTACTGTGTGGTTGAAGGACAACTGTTTATGTGTCTGCACTCAGGCGTTACAATGTTGTGTATAAGGCACAAAAATGTGTTGTGTAAATACATATATATCACTCTGGCTATTAGGATTTCTTCTAGTTTACATGCAGCAGCATGAACAACACAAAATAAGTCTGGAGAGTGTCTAGAATTGATGGGGCTCTGATTAAAAGTGTTACAACTCAGTGTGTCATTTGGTTTCCTCCTGTGTTTAGCAGGGCCACTGTGATTACTCCACATCTCATTAATCATTGTCATTAGTGGAAACAGAGTTTTTAGTGAAACATCAATTCTGAATGAACGTCTGAGTGAACTTGCTTTGAATGCCAAATTTAGTTTTCTGTTTCATAAAGATCATTTTCCAGATTATGTCTTGGCATTTATTGTCTATTTGACATAATTAGTTTAATTAATTAATTAATTGGTTTTTCCACTTTGCCAGAACCTGAAGTCAATCAGCTGCAATGCAGTGCTCATGCAGAACATTGGCATAGAGCCTCTGGTCAGGTTTGTGCAGTGACAATTCCAATAAAGTTTATTCAGATAATATGGCTGTATCCTCAGTGTTGGCAAAACACAGAAAAATGTTTTTTTTACTTTTTGTGATTCTGTAATAAAGTAACTTCTTTTCAAAAAGTTACTTACGTAAATGCAACAGAGTAAATGTAACTCGTTACTACCCACCTTCAGCTATGAAACTGTTTACACTAGTAGACACCTAATAAAATTGTCTGACTTGCAAGAAATCCAACAGATTGTTAAAGAGCAGGATTGCTGGACTTTTTAGATTTTTAGATGGTGCGCTTGGACCCTTCTCACACTGCACATCAAACAACAACTGAGCCAGAATTTAGATTTTGAAAGTCAGGTGCTACAGATTCGACATTAAACTCTCTGCCTGTTTTAGTACCTTAAAATACTGGTCCACCAAAAGACTCTCTTTTCTTAGATTTTAGTAAAAGATCCAATACATATTTTTTTATTCTGCCTCTCTTACTAGTGATATTTTTAAGAAGCTTAATCAATCATAAAAGATACTTGACTTTTCTGAGGCTAATTGTTAACTGGCCTAAATGGGAATGGAGAAAGACATTCAGGCAATTAATGATGCTGTTAATGACTTGCTGAGCAGGGGGGCGAGAGCTGCCTTCATCTCACTCTTATTTAGCAAATTTGCTTGAGGTCAGGACTATGCAAAGAATTATTTGATCTGCTTTCACTAATGTGGAACAAGTGGCAGTCGTGAATAATGCAAAAAGAAGACATGCATCCAGACTGTTTACAAATGGTATATAGGGAAACACATTAGACTGTACAAACGCAGTGGTTAATACACATTACTTCGGTGAGCTAAAACTCGTAGAAGGTTTGGTAGTTAATTTGTAATGAGGACAAGCTCCATCTGTATCTGTCAATAAAGCCTAATAATGAAGAGAAGAAGTGAGAGAAGAACCTTGGAGTGGTGAAGCAGCTGCCTCTGGAAAAGCAGATTTATATTACCACTTACAGGTAGACTTTAATGAGTGTAGCTTTGTAATAAATTAGCTCATAAGATGTAATGTAATTAGACTCTCTCTCTCTGGAAACTCAAAAAGGACTCTTACCTTAGGTTTCTTACGGAGGTTAGGGGAAAGTTTGCAGCTGGTGACATAGCCTCGGTCATTGCCCACTATGATGATAGGATAAATGGGATTAAACTCAATGTGAGTCAGCTTGGTCTTCTTTTTGGACACCACTTGCTGCTGGCAGATAGCCTCATATTTGTTGACGTTGAGGTCAAAAACATGAACCTGGAAAAGGTTAGACGGTTACTCTAAATATTTGAAATATATTTTTTTAGAAGACATTTTAGGTGTTCACTACTACCACAACAACACTGTTTCAGGGTGTAAATAAAAACAATACACAACCTGAACCACCTGACTGAATACCATATTAAGGCAGATTTGAATAGGTAAAGTCTAAATCTGTTGATACAGACTGCCTTGTCATGTCTTGTGTGTGTTCTGAGAAGAAGACTGATTAAGCCCAGTCCTCTGCAGGGATGCAAGCCTGACCATCTGGTGCAGGGAAGGGTGTTTCCATTAATTCAGTGAGTGTGCACTTCTGTCTGTTTGTGTGTGTGTACTGGCAGTGTTAATACAAAATCATAGGTATTTTTATCCAGCAAGAAACCAGATCACATATATTCTTCTTGAAAACTAAATGCATGTAGACAATCTGTCTACAACAATTTATCCCACTGCAAAGCACAGCCCACTTTTACCAGGCAGATGATTATGCATGGGATGCTAGGGTTCACACATGTCTATGTACCAACACCACACAAAGCAATGCAGTCATCACTAGCAAACAGTCATTATATTCTACCAAGGTGTAACCTTTATAAATACAACCACTATCTACATCGTGTTGTCTATTGATATATAACCACCAAGGTAACATTAGCTGTGAGTGAATACATATTGACTAAAACTGTAATTAACATGTATAACATAGCCCATGGAAGGTTCTGATACCAGCTGAACAAAGGCTTTTGTCAGAAAGTCTTATTATAGTTTCTCTCAGCTAAATTAAACTGAGTTACAAAGCAAAGGGATTTTTACACCACATCTGAATTACTGATGAGTTTTTACATGTTGTTTTTGCTTTCCGTTCATGTTATTTAAGTTATCACATCTCATACATGGATGTAGATACACTAAATTAAATATGTGGCAATCCATGTGCAGAAGGAGGAGCTGCACAGACAGCAAATATAGATTTTGAGACAAATCAGTGGTGAATATGTCTGTGTTATTTCATCTTGACACTTTATCTTCTCAACAGTCAGCTCAGATGGAGAGGCAAGAACAGAGAGAACGAAGAGATATTTGTTTGTACTGCACAACTCAGTGTCATTCTTACACCTCGGCCTGCCAGGCGAGTCATTATCCTTATGAACTTGAATGCACACACACACACACACACACACACACACACACACACACACACACACACACACACACACACACACACACA
>JAUYWH010000022.1:7870822-7884321 GCA_034779795.1 Ctenopoma multispine | reverse complement strand
CATCAATAGCCCACTTAGAAATCCCCTTACTGATAAAAATGCTGATGTGTCAAATACTTATTTCCCCCGCTGTACGTGTCAACAATAATGCAGACAGCTATACTGAGCCTTCCTACCCTCAGTGGGTTATTGAGGGTTTGGGAAGCCCGCTCACTGAAGTTGAACTGGTTAGTAAGTTTCGGCTCCTTCTTGTCAGTTTTGGAGGCAACACTGTCTGGTCTGTCTTCCACTCCAGCTTCCTCCATTTCACCTCCATCCTCTACAGGTGTAGCCTGTGGGAAAGCTGGGTTAGGGTTTGTTTATCTTGTGAGAAAATATTTATGATCAAAATGTCTCTGTCACGCATTGTTTGACACTAAATATGAAATATTTTAGTTTATCTGATTATGGTTTAACAAAAGATATTGTTACCGGTGTTTCTAGTTTCTCCTCATCAGGTTCTACTCCACTGTCAACTGTTGTAGTCTCTGGACATATCAGGAATATCAAATCATAATTTTATTATGTAAATGTCAACATTTACTGAATTTTGTGGCACATGTTGAAAGTGACACCTTGTGGCACCATGTATGCACTACACCAAAGAAAAAATAAAATGCTACATGCAAAAAACAAACTGTTGAACACTCTGTGCAGTTGTTATGAAAGAGAAAAATTAATTGATACTGACAAATTATGAACAAGACGATAATGTGAATATTCTTATTTTTTATGTATCAATAACTACCTTCGGGGAGACTATCTTTGGCCCTCAACCTACGAGCCTCATCAGAGTCTTGATGCAGCAGACTGCCCTCCAAGACAAAGTGAACAGCCATCTGATCGACAGCACTGGTAAGCTTATAGGAACGCTCCTGGAAAACAAAACAAGCATGCGAGGAATTGAGAGCAGATAATATAATTAATTCTGTTCAACTCTTGTTAGGAGAGAATAAAGGGTTTGTTAATTCAATAATTATAGTAGATGGGATTGAACAAATATTAACAATAAAGATACACAGGAATATTGGCAAGCATTCGTCATCTTTGTGAAGAGCTGACAGAGAGGCAAGACCATCTGGCTTTGTAACTAAACTACTACTGCTGTTAAAATCTGAGGTGTTGCTGTGAAGGTTATATCTGCTATTAATGATGTGAAGTTATAAACATTCAAGTTACCTTAAAACTGTAGCGAACAATATTTTGGGGGGCATGGGGGTTGTTTGCAGTCAGGATCCTTGTGATTTCCTCTTTCAGCTCCTAATGACATAATTACACATAAAGAGCATAGCAGCACACTTTGGACATGCCTGACTAATTTGGCAAAGAGAATAATAATTGACAAGAACAATTAGACAATATATAGCAACAAAAGAGAATTAAGCAAAACAGCAGCAAATTGTGAAATAATCGTCCTAAACAGCCAACGTGTCCTTGAAGAATGATCCTTGCGCCTCTCTTACAGCATCAGTGAGCTCCAGTTGATCTGCTGGCTTATTAAGTGCTTTCCCATGAGACCACTCATCCAAAACATCACCTGTGTCCACACCCTCCTCCTCATCCTGCGACATTACATTAAAAAGAGATGTGTTATTGGGTCATGTTGCAATAGCACATACGTTTATCATTATTCTTTCGATGCCAAAAAGTTTGTTTTATTTTAGTAGATTCAAAGGGGACCCACCTTTTTCTTAAACGCGGGTTTTGTAGCCTTCAAGCCAGGTAACTTCTGTACATTTGAGCCCTGTGTGGAAACAGATAACGAGCGACAACACGGTTAGCAGAGGTAGTTTACTGTTAGCGCTAGTTAGCTAAACTAAACTAAATTTGAACCTACCTTTCTGATAAATGCGGCAACGTTATTATTAGGCACAGGCATTGCGAGAAAAGTCCGGTTTATAGACTTTGACTGTCAATCTAGCTACTTAGTCCAGAACAACATTAAACAGTTGAAAGAAAAAGAAGACGGACTCTACAGCAGCCACCTGCTGTATATAAGTCACCAAGACAACCAGCCGTTTCAACCAAAGGGGTCAAAGAGTCATGAAACAGTCAAGATAAGTACCATCAGCTCGAGCTCCCCTTTTCCTCCCCAACTATTATTATTATTGGGTTATTATTATTATTACATGTAGTTGTTTTGTATACTAATTAAATCAGCTCATGGAGACATTATACAAGGCCTTGCTATTTTGTGTTCTTCTCCATGCTATTAAAATGTGGCATGAAGGTGTTTAAGACTTTAGTCGAAATTTTATTTATTTACACATTATTACTGTGAACAAGCACGAACGTATTATGTACTTAGATTTTAGTCGCCGTCATTAATTTGCTTCAAAACGCCTTTCAAAGTGATCTCTTCTGTGATTGGACAGACATTCAATGAATAATGCATAGACCCGGAAGTGGGGAGGCACTGCTGCTTTGCTGTCGAGTCACCTCTGTCAGGATGGAGGAAAACGAACTGTTATTATGCTGAATACTGAAGAATCCCGAAAAGGAGCATCATAAAAAAAGGGGGTAGTTGACGAAAGTCATCGTGTATCATCAAATCCTGTATCCTTTCTGTAACACTTTGCCAAAATGATGGAAGAAATCGACAGGTTCCAAGTGCCTCCAGTCAACGGAGAGACACAGCCTCTGGTAAGAGAGGACAGACAAAAAAAAAAAAAACACGTCTTATGCAAATCATTCTCAGCTGAATGCAGAGGACAGCACTGTTTATGTCGCTTGTGGTTTTATCGTAACAGCTGTGACACGTAATCTGCGTGTAAGAGCTAACGGATAGCTGTGGCACGAAGTGGATCTATGGGACGGGTGTAACGTTAGATTTATTATGGATGGAGGGATAGCGGCTGGATCTTTCCCCACAGAATGATTACATAAGTAACAGGCTCCATATACTATAATAATAACAAACAACGATTCATTTTCATTTGGTTATGTCATAATAATAAACCACGCACTTAAAATCGTGAATTTATTTTAACTCCACGTCAGTATGTGTTCCCATCCAAACGCCTGTTGTTTTTACTTTTCGTCATTTGGTGACGTGTTATTTGGGTCTGGATGGGTGTATGTGCTGAGAGCCCAAATGCTGGTTGAATGAGCTCTGTGTCTAAGCCATACTGCAGACTGCAGCCCTGATGATGATGATGATGATGGTGCTGCTGATGCTGCTGATGGTTATCCCAAGCAGGCCTATAGTAAATGGTCTGTCTTTACATGATTTATTATATGACAGGTTTTTGTCCTGCCACTAACAGATATACTCCAGAAGTCATAGCATTAATGTTTACTCTGCTGTATTCTCTAATGCAGTCTTTTAGGCATTTTCTCTGTTTGAATGGCATCACGAGAGAGACCCAACAAGCACACTAAAAAATCTACAATGATATTCCAGTGAACAAGCTTTTATTCTCTACATTACAAATTGAGCTAAACTTCCATTGCAGCAGTATAGCCTATTATTATCCTAGATGATTCTAATATGCCGGCCTTATCCTTTGCACTTCAGACAAAGCAGTCTTAAAGCTGCTCCTCTTTGTGAAGTATTTGCCTCAGGGGTTTAGGCAAAAAGCAGCCAAGTCCAAGTTTTAGTGTTCATGCTGTGCGTCCTCAGCTGAAGGCTAAACTCCAGCTGAAATCATAGAACATATTATTTCACTACAGAAAGTCTCCCTTTTAATGCTGCAGTATTGTGCTCTAAGATTTCATCAGTCTGCTTTCATGTTTCTCTTAGTGATATTTCTGTGGAACTGAATCTAATAGAAACTCAAGTGATACGTGGAGTGGTGGCAGTGTGTCACTGGTCAGCCTTTAACACAAAGCTCTTTGAACTTTGTTCTGTTCTGATCTCATGGAATTATCATGCCTAAGTCAAACAACTGTGGATCTCAGAAAGTGTTCCTACTTATCTTTTACAGCTCCAGCCTCAGAGACAGTATATTTGCATTTACACCGTACCTGATTGTGTCATGATCACAGTGGTTTGTGGCACACATGGCTGTGCATTTGAATGCTAATAACGTCATTGTTATTCATAAACGGCATGAATGCACTTGGCACCTGCCTCGTGGCTGAGAATGAATTCCACACAAATAAAACAGCTTTATTTAGAATTATGAGTGGTTTAAATCTGTCGTCGTCATTAATAACCATGTTTTAACGGTCATCTGATGTGCTAGTCTTCACTGCTATTGGCCAGCGAGAGGCCGTGATGTATAATCCTACCAATAGCTTGATGTCTGTGCTGTGTCAGCAACCTCGCAGCTCTTCATTATCACATACAGTAAAACGACTTGCTAACAGGGGGATAGGCTGACGTTGGGGCAGTTGGCCACGTTCAGTATATAAAAATCAGTGTGTTGTCCCAGATGTCTTAGATAAGGTGTTAGAGTCAGAGCACAGGGAGCTACAGGATTTTAGTGTTTTAAATGATATAAATGAGTTTTTAAAATGCCTCTGACTGGCATTACTAACCTATTACTTAATTACCAAAAGGTAAAGAAAAATTAATAACAGGCTTGTAAGAACTTATCTCTTAGAACCATTTGGTTGCATTTCTTCAGGGAAAACCATAGACTGATCCAGTCCAGTCTATGTGAAATGAATTTGTGAACTTGTACACTAAAGGCTACCTGCTTCTACAGTGTAAACAATCTGCTGTCTTATGTTCAAACTACTTCATTATTCACTTCTGGCTCTGTTGAAAAAATTCAAAGGGGCTTATTTGACAGAAATATGATGATGATGATCATGGTAGGTAATTCACCATGGTGGAAAGGACGGTGAATTACAAAAGGAAAGCGTCCTCTGGGTAAGCCTAATGATCCAAGAGGATGGCCTGTCAAAGAACAGAAAGAGCTCATGTTTGTGCTTGTTACAGTGGGAATATCTCATCTGTGTGCTGCGCTTTCACAGCTCCTGATTGTATGTCCACTGAAGTACCTGTTGTGCCTCTTATTAATTGTTTCAGCTAAGTGAACAATGCTTGATCACCTGGTGATTATATCCACTGTGTTTGGCCACATTGGACTGCATAAAAAAATCATGTAGAGAAATGGTTGGAGGTGACTTTTCTTTTACACTAAGATGATTGATGTGTTGCAATTGCTGGCTGATGAGAAACTTTTAATCAGTATCAGTTTTACCTGCATTGTGTTTTTAAGTATATTACATGAAAAACAATATGTAAAAAAGAAACTGTCCCTGCTAAATACTCGTTCATTTTTCACCAGTTCTCGCAAGATTTCAATTAGCCTATATTTATGTAGTATTTCACAATATGTCTGTATTTAGACATACTTATTTTTTTTATCTCTTCACAAAGTTTTCACTGACACTTTATATTTGTTTTTATTCATCAAAAATATTTAGGCCTCTTATGTGTTTTAAACATCTCATGTCAGGTTGTAAAAGATATAGAATAAGCAAGCAGTATCTTGGTAATGCAATGATCTGAGCAGATATCAAATTTCAGCTTTGACAGTTAAGGTCTAAGTTTCAGCTGAAGTCATTTAATTACTTGAGAATTCTTTAAATGTAGCAGTGATTACTTTTTAGAGTCATAGTGAGAGAGTTATTGAAAGCCAAATGCCTGGTAGCATTTGTCCATGTGGGCTGTGGAGTCCCTTATAGTGCAACAAGGGGAGGCCTGTAGGATCAACATAATGTGGAGCTCTGTCAGCAGAGCTGGCCTAGCATGGCCCAACTCCCATCTCTCAATACGGGGGAAACTGTGGCTTCAACAGCAACCCCCACTGTTCTCCCACAGCCTTCTCCCCATGCCATCACTGCTCGCACATAACAGAGACAGAGCCTGCGACGCAGGCAAAACACTCAAGCCTTCTGATGTTACAAACCAGACATCTATAGTTGCCCATAGGCTTGGGAAATCTCAATCACCAGTGCTTTCGACACAAGGGTGTTTTAAATGACCTGATTTCCTGGGCTGTGTGGGCCTGCGTTAGCTCGGTGATGAATCCTAACTTTTCTTTTTCTTCTTTATTGTGCCATCTGATTGTACACTGTGCGGTGCCCACAGGAAATATAACTCAAGTTGATTGGAATTGTGTTATTAGGAAACAGTTTGGGTACACGTTGAATGGAGTCTGTTAGCTACTGAATAAACAAGCTCTACAGAAGTAACACAACAATGATTACCAGAGTCAGTACTTAGCATACTAGTCCTGTATATCTGAAATATATAACATTGTACACACGTTGGTTATATGAAAGCATTCTTTTAATCATGTGTTTCTCTTTCTAGGATCCAGCTGCGTCCTCCACCTCAGAGGCAGATCCTGATACTAAGGGAGAGACTGTGGCCATGAACTACAAGCCCTCCCCACTCCAAGTCCAAATAGGTATCTCAAGTGGCATACTGAAAACCAATACACAGCATGACTTCACACTTTAAAGGTTTAATAAGCAGTAACAAAGATTGTAAAACTTCTTTTGGAATGGAAAGCACTCAGCACATTAGTGAGATTTGTGCATGGCATTTGCCATCGGCTACTACAGGATTGTTTCACTGTATAATGTGCATTCAAAATAAGGGCAAACGTGCTATTCGTCATATTGTCCAGTATCATATGATTTACACTAGGAATATATATACATATATTCTCCATCATTGTAATACATCTCTACTCTAAAGAGGACTATTTCAGAACTGTTATTGTACAACCAAGGCAGTGCAAAACTGTGTGGTATTCACGATTCATCACTTCTATTTAATTCTAAGGGCAGATGTATTCAAATTTCACACCATCAACTGTAAATTCTACCAAACTGTTTTGGAAACTGCGATTTCGTCCACTTCCATATCACATACAACAACATACAGTAATAAGCCAGCACTGCATCACCACGAACGTTATTAATCTCCAGTGCTACTAGCATAAACCACATACCTTATAAGTCCTAATTACTCTTACACTTTAGAATTGCTGATGCTGGCTACACAGGTTGTTTAGTGTGTGTTGTAGCTGTTTATGATAAGACAGCTAACAGCTTGTCTTTGTTTTGTGGTGTTATAACGATCACTTATGGTCATTAGGCTGCTGTTTATTGATATGAAGAAAAAGCTGTGTGATCATGAGGTAGAGCAGGATTTTCACTAATCATAGTGTTGATGTTTTGATCCCTGATGACAGATACTGAACCCCAGGTTGCTCCTGATGTGTGTGTGTGTGTGCTGTTGACTTGTAAGTCACTTTTGGATAAAAGTGTCTGGCAAATGACTAAATGTAAATGCTTACAATGACAATAATCCTGTGCACAGCTGTATTCTCATCCACCCACTAGGAATCTGCGTTGGAGTATGAAATGTTCAGCAACACAATGATATTACACATTACAGTATTATTATCTTTAATAATGATCTCACATCCTGTGGTTTCCCAGAGAAACAGAGGGACCTTGCCAGGAAGGGATCAGTGAAGAATGGCACCGTGGGAAGTCCTGTCAATCAACAACCCAAGAAGAATGCCAGGACAAGGTAACAGCTTCCACTGCCTGTTTGTTTCTCTGTTATGTTGACCAACTCAACTGAAAATACATTAATTAGCATCTTGAGCAATACGTTTTTTTGTGTCTTGTGTTCTCCATTTGATACCAAAAACCTCCACCAACTGTAATGCAAATCACGAGGACACTGAAAGCTTTATTCGCGGCAAGCTTTGTATGAACGCCATCAGACTTTCTAATGTCACCACCAAACAATGACAGTGCATACAGCGTAGCTTTTTATAGAAGTAGGAATTTGTGAGAAGAGAAAATGTGAAAGAGTAAAAAAAAAAACTGAGCATGAGCCCAGTACAACCCACAACTGTCTCATCTGTCTAATCCCACCCGTTGGTGGATTAGTGGAAATGCAAGAAAGGCTACCGACTAGTCTGAACCCCGAGTCTCTGTGGCAGAAAGATAATCTAGGACTGCCTGTGGTCTGTAGGCTGCAGATTAGCCTGCATCATTGTGTCTATGTGGCCTGAAAGGAGAGTACCAACTACACAGTGCTTACATTTGTGATGAATGTGAATTACTATATTTCTAATACAGAAGTGTGCTTTTCTCTCTGCTCTATGCTACAGATTGGTCGTGCCAAACAAAGGCTACTCCTCTTTAGATCAGAGCCCAGATGAGAAGCCTCTGGTAGCTCTGGACACTGACAGGTTTGTACTTTATTCGGATTGTTCACACAGACCTCTGTAACACTAAATCACACTCAGCAGAACAAACTGTTCAGGCTGACCTAAAAGGTGATAAACGAGATTCTCGCTCTGTCATGACGCTACATTAATCCATAGAGAGAACTCGAGTTCTTAACAGAAGGGATCCTAAAAAGGGGCAAAGCCTCTCCCAGGGCTTAGGATTAGAGGCTAGTGGGGTGAGGATTTGGACAGGGAAAAACGGCTCAGAGGGAACACTCACATCCACCCTGTACCAGCAGGTCTGTATTTGACACAAATGAGTCTCACCCTTTGAGCCTTCTATTTGCTGCTGCACGAGGGAAACTCTGTCGTGAGAAACGAGCACTCTGGAAGTCACCCAAGCTTACAGCATGCATTGCATCATATACTGTACACCCTCAACACAGGCTTTCTGACGCACTGCAACACAGGACACCCGTTTGTTTATTGTCCACATTTCAGATTAGTTGTCACACTCTTCACACATCGTGTCCCCGTTGTGTTTGTTTACAGTGTATGAAACACAGACTGCTTGTTTTGGGAGAAAATATGTTAGCTGCATCAGCATTGCTACTAAGCAGAGAAAGTATTAAATAAAAAGTCAGTTTGCGTCAGCTGCATTAAAGCCAGATTCGTTCTGTGGGTTTAAATGAGAAATCACTGCTTGGAAAAGTTAACCCTTTGTT
Source organism: Ctenopoma multispine (assembly GCA_034779795.1). Taxonomy (NCBI): domain Eukaryota; kingdom Metazoa; phylum Chordata; class Actinopteri; order Anabantiformes; family Anabantidae; genus Ctenopoma; species Ctenopoma multispine. Next base: position 7,875,461 of record JAUYWH010000022.1, on the reverse strand, counting down.
TTCAAATCTTCCTATCTGCCAGTTCAATTATGAAGAGACACATTTAACTAAAGGAGCACTCCACTGATTCGTCACATTACGTTTGCATGTCACGAGGAACAATATGCCTGTAAAAACTCTTGTATATTGTAATATTGTAGCTGTGGAGGAGATTTTTCAAGTTGATGTCATTAGTATCGTTTGGAGACTAAATTACACTGATTTAATAAAAGACTCGGTGAGTGGCTGCGAATATAAAGCTGAAAGTCTTACGAACTGGAGCCATAAAGATTGAAATATGAGGGCATTTACCAGTGTCAAATTAATGAGTGGGCTGAATAATTGGTTACGTAGGATCGAGGATCATTTTTTTTAGACTTGACTAATACTGGGATTAGAAATCTTCATATTGCATCCTCTGCTACTTCTAAATGACCTTTATGTAAGCACCATACTAAATTGCTGTACTTCACCTTCAAAGATTTAGATATCATTGTACCATTTGTTACTTTTATTTGGATCCATGTATTTTGGGTTTCTAACTGCTGGCATCTCCTGTTTTCCAGTGATGATGACTTTGATATGTCCAGATACTCCTCATCGGGATACTCCTCAGCCGAGGTGAGATGTCTGAGGGACCAGGTATCTATACACACATTATATTGCAGTTTATACTGTGTCATCCCACCAGTATCACTACTTGATCACCCAGTTCCATACATAAGTATATTTGCATACACTGGCTCTGCCAATTATTTATTAGCAGTCCTTGGCAATGATCTGTTTCCATTTCTCATCTGAACAGGTAGATTCCGATTCATTTGTTCCTGTTGGAGTATCTTTTGTTTGTTCTTTCCCTGTTTTCTTGTCTCATTATTAGATTGTTTCATACGTTGCTGTTTTCTGTTTCTGTTAACATGTAATTCGTTTAGCACTGGTTTTAAGACCTATAACAATCGTCATAGTAAGTAACAGTAAAACTAACAAGCTCATTCAAAAATATTCAGAAATTTTTATTGCTATGTTCTTTCTTTGGGCTCTACAGCAGATCAACCAGGACCTGAATATCCAGCTCCTCAAGGATGGGTACCGGCTTGATGAGATCCCGGATGATGAGGACCTGGATCTGATCCCTCCTAAAGCAGTTAACCCCACCTGTATGTGCTGCCAGGCTGCCCCCTCAACAGCCTGCCAAATCCAGTAGCACCATTCGCCCCATTCATAAAATGTTTCCTGCTTGGCACCTGCACCGTGTCCAAATACTGACCAGAGTGGCAGTGAGGAAGAAAACCTGGTGAAGGCACAAAGGGAAAACAAAGGTTTATAAATGCAACAATAAAAAAAAGGCAAACTGTCAAGTCTTGAGGAAAGAGTCAAAATGTACAGTATCTGTGCACAATCCTCCTATGGTAGGTCTGTGCATCATCTGTTCTGTGTGGATCTGACTGGTGGCACAAAACTTTACCTCTAAGGAAACGTGTTCATTTTTCTTCTCCCTCATACGACTTCCATCTTACGCTTGTGGATATTGTGCTTCACGAAAGACCATGAAAGACTCTGTGACATTCTGGAAGAACAGAAACCACAATAAGAGAAAGACCAGTAATGGTAACGAGGTGTCATTACTGACCTCCGTCACGGGAAGAACAACTTCTGCATGTGTCATTGATGCAACAAACAAGACTGGAGGTTTTGTATTGGGCCATATTTTTTCTCATTAAAATTATTTCGACTGTTTTGTCCACCTGTGTAGATACATGACATATATGTCATATACATCACATGTGGGAAGAAGTGCTAGATCAGGAAAGTAGTGCTAAATCATCAAATTGATAAAACGCTAATGCTTGCAGTCACAACACTATGATAGTTCAGGTTTTCTTCTGAAGTGTGTCTAATACACCAGGGTTGTGCTGCTTCCTTGTTTCATATTCAGTTAAAAGGAGGTAAAAACCAATAGTTTTGCATGTTGCCTGTTAACACTGTGTCTAACGAACAGCCTTTGCAGATAAATGATCACTTTTTATTGACCCCTAAACACATCCTTGTGCGGATGACACTTTATGTGAGGTGACATAGTAATATTTAGGTTCACATACTGTACTCACAGTAGATTTAGAAAGAAAACAATGGCAGAACAGCTCATAAGTAAGTGTGTATTTCTTTTGTGTTAGATTATGTTATCCTCGACATGAGTGGATGTTTAAGACGATCACAAAGGAAGTCACGATTACTGAATGTGGTTACAAACTGATTGAAAAGTTGTGCAAATTTGGTTGTACTTAAGAATGCCTGCAAGGATGGGAATAGTTTTGGGAATAGTCTTTTCTATTTTTTTTGCATATCAAAATAATTATAAAATGCTTCCTTTTATTTCCTTTCCTTTAAGTTTTGTTTTAAGTATATCTGTTTTCTATGGTTGTGTATTTGCGCATAGTCCCCTTGAGTTTGAATATAACAAATCTTTCAGTTCTGGGGACGAAAGCTGTAAATGTAGCATACACAGCTGTTTATTGTCAGTGTTTTATGCCAATAGATGTTTTCCACAATGCTAAAAATGAAGTTGTCAAGTCAGCAGGTATACTTGCTGTATAGAAATACTAAATGCATCCTGTTTTATTTTTTGTTTTATGTTATTGTCACTCTTGGGCTCTGCGGATATCAGCTAGTTTCTGGTAGGTGGTAACAGTCACATGGATGTAAAGCTGAGGTTTCCAGAAACAGTTTCTAACAGTATGTCACTTTGTGACCTTTCATTCTGGTACGACATCTAAAAATACTTTCTCTTTAAAATTGCACTATACACTGTGGTATATACTGTATAATGTTGATCATCATTGAAATACTGTGTGCATCTACAGTAACTGTGTCATTTGGAATCGCTTTTTACATATGCTACTGTTACTTTAAGGCCTTTCATTCATCGTAACTGACGATCATCGAACATTTCAGTGAATGGAGATGCAGGGTGTAATGTATGACTCCAAAATAACTGCATTCCAGATCTGCAAGCATATATATTTAGCCAACAAAGGAACATGTGTATTGCATTAGTCAAATTAATGAATGGTACTGTGTGTAGACTAACTAAAGCCTACTTGGGAAGTAAAGAAACAATATTGTTTTCTAGCTTCTCTTTTTTTTTTTTCAAACCTTGGATGAGTCTTGCTGTTAGAGAAAACTATCTAGACAAAATGTCTCATCAGATAAAGTGCCATGTATCTAGATAATGCATTAAGTTGAAAAAGGACACAAACTATACAGTAGGTCAGGTAACATGTTACCAGAACAGCTAATAGCAGAGGTGAACGTAGAACCAGTAGCTGTGTACAGTTAATGTTAGCAATGAGGGACAGACTGAGTGATTGAATATGGTGCTTTTTTTTTCTACCATTAATATCATACTAATAGATTCACACATGGGTCGTAACAGTCATCTCTACTGAGTGCGCTATTTCTGACCAGTGTTGTACAAATTGAGGAGTAGCTTCACTAACTCCTTGAGTTTGGAGTCTAAGGCAATGCATTGTTACAGAAGGTATTTATTTTAAGTTGTGTGTGTTTTAATTTATTTTTCATGTGTGCAAAATAATTCACATACAGATACTTTTTATTTGTCAGATGCTTATGATGATTGTTAAGTGGTTCCATTTAGATTTAACAGTGTTAAAGTTCTGTGTATAATGCAACATATACAAAAAATAAATATTAGATATCTAGAGTATCTGCTGGTGATGTGTTATTATCCATCGAAGTCAGTGATTGTAACAGTGCAGCCAGGTAATAGAGGATGGAGACAGAGAAGGGGGTTGGGCATTTGAGATTAGCCTTGAGTTTGATCCCTTGGGAGCAGATGGTGAATGGTAGCTTACCTAGAATGAATCCCAGGAGCTAGTGTGTGCCCATGCTGCAAAGAGTCCTACTGAAGTTGGATATTAGTAAGGTTCATGAGACGATAGCGCTTGGAGACAGGTGACAAAGTTTCTGATAACTAGGTTTGACTGTTAGCAATGCATAATTGACTTCAGATTTCTAGTTGTAAAATATTATATAACTGTGAGAATCTCCAAACTGAGCTTCTGGTTGCTTATGACTACCAGATGATAGCTCTTCTTCAGCTATTGATTCTTAATGAATGAATGAAGGATATCTGTAAAATCTGAAAAAATGAGAGATCACCTTATTAGTGTTGATAAATATTGATGTTAGTCTTACTTCATAGACTAAGACTGTAACAAGACGTGGCATCATGTTGCTGAAGGAATCGAGTGTAGCTGCTGTTCTGCTGCTGCTCTGTGTTCAGTCTCTGCACGGTTCTGCTCTTCCTGCTGTCTCCTCCTATGAGTTTACTGCCTACAGGATGCAACAGTACAATTTGGCACAACATAAGCATGGTAAGTTCAGAGAGTCACCCATAACAACCTTTGGTGGAATTCATAAACTTACGAAAAGAATTCATTCTTAAATATGTAAACCATGTTTTATTGGCCTCTGACCTTTACTTTACTTTACTTTAGTTCATTTGGCAGACGCTTTTATCCAAAGTGACTTACAAGAGACACAAGCAATTACAATTCGGGTTTTGTAACTATGAGTTACTTCCAACTAAGAGCCCTGATAAGATAAACTTGTCAAGAAGAAAAAACATGCTAAGGCGTTG
>JAUYWH010000022.1:7850335-7870722 GCA_034779795.1 Ctenopoma multispine | reverse complement strand
GAGGTGTCGCTCAGACATCCACGCGGATATGTCTGAGAGGCAGGCCGAGATTTTAGTTGAAATAGTGCTATCTTCTGTTGGGAACGACAAATAGAGTTGAGTGTTGTCGGCATAGGAGTGGTAGGAAAGAAAGTAAAAGTAAAGTAAAGTAAAAGTAAGTAAAGACACTGTTTTACCTTTAAAGAACATATTAAAAAGTAAAAGTAGTAATGCCACAAATTAAACATATTCTACACACGTAGTTGAAGTATAAAAAATAACAGTACTTTAAAAATACAACTTGTATTGTTGGATTATTACTGATAAACTAATATGTAAGCAGCATTAATACTGTTGCTGACTAACGTGGACTACTTATATGTCTCATTTACTACTACTTACAGTATGTACAGTATCTATAGCAATGTGTGTATGGCAATATTTGTATAGCAAGGTAGTAAAGTAAAGTAACTTCAATCAAATAGTAGTAGTGCAGTAAAAAAATACAAGTTTTCCCGCTGAATTGTAGTGGAGTAGAAGTATAAACCAACATAGAATCGGAATAGATTTTTCCCTTGTCTTTTTGTGTGTGCTGAGGTTGCCGTGGAGCCATTGTGGTGGCGGAGGCACGGTCAGCCGACGAGCCGGTATTGACCCGCCGCTGTGTCATCATGACGGTGCAAGACTTCACCACAGAAAAATACCTTGAAGCTCAGAGACAAAATGCAGCTGCCATTCTCATCTTGCTACCCAAAAATACCTCCAGTATCTCCCATGAAAGCGTACAGGTAACAAGTATATACAGACATATATTTGTACTTTTGTCAGAAATGACTCAAGATACAATTTCTGTATATGATAATGTCTCATTTCCTCAGGGTATTAGGTAACCGCTTACTGAAGCATTCCTATAAAATATAATACAACGGCTAAGGAAACTGAAAGCAAACAGGATAGAAAGGAAGATTAAACCCTGTTCAGCATCACACTCTTAGTAGTCAATCTAGCTGCATTAACATGACCTTTTTCTTTTTTAGTCCTTCATGGTGAGTGAGAGCAAGGCCTTGCTGAAGGAGACCCCCATGCCTGTGTATGTGGTGCCTGAGGATGAACAGCTGCTTTACATGTATGAGGAGGTCAAACAGGCTGCAGCCACCCGGACCTTATCTATATTCATTCGAGGTAGGATGAGGAAGTAGATAGTGTATGGATGTACTGTGTAATGCATGGGAAGACACAAAGAAAGAATCGTGCAGTGTGTCTGTTTTATTTAAATTTGTGTGTTTTTACTGCTGGTAGTACTTCGAAGTATGGTCACAGCTACAGCCTTCCAGATGTTAGTGAGCAATAATGCCCCTATCAAGGCGATCGCTGACAACTCTATTGTCACACTGGAGGTGAGGGTAGAACCTGATTGATTTGTGATTGGTCTTCAGTTCTGCACTGTTTAATTGGTGATGTGTATTTCAGGGAGTCCTTCCTGGAGCAGGGGAGGATGTACCCACCATTGTCATCACTGCTCACTATGATTCATACGGACTGGCCCCAGTGAGTGACATAAAAATCAGCAGTTCAGCAAGACGTATCCGTGATTATTCCCAAAGCTGTGCCATATTGAATTGTATGTGTTTGTATTTCAGTGGTTATCCTATGGAGCTGACTCTAATGGCAGTGGGGTGACCATCCTGTTAGAGCTGGCACGTCTCTTCCAGGAGCTTTATAGTAGCCGAAGAACCAGACCACCGTGAGTTACAGTTCCCATTTTTACATAACAAAGCGATGTGCTCATTGGTATGAATTGTTTGATCATTCTCAGGTTTCTTTGTGTTGAGTTAGATATCATTTGATGTTCTCCTTGACTGGAGGAGGAAAGTACAACTTCCTTGGCACAAAGAGATGGATTGAAGAGAACCTGGACCATGCTGGTGGGTTTTTGACCTTTGTGATGCGCTGAACATGTACTCTATGTGAATTCAAACATAAACCGACTAGTTTAAACTTACTGAAGCCAGACATTTTCTCCCTAGAGTCCAGCCTGCTCCATGACAATGTGGCCTTTGTTCTGTGTTTGGATACACTGGCCTATGGAGATGAACTGTATATGCACGTGTCCCGGCCTCCTAAGCCTGAAACGCCCATGCACTCTTTCATTCAACATTTGGAGGAGGTAGCAAGTTTTACTGTTAGGTGCAAAATACTGAGTTGTTGTGTCAGTCCTGATGGCCTTGTTCACTCACTTTTTTTGGTTTTGACCTCCAGGTGGTTTCCTCTAGATTTCCATGGTTGAAGATGGGACTGGTCCATAAGAAGATCAATCTTGTGGAGTCCACAGTAGCCTGGGAGCATGAACGCTACAGTCTACACAGGATCCCTGGCTTCACTCTGTCTCACTTGGAAGATCCCAAATCTGGGCTGCGGGGCTCCATACTGGACACAGTGTAATTCTAAATTCTGTTTATGATTGACTTTAGGTGCTTAAAGACCTTGTTTATATTTATATGATAAAAAGCTGACACTTTTTTTGCTATATTGTTTATTTCCTGAATATCTTCTCATAGGTCACAATTGGATTTTAGGAAACTTAAGAGAAATGGCATCATTGTTGCAGAAGCGCTGGCACGGTATATGTACAATCTCTCCGACAAGGTGATCGCATGTCAAAAATGAATGGATGTTTGAATACCAACACTTATTTATTCACAATTCACTTTATTTCATGTGAATAATAATTTTTAATCCCCATCAGGGTTTACCGAAAGATGTGCAGGTTTTCAAGGGCCAAATGGTAAGAGCCTGAGTATTTTAGAAAGTATGCAAAGACAAGTGCTGACCTCTGGTGTCAATGTTTAGGTATTGCAGAGTCTGTGTTTGACTTAAACTTTCATCAATTAAAATATTAATAAAATGAAATTATATATCATAATAGAATAAGAATATCATTATAATATACATACACACACACACGCATATATAATCTTTAGTTCAAAATTAGCAATCTTAGTTAATAATCCTGAATTACACTTTTTCTTAAAAATCTTCTCCTGTTAATCTAAATCTTTGATGCAGGACTTTCAGGACAGTCGTATGTCCAGTCTGATGTACTTCTTGACTTCAGTTCCTCGGGCAACCCAGCTGCTGGATAAGGAGCCTGGTCACATCCTGTTGGTCAACTCACTGGAGCACGAATTCAAACGCTACCTCCAGCAAGTCCACAGACACACTTTTCGACAGGACAGGCGGTAACACATAGTAGTAGAAGAAAGCACATACTTCACAATGTCTTCCAAAAGTAATACATTAGTATAACAACTGATTAACTATGTTACACAGGGACCCTGATATTACCTTTTTTGATCAAATGGACCAACCAATCGTTATGTACAGGTAAATATATACAAATTTAAAAATATATCCCATGTCTTTTGTGCTCATTTCAATAAAACACTTAAAAACTGATGTACTTCTTCTTTCAGAGTCAAACCTGCAGCATTTGATCTCTTCCTTGGTGGTTGTATTGCTGCCTATTTGGGCATAGTTTACTATGCAGCTCAGGTTTGTGAATGTACTTTTTTATTTATATATTGTCTGTTCATATTTCTTGCAGCACAACAGCTTGTTTGTTGTCATATACTTCAACATATAGGTGTATACTTCTTTCTTACAGTATCGGTCTGCTCTGTCTTACAGAATTTTGTTTATCTCTACACAAAACTGAAAGCAGCAGTGAAATCCAAGCACCAGTAAATACTGTAAGACTACTGAGACTATGACAAGGGCTTTGAAGTCTGCATTGCATATGTTGGGCTTGTGCTCCACTGACTGTGAAGTGCATGAAAGCAATACAAGAGTCTTCTCAGGCTGATCATATGCACAAGCTATAAAAGTCTGCACTTGCTTTGAAATGTATATTGGTTTAAAGATGTATGTACTGTTCGTTATACATAAACCCACTGTACTGTGAACTATTTCTTATAAGAACTGACTGTAAAGTAAACAAAATAAATTAAGAAAGAGTTTCGTATTGTCTTGCATTGAAGTATACTGAAGAGACGAACACAAATCGCAGCTGGGATTTAATCCTCTGTGAAGGCTGCTCCAGACGCATCATTACTACGATTGCCTGTGTCCTCTGCTCTGCATCTGTTGACAAGGATTTGACTGGGCTTTACATGGCAGTCAAACAAGGCCCAGCCGCTGCAGCGAGATGAACAGCCAGTTCCTGTCACAGATAACTCAGTGAGACCAGTGGAGACACAAAGGCACCCTAGAGTGCTTGGTGAATTAGTGATGCTTATGTGGCTGGCATGCTGTCAATGAAAAGAGGTAACTCTGGATGGTGGTGGGAGATTCTTAAAGATTTCATGCCTTTGCTGATTTACTCCAGTTCAGTCCAGTCCAGTGTTCAACAGCAAGGAAGTTAAACAGCTGGACGATGAACTTCAGTGTTTGGTATCAGTGTTGGCTAGTTTGTTAGGGTCCCTGTGAGGGAAGTAGGTCATGGACAGTGGCTCAAAGCATGTATGTCTCTGCAGGGGGTCTGGGGCTTAGGGGGATGAGTGGTCAAGTGCTCAGGTAGCAGAAAGAGCTGTTCTGGTTCAGCAAGGATATGTCTAATCTGTCTCCAACAACCTCCACATAGCAGATAGATCACAAGAGCTACAGTTTAAACCATCTACGTCTAACTGCTATGTTTATACTTTATGATGGATGCACAAGAATAATACTAGATACAGTAGTATGTATGCAGTAAAATATATCAGCAAAACAGGCGATAAGAAAAGTTCAGCATCGATTACAAGCAGAAAAACAGACATACTTGGAAATGTGACTGAAAAACGTAGGGGAGATACACAGGTAGGGGGCAAAGGGAGGAGCCACCAGGTGATGGGGGTGGAGAAGGATTTTATGATATTCAGGCAGACTAGAGGCAAGCTGTAGAGGCAAAGTAAGACAATAAGTGAAGATGACTCCCCAGCTCTACATCACTGTGTACAAAGAGCACTTCACCTCACCTGGGAGAGTGAAACGAGCCCAACTTCGACCTACTTCAGCCCACCGCAGAAACAACCCTCAGCCTCGTCCGGTAAGACACACAGACATCCATGGACTGCACAGGTTTAAAAAGACAAAGTATTTCTGATTGTGCAAAGAGATGTAGGATTTCCTGAGGCAATGCTTCAATCTATGTAATTTAATGTCAGACAGGACTAATTGGGTCACTTATTATCGGCATAAGGTGTCTTAGACTAATCGGTAGCTGACTGTTTACATTTCCCCATGCTTGGTGAAAGTAGTATCCCATCTATTATTCAGTACTTCCTCCATGCCTATGTATCTATCACAGTGTGGAGTGAATGGTGTTAAGAGGAGTGCAGAGTCACTCCACTGTAAAGCAAAAATACCTAAAGACTGCACACTATCACTGTCTCACAGCTTTCAGTGTACGATGTTATATTATAATGGCAATGACATGAGACCAAAAGACATCTGGTGAGAATCTTCTTCATATTATGATTAATAAATGGCTTTTATATTGTTTTGATAATTACAGTGTCTTTTGTATGAGAGAAAAAAAATCGACATGGATAAATCTTGGATCTCCTTGTTTATTTTAAAAAAGACAGCATAGACTTTAAAGTTAGATATATGTAGATTAGATGTAGTATGTTTATCAAATCACATTATATGGTATGTGATGTACAGTGTATAGTACTCACAGCTATGCTTGAATTCTTAAATTAAGCATTTAGATTTTCTCATATATATGCATAATTCTGACAGAGTTAAAGGAAACCCAATTAAACAACTGGGACAATACACTTTCTTTATTCATGTATTTACTGTGGAAAATTGCATTGACTTCAACTATAGTTTCTGTTAACTGTATATTAGCTCTGCACATCAGCTTGGAAGGATTTTAAGGCTTACAGGTCAGGACTTTGCATTGGTCCTTCCAAAACATTACATGTATTCTTTAAGCAACTTTTAGTAGACTGATGTGTGTTAGGTTGCTGCATAATCCACATTTAGTGGCGTTGAATGTTCTCTATTTGTACATAATCTGACAGACAGCTGGTGGAGTCCAAGCTCTTTAGAAATTCTTTTCTCAACCCTTTCCAGCTTGGTGAGCATTAACAACTCTTCTTCCAACGTCTTTGGAAGTTACCTCTGTTTGAGCCTTGACACACTTCTGTAAACTATGTGTTGTCATGGTCACACTTAGTTTGTGAAGACCCAGGTTTCTCTTCTTGTAAATCTTGTCAATCACGTTTTATTTTTTATTTATGCAGAAATAGAGAAAAAAAAAAAGGACGGACAAACTTTAACACAGCATTGAACATGTAGGCCTACATGTAGATATTAACGTTATACTGAAGCTAGTAGACAGCATATAGGAGAGGTTTCTAACTGTCTTATCCAGTTTCTTTTTTACCTATAAGTGTCCTTCCTTTCTTTGCCTTTCCAGGACTTTTTGTTTCCCCGGAGCCTTCAGCCCATCTACAGGTCAGTCAAGACACACCCACACCCCTCACCCCCTGTGGAAAGTGGTCGCCCTCTCTTCCCCCCTGTCAGACACCTGTCATTTCACAGTCCAGTTATGGCAAGTCCTAGCAACTGTCTAAACACGGCAGCAGAACATCCTCTGCCCTCTGCTGAAAGACTGCAAAAACTACAGCTGACTGAGCCTAACGCTGCACAGCTTGACACAGCTTTAAAGAACCCACAGAGGTAGTGATCAATCAGTTCAATCTATAGGCCAGCGTTAACACTAAAGAAATACTGATTCTGATTGATTTTCTTTGCAGGAGAATGGATTATCAGATGAATGTCCGCCCACTCACAGCATGGTGAGAGAATGACCTCTGACCTTGTGGCCTTTGGCTCTGGAAAATACTGATTAAATTGATGAATGTTATTGAGTAAGAACTGGGTGTTATAAAATACTGCAAATGCTAAATATATATATTTTTTACAGGCAACATGCAGGTGTTCAGCTTCAGACAAGACCCCAGACTAGCAACTCTCCTGCAGCTTCAACCCACTTTCCATGCATACAAAACTGCAGGACTCGGCCTAACAGCACTCTGGAGCATAGGTGCATATTTGCTTGCATTTAATCCAAAATAACAGCTGGATAAGAATAATCATTTCTTCTGTCTCTGATCTGATGGTCTCTCAACAGTAGTTGCTACAGCTGCTTCCATGTGGTGAAGCCCTACCAAGCTGGACACTACATCATACACCCAGAGTTTGTGTCTGAGTGCCTTTCTTAGGACCATTACAGCACTGAATTCCAAAGTGGGGACAGGGGTCCCACAGAGGTCCTTGAGACGGTCTCCGTGGGCTCTTGAGAAAAATGAGGAATCATTAACTTCACTATTGTTTAATTCTCCACTAATTAACCCTGTGTGACAAAATGTAACAATGAATAATGTAACTGCAGGCTGCACTCACGACACTATTATCTCACTTCATGCAGTGTGGAACCTTTTACAATTCAGCACTAAATCAGCAGGAAAGATCTTCCCATAAGGAGCTTGTGGTGAATGAATGAATGAATATAGTGGACACAATGGCTCTAATGTATATCTGTACATGACATTGGTAATCTATGAAAATGTATCCCACTATTAGAGAGATAATTTTTTATTTCTTCATATGGCTTGGAGGGTAAAACATAACAGACCTGCAAACTTTACAGCCTCATTGATTGTGATTATTTTGCAGTAAAATCATACAGTAGACAAAATAAGTCATCAGTGAGAATAAGGTCATAATAAACAAACCTCAAATTCCCACAGAAAGTTTAGCAACATTACATGTTTTTGGTTTGCCTTTCACTATATAATCAGCACCTTATGTAAAGAATAAGAATCTTATTCTGCAGAATAAGAAAATAAAAAGAGGCCCTCCCACTTTCTGGACTACATTTCCCTTGCTTTGGTGGGCGTAGACAACGTCTACGTCATTCTCGGACCTTTACAGTGTGAACTGTGGGAAAACAAGTTTTTGGTGGAGCTGCTGAGTGGGCTGCTACTGATCGGTAGGCAAAATAATAATAATTTTTAATGCTCATCGAAAAGTAAACGCATAAACAAATAGTTACGCACCGCGTCGTGTGCGGGGTTACGTGTTGTCCCCCCCCCTAACTTTCTCGCACCACCCACCAAGGCGCACAGAAAACTGCAGACCGCGGAATAAAGCCTGCTGTTTTTAAACGTGGGTATGTTAGAAGACTTTATTTCCTTTTGCGATTATTACCTTACAAATACGTGCATGTATGCATTGTGCGTTATTGTTTACTGGACAAAATAGGACAAGGGAAACTTTAACCCTAAATTTCAGAAACTCTTTTAAGAAACTTCCACATAAAAATTGAGGATCGTCACCGCTGAATAATGCTTTCGGTGCTCTGCACAATTCTGCTGTCTGCTTATTAGTTCACGTTTATAAGCCGAAGACATAAGTACAGTCAGCAAGTTGTAACATACTCACACATACACAGCGTAGTCACAGTCACTAAGACAGTCAGACTTTCTCAGGCTCCTGTTCTTACTGTATAAGCACATCTGTGTTTATTTCTCACATTTTTTTCATGTGAGAATAGATAGGGAATCGGCTGAAATGGCAGATATGAGCCATAAACAAAGAAATGCATTGTATTTTTAGCCTCTTGTGTGAAAAAAACCCCCCAGACATGTAAGGTATGTTTTGATGATGATCTGTTATTTTGTCTATACAGCAGGTTATTCTGTTACTGATAAAAGAAATAAGTGAATCAGTTAAGTGTTAATATAAGTTTAAGTCAAACATCTAAATAAAATATTTAGCTGTTTTAGATGTGGGCTAATGAACTAAACACGATGTCACCATGGGCACAAGTTAATTGAGAAAACCAAAAAAAGAAAAACTATTTAAAATAACTGTTGTGATAATTGTAAAGTCAGAAATCGATATATTTGTTTTTTTTTCATGTTTCATTCTTCCACAAAAAATGAAATGGTTTCTGTTTTTATACAGTAGACAGTAACTCCTGACTTTACTACTAAATTTCACTAGTTGAGCAGTCAGCAGAGCCGAGCCCCGAGGAGCCAACAGTTTTCAGTTAATGAATGATGGGCTGATGTTATCACTGGTGTTTTGTGGAGAAATCTGTACTAAGAGTGGTTGAACACAGAACTAATCAGATTGATTAGATTATTATCAAGACACAATGACTAACATCAACCAATGAATTATCCATAAGACTTTCTCCTATCCCTGCTGGGGGGATGTGGGGGGTCAGTGAAGGTAAAACTGATTTGTATCTTTTCTGTTTGGATTTTTTGCCAGAATAAACTTACTTTTGTTATTAGTCTGGCCTGACGGAGCACAAAGTGTATTTAGTATGCTTTCCTCTCCTTCCCAGCATTGGCAAAACTCTAAGGCCAAAATCCCCTTTCTGCTTCTCCACTTCCTTACATACAAATGAGTCTTCTTTCAATTGAACTCATATGTTAGAATTACTGCTGGGGACATCCACTTTATCCTCTTATGGGTAATTGGCAGTAGATTGGTTTGGTTAAATCTCAAACACATCTTTAAAGTTTACATCCTGACAGCGTAATACCTCTAAGTGCTGTGAAATCACTTTGTGTAGCAATGAACAGCATGTAAGACAATGCTCGAAAAGTAATGGAGGCTTTGAACTGACAGGAAAAAAAACATCTTGATTTGGCCAAGGCAGTTATCCTGGAATTAAGTCAATATATGCTGACTGTGAGCAATATTGTAATGCACAGAACAGTACCAAGGCAGCCTTTTTGTAGTGATCAGTTTAACACATTTTATCTAAAAACCAGCATTGATATGAGAAGACCCAATACTGAACCAACACTAACCTTTCATTGTCTGTTATCATTCTCATGTCAGGCAGGCAAACAGACATAACAACAAGGGCAAAGTGGCTACCTAAGAGATTTCCTGGAAAATTCTCCATGATCTGTAGAAAATCTACTTTTGAATTTACCCACTGAACAACGCAAGTCATGTACCAAGTGGTACCAGGAGGAGCTGGGGGCACGATTACAGATGTTATCCCTAAGCAGAAACACAGCAAGGACACTCGACCCTTAGTTGGAGCTGGAGTAATAGGCCTAGTGCTGGTAATTGCAGCAGTGGCTGCATGGTGTTATTACATAGCCTCTCTTCGTAAAGCTGAGCTGCTTAAAACTCAACTGCTGGATCTGAATAAAGATGGCTACATTATCCGCAACCAGGGAGGGTCAATTGTTTTCAGAATGGATTTCAGGTTGGTATTTTAAACAGCCTTTGAAATTTAAAGAATGTGTAATGATAAATATTTCATATTTCAGTACATCAGAAAATGAATGTAACATGCCTTGAACTTGCTTTCATTAAACAGTTATATCAGGAGTAACATTTTTAAATCTTGGCAGGTCAGGGACATTGGATTTGGATTCCTGCTCTAAGGAAGAGGAGATTCTGAGCTGTGGACGCACCACTGATAGAAAACTTAACTTCTTCATTAAGACAGTGCGACCTAAGGACACAGTGCAATGCTACCGTGTGCGTTGGGAGGAACTGGTTCCCGACATTCCTGTTGAACATGCCATGACGTACAAGTTTGCTCATTGGTATGGCGGTGCAGTGTCAGCAATTCAGCACTGGCCTATTTCAATTTCTGGCCAACAGGCTCCCAAACCGTTTGTTACTAGTGACATCTACTCAAACCGCAATGAATTTGGGGGAATTTTGGAGAGCTATTGGCTTTCATCCAATGCCACGGCCATCAAGATCAACAATTCTGTGCCCTTCCATCTGGGCTGGAATGACACAGAGAAGACCATGTACTTCCAGGCACGATACAATGATAGTCCCTTCAAACCAAACACAGTTCCTTGTGCTGAACTTAGTTACAGAGTGTGTGTGGGCTTGGATGTGACATCCATACATAAGTACATGGTCCGTAGATACTTCAACAAACCAAACAAAGTGCCAGCCAAAGTCATGTTTCGCCATCCCATTTGGTCCACTTGGGCATTACATAAGACTGACATTGATCAAGAGAAACTCTTGACCTATGCTGCTAACATCCGCAAGCATAACTTCAACTGCAGCCAGCTGGAACTTGATGACGGCTACACCAGACGATACGGGGACTTTGAATTTGACCCAGTAAAGTTCCCCGACCCTTTGGCCATGTTCCAAAAGCTGAAAACAGATGGATTTTCGGTGTCTCTGTGGATTCACCCTTTTGTTAACTATGACTCTGATAACTTCCATACTGGTGTAGAGAGGGGGCTGCTTGTCAGGGAGCCTACAGGCAGGCTGCCAGCCCTGGTACGCTGGTGGAATGGCATTGGTGCCGTTTTGGACTTTACAAATCCAGAAGCCCGTGACTGGTTTTCCTCCCAGTTGCGTTCACTGCGTTCCAAGTACGGGTTGTCGTCTTTCAAATTTGATGCAGGGGAGACCAACTACTTACCGTGGAAATTTAGCACCAGAACTCCCATTCGAGACCCAAGCTTTTTCACAAGGCGTTACACTGAAATGGCTATTCCTTACAATGATAGAGCTGAGCTGCGTAGCGGCTACCAGTCCCAGAACATATCATGCTTCTTCAGACCTATTGACAGGGACTCTGTGTGGGGCTATGAGTTGGGTCTCAAATCTCTTATCCCCACAGTGCTTACCATCAGCATTCTTGGTTATCAGTTCATTTTACCAGACATGATTGGAGGGAATGCCTATCTGAACCGCACAGATGGAAATCGTGCACTGCCTGATCGAGAGCTATATATCCGCTGGCTGGAGCTGGCAGCTTTCATGCCCTCCATGCAGTTTTCAATTCCGCCTTGGGAATACGACAATGAGGTGGTTGAAATTGCTCGAAAATACACAGCTCTTCATGAGAGTATTGTGGCTCCACGGGTCCTGGAGCTGGCTGGTGAGGTGCTGGACACAGGGGACCCAATCATACGGCCCTTGTGGTGGATTGCTACAGGTGATGAGACAGCCTATAAAATCGACTCTCAGTTCCTGATTGGAGATGACCTCATGGTAGCCCCAGTTTTAGAGCCTGGAAAGCAAGAGCGTGACATCTACCTCCCTGCTGGCCGATGGAAAAGTTACAAGGGGGAGAGATTTGATATCAAGAAGCCACTGCATCTCACGGACTATCCAGTAGACCTGGATGAGATTGCCTACTTTCTTTGGGTGTAGCAGATAAGGAGTGCAAGCTCAACAGACTTGATTAACCCATGCTCCAATTTACGCATGACACAATCTTTTCAAATGTAACATTTATGTTCGAGACATTGGATGTATGTATGGAAAGATTTTTTTCTTGCATGTGAAGAAATAATAATATTTACAACTACATAACATCACAAATGTGAATTGCCATCACCTTGTCATTTATGTTAAACATTTTCTTTAGCATTATACCAAAGTAGGGTCCTGTAAAACCAGATAATGTAACTTTAGATGATTGGCATAAGTAACAATTACAGGTAAATATAAATGGTAAAATGTAATAAAATAGTTGAAGCAGCAGATCATCAGTTTAACCAAGTCTCCTAAAAATTATGTTGCTATATCATTCCTATACTACTAAACAGCATTCATAAATACATTTTTGTGGTAAACATTACATTTTCTATTAGCATAATAACCATATGTTCATAATTAACATAAGTTTCAAATTTGTTGATACTGTCAAATAAATGTACACAGAAAACATATTTTCTTTCCACAAAAATTTCCAGTCTTGCAGGACAACATTCAGATTTGTGTCACAATGAGTAACTGGACTTGAATTTGGGTCTGCGCTTTGTCAGTCCTGCACGTTAAATGACTTCCATCCATCCCTTAATAAATGTATTACTTAATTCATTCAGAAAACACATTGCCTAATAACATTATGATTATTTTTACTACAAAAACTCAGTTGTGGTCGCATTTTAGTTATATAGAAATGTTATTTTCAGAAGGCAGGATCGCATCAGTTACACATCAGTATCAGTATATGTTTGGTGAGATGTTTGCTCGCTAATATTTGTTACCATAAACTACTGTAACTAAGACAGCAGCAGCAATCCCATACTGTATTAAAGTAAGTAGCAGTATGTAATAATGCTTATGGGTTCAACTTTTTATTTGTCTAAAGAAGAAAACTATATTTTATCTTTTAAAAGTTGCATAGTCTAGATTTAAAGTACCTACAGTTGGAAATAACAAAGGGAATATGCAAGCTGTGAATTGAGACATAATTGTCATTGTCTGTAAAGATGTTATATTTTTGAGTGTCACAGTACTTTAAAGTAAATATAAGCCAAACAAATTGCATAATGGGAGGATGAGAGAAGGGGTGTCATTATTGTTGTAAGGCAGACCGTAGGCTACATAAAGGCTGTAAAAGTTCAGTTCAGTTTGATGGTGATATCCTACTTTCCCTTTGACACTAATGATTCTTTTATGCTCGTGGTCTGAGGTACTTCTCAGCAAGTCAGGTTTTATGCGTCACTTATCAGGATGAATGCTTGAGGTTTAATCATTACAAACTGCATGTGCCGTCATTTGTGTAACACAATGTCATGCTACTACTCCTTGTCCAGTAGAAGATGCCTTTTATTAGTCTCTAAATATTTTATACTCTTCCTCAGGTAACAGCTTTCTCAGGCGGCAGTATGTTGGAGATGTTTAGTAACTATCTTTAATGTGTTTTCCTGACTCTCAGTGTGGATATTGATGCTATAATGTCTAATGGATTGACTATCACATAAAAGATTGTAATTCTGAAAACTATAAGCTAAATAATGTTTGTTTTTTTGTACCCATGTGGTATGCAGTATATTTAGTAGCAGTTACACATTACATGGTTCTGTGTATTTTGTCAGCTTGAATTTTGTTGATATGAATATTTTGTAACATCACTGATATCTGCTTTGCCATGTTAATAATTACTGCCATATAATATGCGGTATGTGATTTGTTATACTAAATCTTTATTGTTGCTATATTGTTTTATATTGTACAGAGACTTAAAACAATGTTGATGAGTCTTTTATGTGGAGAGTTAACCCTTTATGTGGATTTAGTTGTTCAAAAGCCACAGAACCCAATTATCTAACCTCTTCATTTTCTAGTACAAAGTTTCATCACTTTTTTCCTACATGCACTGTAGTTCTAGAGGCTGAAATGAAAAACAAAATATCTTACTGTTAAGTATTTTCAAAATACTGTGCAATACCCCATTTTGCAGGATTTGTTAGATTTTTTTTGTAATGCTGTCTGTTTTTCTAATGCTGCCATTCACTCCTTAGTGTGCTTTGACATGTGGCTTCCATGTTGACCTTTGTGGATTTTGTTTATGCCTTCTGACATAGTTTAGTCGTAACAAGCTTACCTATTTATAGCACTTCTCACCCAGCATCAGGGCAAGGCCAATCTCTAAGGCTATTTCTATTCCAGACTGTCTTGCATTATGACAGGACTGACACATGACATGTGTTTGCCTCAAATAAACAAGTAACCAAAGACTGTGAGCATTACCGTGTGACTAAAGGGCAGCATTACTTTCAGCGAGAGTTGAATTTGTGTGAATTACATTTGACTTTTACCTTGAATTGTTTCCAGCTTATTTAGCATGAAAATAATTTTTGGTTCAAACATTACATGGTGTATAAAGCATATTTGCTACATTATACCTTCACTGCCACTAACAGTGATCAATATATTTACTTTTTACACACACTGATAAGAGGAAAAACACACAAACCCGAAATCAGGGTCAGTAAGCTGGCCGTGCAATCATCTAGCCAGTAACAGCCTGTAACCCTTTTATGATTAAGCAATACATAAAAACTAATGTAACTATCAATGTGATATTGAAAGAGGCACCTTAGAGGGACTTTTCCAACTTTTTGATGCCTAGTTCATCATGGGGCAATAATGACAGGTTGATGAAAAAACTGCAGGTTATTTGGAGGCAATGTTCAGATCAATAAATCATCTGGTGGTTCATGATGTGAGGCCAGAGAGCAGCTAAAAGTGTATGACTGCACATACCAAGAATATGAAAGGTAAACTTACTGAAGTGGGTGATAATAGCAACAACACTTATTAGAATTATAGCATTAAATGTGATTGTTCTTTCTAAGTTCAAACAGTATGGTTGCATCGTTTCTACAGCTATAGTCGATCTTTCATATGTTTTGGGAATTTATTCCATTTCACAACAGCGGGATATGCTTCAGAACTACTTCACTATATTTGCCAATGCCTCATCTTTCTTCAAAATTGATCTCGACTTGGAGCCCGTGCGGGGAGGACATACATTCATTGATTAGCTATCTCTGTGTTGTTGGGATCAATATTATTTATCGGTTTGCTTTCTGCAATCATATTGTTTGGTTCTGCCCATCTTTTCATGGACTGGGAAAAATAATTTATGTAGGAAAAGGAACTCAGAGGGCTAACAATTTCTAGGAGAGCTAAAAAAGAGAAAAGATTGAGAAATGTTATATGTTGAGATAAAACTATGAGACATTTCTCCGTGTATTAAAAATTAAAAATAATAAAAAAAAGAAAAAGAAATCTTAAAGGTTAATTTGTCAAATAGTTGACATTATTTTATTTCCAAGAGATTCTGAAACTAAACTAAATAGCTGATGTGGTACTGCAGGGAGCCAGAAGGGTGCAGTGTAGCTTCACTATTGAGTTTTCTTTCCAAACATGTAAATGAACTATAGTGCAGATGTTATGTGCGCACACATCTACAGACACACACGGACACACACGGATACACACACACGCACTCCAAGCAGGACACAAAACTGGCAGAGTACTTCCCCCCATCCTTCCCCACCTGTGAGCCCACCTGTGTGTCCATCTGCAGAAGAGAAACACCAGTTGTTCTGGTTAGGAGCCAGTGTGTCTCAAGTACCTTCCCATATTCTCCTTCCATGAGGGTGTCTGCTGTCTGTCCTTTCCAGTAAAGCATATATATTAAAGAGAGAGAAGTGGTACACTGACCAGCATGCTATCAAACATGTTAAAAATGGATTCATTTTGGGGAATTTCCAATCTGACCAGTGGTTGGCGTCTTTTGTAAGTATGTGACAAGTTAGTACAAAAATTTAAATAGAGTATTGTCATAGAAATGTGATTTTCATCAAGTTCAGGCAAACACTTACTGTGTACTTAATATAATATCACACAAACAATTATCATATTTCTTTGTATTTAACACACCATTTAACATTTTCAGTGCTGGTAAGAAGCAAGTGAACCTTTGGATTTGATGGCTGGTAAAAACCTTCATTGCCTCTTTTATGCACTAACCTCAAACAAGCACAACTTTAAAGAACAATTTTGGAACATTTTTCCTCACTCAATTTCCTGCCTCAGCTTAGCCATATTCCTAGTACGGTTCTGATACAGCATTTCTGTTGGGTTGAGGTCAGGCATCTGACTGGGCCACTCCAAAAGGGGAATTTCAGAGTAGTAGTTTTAATTAGATGTGTAGCATTGTCCTGCTGCCTTACCCCACTTTCGCACAGCCATTCTGACATATTGTGCAGTCTACCTCGAAAAACCTGTGAATTCATTCTGTTCAGGTCCAGAGGCAGCAAAGCAGTCCCGAATCATGATAATCCCTCTACTGTAGTTCACTGTGGTACTGATGTCTCCATTTTGGAATACAGTGCCTTTTTTATGACGCATGTTCTTCTAATCCTTAAAAACATCATAGCTGTTAGTCTACTTGCTCCTCAAGTGTTGCTCATGCTGCAGTCAGAGAATATTTTCCCAGTAGCATTGGCATAGGTTTATTTTATTATTTTGAGAGTAGCAGCTTTCTCTGGTTTCCTGCCATGCAGCCATGCACCATGATTTGTTTAGGGTTGACTCATGAGCGGAGATGTTAAACAGCTCCAATTATTCCTTTAAACCCTTTGCTGTGTCTCTGGGGTTCTTTTTTACATCGTTAAACATTCTTGGTTGGGCTTTTGGAGTCATCTTAGCTGGGCGCCCTCTTCTAGGGAGAGTAGCCGAAGTACTAAACCATCTCCATTTAGAGACAGTTATCTTACTGTGGACTGACAAATATCTAAAATCTCTGAGATTTATAACTTTATGCAAATCAACAATTCTTGATCTTAAGTCTTCTGAGATCTCATTTTTTGCAAGGCAGCATGTACATCAGCAGATTCCTCTTATATATAGTAAACCCAAAATGTGTTTTTTTGTAGGTCAAACTCTCACATCTACAACCTGAATCCATTAGCTGAGGGGTTCACATAATTTTTCTAATCCAAAGTGTAAACTTTATTATGCTGTCATTATGGACAAAAACAATACAGTGTATAATGTATTTCAAAGGGAACACTGCTGCTTTAGCTGCAGCTTATTACTGACACAAACAAGCTAATTAGAAAAATTAAGCTTTACAAATGACTTACGATTGTTTTACATGCATTAGCAGGATCACTTGTTCACTAAAATAATTGTAGCTAGCAAACATTAAAGCTAGAAAATCTATCTGCAGAATGGTGTTGCAAATAGAAACCTGGCTGAGCAGGTGACAAACAATGATGAATAAGCTTTTTAAAAAAAAAACGCTTTCTAGCCTTTTGGAACTAAATGTGTATCGAGCATTTATTGAAGGTGACCACAGGGGAAATAAAACCCCATGGCCATCTCTTGTGTGAAGTGAGAATCTTTGTCCTTAACCCAAGATTTTCATTCTGTAACTAGAATGACCTCGCATCTGGTGCTGCCACGGCTTGTCTGACAGGAATATGTCTGTCCTCGCTAGGTAACAAATGAACCCAACACCCAAGAGACTGGTCTCGCATCTGTTTATCTTTTTCACCTGTCTTCTCGCTGCACTGCATCAGGCTGACACCCCTCTGCAGCCTTTGTGGATTTCAGAGCATGCCTCTGGCATTCCAGGGACAGAGATAGCTCGTGTTGGCTGGTTTGTTGACTTTGGCAGTGGCTTTGATAATATAGTACAGTGTGCAAGTCTAGTTGCATATTTATTGCTTTAGAACTATATTTGTGTGTGACACATTTTACTATTTAAAAACTCTTTCATTGTTATTATCTGACATATTTCACTAGTGGTATAATCAAGGAATTAATTTACTCTAAAAATGATGTGATAATGAAGATACTTGTT
This sequence comes from Ctenopoma multispine, assembly GCA_034779795.1. NCBI lineage: Eukaryota > Metazoa > Chordata > Actinopteri > Anabantiformes > Anabantidae > Ctenopoma > Ctenopoma multispine. The sequence continues at coordinate 7,852,556 of JAUYWH010000022.1, read as the reverse complement.
GGTTGTAGACCTAGTCTTAGCCAACTTTTCATCTAAATGCAACTGTAATTTTGTTGTCAGATGATAACAATAAAGCTCTGTGGAATGACTGAGTTTGTCTACACAGACACTTTATCTAGTATGAATGAAAGGGAAATAGTCACAAATATACATAAACATTAAAATGGTAATTATAATGGCTTAGGTGAAGACAACAGGCAGGGCACTTCCTCTGAGCCTTTTGGGGTAAGAGATACAAAATGTCAGGAACAAATACATAATTGAAACATTGCGTTGCTGCTGCAGCTGTGCACAAGGTTGTTTGATTGATACCATTTCAGAACACTCCTGTCCCCACATGCTCATGGGGCTTACCTGGGGAGAAACCGGGGGAGGAGGAAAGGTGCTTAGGTGCCTCATCTGGGTTTTAGAGGAAAATTGGTGCTATCCATCAAACACTGCGTTTAACAAACGTTAACGCAGGCCTGGCCAACAAAGAATTCGTATACAAGGCAGCAAACCAGGAAACATGTGAGGGGCAGGGACTGCCGAGGGTCTATCAATCAGCCAGTCAGCTCCTTTATTTAACAAGCGAGGGCCACAGACCCCAAGGGCCACACTCCATATTCTGGCTGGTTGGGCTTGCAGTCTGTAAAAGGAAGAAAACAGGGGAAGAGAGGGATGAAGGGATTGGGGTTTGGGGGTGACATAGGTGCAGAAGGGTTTGGCCCATGTCCCCTGGCGTGCCGGTGCGCTTCATCTTCTCAGTGCAAGGACCTGGAACTGCTGCTTGATGGGATTTTCAGCCCCGTGGCCTCCGCTGTCCCAGCATCCATCTGGAGGGCTGCCGTGTGCGCAGTGGAGAGCCAGGCACTCAGCGACACAGCCATAAAGAACAACCCGTAGGCCAGCCAATGCCACTGATCTGAGGCTCGCAGCTCTGTTCAGTGGACAGGCCAACACTCAGTGGCACAAATTCCTGTCAGGGACACAGGCTGATCCCTAAGCCACTGTGTGCTCAGTGGAACAGAAGATACGCTCTGTGAGGCAGCCCACATCCAACCACTGACTCCTTCAAAGCTTAGAAAATTGGAATGGAACAAGGACTTTACTATTCAGCAGCCTTAATGGTGTGGAGAGTACTGTCTCACTCACTCTCATTTTTTTCTATCTATGTGTGTCACTCCAATAAGAAATAAACAGCATTTATCTTTATTTTTGCATTGTATAACTGAATTTTTACAGTCTGATCTGATCGAGGAAAGCAGAAGATGTTGTTGTGGCAGCTTGTATGTAGATGATGCGAAGGTAGCCTGTAAGGCTGGCCATAATAAAACCTTGCCTGAAGACAGTGTTTCCTTTGCATGTTCAATAAGACACTGACTCTATTTCTACAGAGAAGTTCAATTTAATACCACAACGCACAGCATTCAGAGCAATAATATCAGCGATACATAATTGAAAATCAAGACCAAATATGCTAAGACAATCATTACTGCCTCTTATTATTGAATCCAATTTATGTATGCCCCAGGGGACAGAGTAACAAATAGCAGATTGGTACTGTGAAGAACTGACATACTGTATGTGTCATATTGATGCTGAACATGCACAAGCTCAAACATGATAAAACTCAGTGCAAAAGTTTGAATTGTAAATGTTTTTGTTTCTCCTCAGGGCTCGGTGGCATCATTAGCATATTTTTTTTCTTTCCTGGTGACTGTAAATTCAGTGAATGTAGTCCTGTGGTGGGTAAGGTGGGCAGACGGCAGACTGTATAAATAAACAGAGTCTGTCTGAGGGCAGCACTCTGGACCCCACCTGCCTGCCATCAATCAATATTACAGCAGCCACTGGCAGCCCAATCGCCCTTTTATAGGCCTATGAAATGATCAAACATCTGCTCATAACCATGCTTCATATATAGATAGATCATACAATGCAAACCATACAACACCAAATCCTGCATGATATCTTTTAGCACAGTGGGATGTAAAAATGACAATACAGTGCATTTATTCAGCATGGACAGTTACAGATCGGGGGTATAATTAGCCTTGAGGCAGATCTCATCAATAAGTTTTTCAAGGCTGATGAAACACTGTGGTTTAATAAAAACACATGATACATTGCTGGTGATGTTGATCAACTTATTGTGTCCCAATAATCTCACTCACACACACACACACACACACACACACACACACACACACACACACACACACACACACACACACACACA
>JAUYWH010000022.1:7792153-7840400 GCA_034779795.1 Ctenopoma multispine | reverse complement strand
CTATCTATCTATCTATCTATCTATCTATCTATCTATCTATCTATCTATCTATCTATCTATCTATCTATCTATCTTTAGTTGTTAGCCTAGACTTACTTGCTGAATATATTTGTACATGTGCAATGAAAATAGTTATGTTTGGCAGACATATTTTGTAATGCAATGTGAAAAATGCATTTCACTAGACTGTAGACTGAATAAAAAAAAGTTTTGCTGCTTTCAATCTGCATTAACTGAGTATGTCCTTAACAGTGACGCCTATTTAACCATTTAGAAGATGTGGAAGATTTTTAGTGGTGGTAAAACATAAGTAACATATTAAATTACCCAAGAGACTCCTGTAGCTCTATGTTGAAGTTGTCATTTGAAAAAAATATTTCAAAAACTAATTTACAACAGAGAATATATTTCAATCTACATCATTACACTATAGTAACTGTCTGGCAAAAGAATGTGCACCTTATTAAAATAATTTATTTGAATCAAAGGGACAATGGGGACAAACAGTTTGGGACCTTATTTAAAAAACAGTAAATCTGTGTCTTAACTTTCATTTAACAGCGCTGTTACCCTCCACAGGCAAGTCGATCAACAAAGATCGAACAAAGAAGAAGGCATGTGCAGTAAGTCTATGAAACTAAAGGTCTATCTTGCAGCGGCTACTATCAATGTTCAAAGTCTACAGTCTTCATACCATTGTACAACAATGGTGTACATGGAAGGACTGCAGATTGGAAGCCACTACTCTCCACACTACTATCCAAACAGAACTGCTCATCATCACCCCAAGGATGTCAATCTTATCTCCATTATTAAAGGTATGAATGTTGAGGTGTAAGAGCAAATTCTACAGGTATATATAATATCCACCGGAGGAAATTTTCGTGTTTCGAGTTTCGCAGTGACTGAAAAAGTCAATGACAGAGTCCTGACCTTATTCCTATAGAATGCTGTGGAAGGATGTGATGCAGACAGTTCACGCAGGGAGGCCAACCTGTGACCCTGAGCTGAAGCTGTCCTGTGAGGAGGAATGGGCCAAAATTCCTGATTTTTGCAATGCTCATAAACAGCTACAAGAATCATTTAGTTGAAGTTATGCTGCAAAAGCTGGTTACACCTGTTACTGGAGGCACAGATTCACATAGTTTTGCCACACACAAAGATTAGAATATTTTCTACAATAAATAGTAATAGTAATAGTAATAGTTAACAGTAAATTAGCTAGGTAACTTTATCTTTTATGACTTGAATGGAAAGTACTGATCACATTTCTGGTAACATTTATGCAGTAATAGAAATAATTCTAAAGGGTTCACAAACTTTCAAGCTTACATTTACAGTAAAAGTTGTTAGGTCTCTTTGGGCTAAATTGATGAATTTAAGGCAATGACAGTAACTAAAATGTAAAATTAAACATCCTAACTACACGGACAATACATACAACACATAAGTGCACTGTTAGACTACGGTCATTGCAACCAAACCTCAGATTGTTCTCATATTAGCTCCACAATTTCCATCAGGCAACTGCAGGTAGCAGAATGTTAATTTGTTAAGGGTGACTGTCAAAATTTATGTTCGGCAGAAACAGTCTGTCATCGTCAACGTGGTATATGAAAGGCAGGTCATGCCTTCATGGGGTCCTCGTAAACTTGTAACTTTGGGAGTCATAATTATGACTGGCTGAGTATCCAAGTGCTTAAGGCCGTCATAAACAAGGAAGATGGACACAGATGTTTTTTTGTGGTGCAAATGGGCACTGAACCTTTTCTTTGTGCTTCAGCAGCACACAGAGAAACATTAACAGCAGAGTCAAGAAGGATACGTACAGCAGTTATGTCCACAATAATTGTGAATGTCTCTCTTTTGCTGTGTAAAATCTCCAAAAAAAAGGAGGGCAGAGATATGGAAATAACTGCGATGACAGCTTCACAACTGAGGCCAGTGTAACAGCTTGTGTTTTTATGATTGTCATTTCTGCAAGCCAGCTGACATGAAAAATCAAATGGACTAATCACAAATGATGTTTATAATGACGTAATCATCTGCATAACTTATAATATAAATTAGCATTTATATAAATATATGTCCCACATGCCATGTGCCATTTGATATGCAGTGGATTAAAACAAGATGCCAGCATCTCTGTAAGACGATCTTTAGGGACAAGTAATTTGAGCTAAATGCTAACGTCAGCTACAGTGACAATTATAACATGATGATCTTTAACAGGTACAATTTTAAACTTAGTTGAGCGTGTTAGCATTCCAACTTTTGCTATATTTAATGTTGCAGATATCTGATAATGATGTAGATCACCAATAGCATTAATCCTCTGGGGACCATGAATGTTGGAACAAAAACAACAATAAAACTGTGGCAATCTGTACAGTAACAGTAGAGATATTTCTATCTATTTAGTGTAGCAGCACTTTAGGTGATGCTGGACTTAATGCTAGCTTGAAGGTCTGACCCAGCAGAAATATATAAAGCTTAAATCACACATAACTGTGTGGTAACAATATTATAATACATCTGCAGTACTTGTTAGTTTTAAACATGACCAACCAAAAAACAATGCTGACAGCTCAAAGTTTCGCTTATTGTTTAAAGACAGACCAGTCATAATCCTGCAACTGTTGACTTACAGTGCAACAAGACAAAAAACCCACTGAGAATTTACCTGCTGCAGTAGCACAGCACTGTATCTGACCCATGGCTCTGAAACACCAAGAAGGAGAGAGCATAAAGAGAATTTCTCAACTGGGATCCATATAGTGCCACATTATTATTTTTGTAGACGTTCTGGTTTTTACTGCACATTCCCGTTCTGACCACTGTTGCACTGGTCACTGGCAGGAGGACAGGTTTGTAATTAAAAAGATGTTGTCCTGCTTTACATATTTAAAGCAGAATTGTACAAATTTCTAATACACAAATAGGATATTTAGCTGTGGGAGCTTTTATGATGGCCGTGCATATGATACTTAGTTCCTCCTCAACAGCTGTTGAACATAAGGTCTCAGGTCTTAATGCCAACCAAATTTATGCTGATGCTCCTAAAATAACTAATGTTCATCCATATCAACTGAGATGCCTAAAATAGGTCTCTGTTTGATTACAAAGCTAATAAAAACTTGATTTGCTGCTGTTGTTTGCCTATTTCTTTACTTAGACAGTAAAGAAATAGGCAAAAGAGATACATGGAGAGAGACTTATTACACCCAGAGAAATGAAGGTCCTTTTGAGTAAAGCTGCTGAGTGAGAACACTTCGCAGGTGTGTTGTGCTTTCTGTGTGCTGGTGTTCCTCCATAATTTAATTTCATACATCATAAATGCCACTTTGACACTTAGTCAGGCGTGTGGCAACATGAAAGCGGAAGCCATAAATTAAATCAAAGTCATTTCCTCTGTTCTCTCCAGCCCAACTTCTTCCTGAATTACTCTGTTTGGCTGGAGAAGACCAGGGTGTTGGAGCTCTGATTAATGTTGCTCTTTGAATGTTGAGCACAGTCATGGTAGTTTTTATTAGAGCTAACACATATGTCTCCATGTAGTCAGACAGACAGACAGACTTAGACAGGAGCTAAAATAAAGGAAGCAAAGAAAAAAAAAAGATCAAATCTTGATCTCATGGGTTAAAACCGCATCTAAGAAACTCCACTGTGTCAAAGTAGTCATGTAAAGCTGAATTATGCACATTTCTTGGAAATTCTGTTTCATTCTAATGTCTCTGCCCACTAAGAAAACTCTCTTATTCAAATGTAAATGCAACTTAAAGTTTGGAGCACTGGGACTTGTGGATACTGAGAGTACAATAACTCTTTCTCTGCATCTCTTTTCATCAGCATCACGCTGCTGTGATACACCAGCCATTGCACTTCAACAGGCTACACTACTGTGAATGATTGTGAATGCTTCATGTTGCTTGACTAATAACACTAAGCTTTTTGACAATGGTCTTAAGTGCATCATAGATCTTCAGTTTATCACCCCAGTGTTCAGAACAAATTTTTGCCACTCGCAAACCAATACTCATCCTCTGCAGGAACAGCAAACCTGTGTTTATGAGTGAATTTCCCCCCAGGGCTGTGCCATTAGGTGCTGTTGATTTCCTCCAGCAGTGTTTAATTTCAGGCTCCAATTGGAAGTACACATTAAAAGGTAATGGGTAAGGTGGCTAATGATTTTAAGATAAATAACACACATAACAATACAGGCCAGCTTTTGATTTTCATTTACCTTTTCATTACTTCATACCCCTCTCTCTTTATGGCAGCATTTCTTATCAGACAGCTAGTCTGCTCGGCCCTTCTTTGCAAAATGTTCTCTTTCACTTTTTCACAGATCATAAATCTTTCTGCATCTTCACTGTTTTTTCTCTTTTTGCTTATTTTGCTGGTGTCATCAGTAAGGCAGATCTGCCTTGAAGAAAATCTGCCCCAAAGCACTGAGGCCACATGTGCGTTGTGGCCGGTGCAGCTGCGTCTCGGTTCACACTGCTGGCTGCACCCAGTGGTCTGTCAGGCAGCGAAACAGGGGAAACGGTGGGATAAATGATTATTTATGATCTGCCACCTCCCGTCCTCCCGGCTATCCCCAGGCCCTATTCATTACTGCTGCAGGCTGCCACTGTGTTTGACAAGACATGTACACAAACATACGCACACACAAATTCTAAGTACACGCGCTCTTGGATAATGTTTACAGACAAACAAACATACACGCGCTGTATTTTCCCCATATGCCATTCTGTCCATTTAAAAGCAGAAGACCGTTTCTCCGGCACACTTTTGCTATAATATCATTTGTGCCATCATACAGACAAAACAGAAACATGCCAAACTTTCTCCCTTCAGCTTGAGAAGGGAAAACATCTCATTCGCCACTTTGAAAATCTGATCTTACACTCCTCACCTTCCTGGCTTGGCATTAAGTGGCACATGGCTGACGAGTCTTTGTGGTATTTTTCTCTTACTCCATGCATCATGTTTTTTATTGTGCCAAACTTCCAGCAGCTGGACCTAATAAATCCTGGGAAAACCCAGTGAGCTCAAGATAGCTTAAATAATTGATCAGACTGAGCATGCAGTCTGGCAGCCAGCTTGCCTAATATACAAGGAAATCACAATAAGATGGAGAACAATGTATGTCCATGTTTGCTTGTCTCCTTGTGGACAAGTTTGTGTTTATTATGTGTATGTGTCTATTAGTACAAAAACAATAGCACAAGTGTTTTTTTTTATACAAATTCTGTACATGTACACATTAAAACACATCCGAGCACATCCGAAGTAAGGCGGCTGCGCTCTTTTTGTTTGCATTACAACACAAATACATGCGCATTTGCTTTTCTCACCCTCTTTTTTTTACAGAAATCGAGCAAGCGTCCCTGAGAGGAGCTTTGACGTGTCAGTGTATTAGGCTGTGAAACCTGGAGAACACATGCTATTTCATGTTTTAAAAGCTCTGCATGACGTCTTGTCTATAAAGAAGAGAGTTAGTGTGTGCTTTAAATGGAATATACATCACATACATCAAGAACTTGTTAAGGGAATGTATATATTAGTCCCAAGGCTAAAGTGATATGTTACAGAAAGGCCATTTAGCTGAAAATACATTGTTGCACACTGGACACTGTAATTGTCCACTGGGCATTGGAGACCATAGTCTGTTGAGCCTATAGCTGGAATCCTACCATGATAACTCACATTAACTGTCCACAGCTGACCATTTAACAGGGGAGGGAGAGGGGAGTTTCAGAGCGTGGTGTGTACAGATGATGAATCAATATATTGGATGATAATATATGAAGGGGAGGAGATGTGTGCAAAATGATGCTCCATTAGGGGGCTATCAGCAGGAACACGAAATTGGGCAACATTCGTCAATATCTCCAGATTGATGGGTTCTTTGTACATACAGTAAGCCCCTTGACCCAACTACTGCTGTTTTATTGCTCCTTAGAGTAAACCTTCTTGGGTGTTTGGTGATCGACAAAGTCAATCTGACCTTGTATGGTTTGATATTAATAGTGGACCATTTGTTTCAAATGACTTCTATATATCAAATAATTTACATAATGTGTGCCGACAACCTTTTGTACTCGGTCATACATGAAAGCCCCACAGAGAAAAATCATTTGGAGAAATGGTGAAGACTGGTGCTCTTTGTCCAGCCCAAGATCCCACAACTGGATTTCCTACTGGACAAACCTGCTTCTCACAGTTTAACATCCAATGCCAATGTTCAGGAAACGGGAAAATGAATCCTATCCACAAGTTATCCTAAGAAAACAGCACAGCAACAATATACTGTATGTTCAAATCTTTCTAGCAACAACTTTACCTGTTATTATCCATTTAGTTAGAGCAGGGAGAGAGAGGCTGTTTGGGGTAAAGTGATTTTGAGCCTCATGCTAACGCTTGAGTTGCAAAACACTTTTGTGCCATCCATTCCTGTCTCACAATAGGAATGTAGAGTAGTTTACAGGAAAAAAGCAGGAAAAAACAGAGCAGGATAGTGTAAAGTTAGATGAGAACATTTCTCTCAGACCAAAGTGTGCATCCATCTATTATCTTAAGCGCCTCTCCTCTTTAGGGTTCCAGGTGTCATTATGCGAGGGGCCAGGTATACCCTGGACAGGTCGGCAGTCTATCACAAGGCCAACACGTAGAGACAGACAAACATTCACCACTACGGAAAAATTACAATCACCAGTTTGGATGGTGGGAGGGGAGACACGGGAAGAACATGCAAACTCCATACAGAAAGGCACCTGGACGACCTGTTGATTTGAACCCAGGTCTCTTGTAGCTGCAAAGTGACAGTGGTAACCACTGCACCACAATGGGGCCCTAAACATGCCGCCAACATATTTGTCAATTTATGACATGCCCTCAAATTTAGAACCACACCTCCTCCTGACTATTGAGAACACCTGGCAATGAGTGATTCAGTAAAGCAATAAGCTGTAGGAGAAAAGCCTCGTTGTCACCTTTTCTCGTTTATATCCTCTTTCCCACCAGGTTTACCCATCAATAATTACACGCAAACTCCCCCTGGCTTAAAACCTTTCTCGCACTCTCCTTCCTCTCTCACTTTCTGTCTCTCCTTTGATTTTCTCTCGTCTGCATGTCAACACAGTCAGGTCCCTTGGCACCGACAGAGCTATCCGCTGTTGCATCCTCCCTCCCTCTGCCCTGTCCCATTACAATGACAATAACAGATAAGAATATTTATTATGTTGGCTCACCACTCCCCGTTCCTCCAAACATCTCTCAGGGGAACGACTCCTCACTATCACCCTCAAAAGCCTTATTCAGTTAACAGAAAAAAACACATCCACCCCTGGCCTTGATGCTTTCCTTTATCAGTCCAATGAAAGGAACGCAAGAGCATGAAGGCGTCTCATCTCCTCTTCTCCTTTTCTTCACTCAACTCTCCCTCCCCACTTTTAATTTTCACCTCTCTTTTCCTGATCATTTCTGAAAAAGGGGAAGGAAAAGAAGGAGGGAGGGAGGGTGAGCAAATGAGAGTGGGACGCTGGCTTGTGATAACTGCCATGCAGAATGGACATCTCCCTTGTTTATTGGCTTTTGAAATTCAATCCATTGTCTGGGATGGGAAGTGATAAAGGGAGTGGAAATACAGACGCTCTTATCATGCCAGCTCAGTGAAAGGAACTTTTTTTCCCTCCTCCAGATGCCTCTGTTTGTTGTGGGGTACGTTTGTTGTGCGCGCATCGCCACATCCGAATAATGGCTTCTGAAAAATGCATTCATTCAGCTGATTATTTGGACCCGGCTATGCCACTTACTATTGTGCCGCATCGCTGTGTGTAGTCATCACATTTAGACGAGGCACACAATCGAGAGTGGTCACACTTGTCTCATAGGCTTTTCCCTGGATGTGTCATATTTAAAGGTTGGAAATGCTCTTGTTCCCCAGATACAGAGTATGTAGAACAGTCTGTGAGTATTGTGGCCACTTTGTTGACCACACTGACCTTTCAGTGCTTTTATAGTCTCGGATTAAATATCTGACTCATCGTGTCATTGAAGTCTACAGTCATCTCAGTTGACTTTTATTCTGAATTGTACGAATATGGATGTTACCTTCAACAGACATGTTTTAGGTCAGTTAGATATCAGATATTCACTGGATTTCTGTTTCTGACTAATTTGAATTTCATACACATGCAAGTTGTTACATCTGAAACACGGCGTTTCATCTGGTGTAAAATATGAAATAACTGTATCAGGTAAAAAGCTGCAACAAAGCCCTGCTACAGATGCAGCGATTCACCAGTTCACATGTGCACTGGTATAAGATACTATTACTGCTGCTTGAATCTGACTGTTGTAGCGATGCCATTTGTTTTTCCTGCCTTTGAATTCAAGGTCATTTCTGTCAGTATTTTGAGCTTAGTCCGTGTAAACAAACTCATTTGTGCTCATTTGTACCTGTATACTATAAAAGATGTGGAGAGAATGTGCTGAATAAACAAAAACAACATGTACCGGAACATATTTTTTACTTTAATTGTAGTTAAACATTATAAAAGTGTGACAGTATGTGCAACTGTGCGTGTGAAACACGGACAAAAAGCAGGCTACTTGTACCCATACATGTGTGACATGACCACCAGGCTTGCTGAAAACCAGCTAATTAATCTGCTAACATTTTTCAGTTAGCTGACCACCACAGTGTGAGCTACTATTACAATGTGATCTAATAAAGCACAATGTTGTTTAATGAGTTTTTATTTAGAAAAAAGTGAAGTATGGGTGGATTCCAGTGGATATTAATTGTTGAAATTTAAAATGTAATTTTTCAAATTTAACCACTGTTTCCAGTTAATTTTTTGATTTTTCCAGACACACATGAGTTGATTGGTGCTGGACCACACAAACCCTCACACTAAACAATATGACAACATACCCTGTGTAAAATATTACTTTACTGTAAAGTAACTTAAAATATATTTTAAAGGTCCTTAAACGTGATTTTTCAAAATCTGAATAACACGTTCTGATGGCATTTGTTCTATTATCAGTGGGTAAAATATCATGTTTCTAATGAAAATTTGCCTGTTGATACCTTCCACTGTGTGTCTTTGTCGTGGTGCCTCCTCTTCACCTTTTGTCATCAGTCAGTAGTAATATATCTCATTTCGACAGGTCTTAAATGAATTGTGATAACATGGAATATAAAAGGTGCAGTTGCTACTTGATGCTCACTCACAACATTTTAATAAATACTCATAATGAGTTATTATGCTGCAATGCACATTTAAATATTCACCTGTGGGCATTAGAAGAACAGAACAGAAGAACAATAAAAATTCATAAATATTTCTAAACAGACAGTGTAAAGAATGTGCACATGAGCAAAAACATTCATTTTGCATAACACAGACAGAACTGAAAAGTGTAAAATTGACAAAAAACTGTCACAAAAAGAGCTCCAAACTGTTTAAATCAAATGGGATTTAAAGTATTACCAAAGGCTTAGGTTTATTACCCACCAGCCTTCTGTGGTTCTTACAGAAGACAATAGAGAAATAATGTTTTCTCCTTCACAATGACTTTATAGCCATTGATGAGACGTTTGTTAATGTTTAGCACTGATCCATAATTTATCATTTAGTGCTGATGTGCTGGCCCACCTACTGGTCCCAGAAAAGCCTCTCAGGAGTCTTGGCAGCCAAAGTCAGGTTTGTGTAGGAATCATTAAATTATGTATCAGCTGTATTAAACCTCTACCCACAGACCCGGTTACCTGCTATTCCCTCCGTATCTGCTGTGGGGCTCTGTCGCACAGGAAATCACACCACGTTTTCTCTCTCTCTCCCTTTCACCTTCCATCCCTTGTAGCTTTTTTCTCTCTTCTCCACTCCCCATTTCCTTTGTCATCCATCCCTCTGATCCCTCCTCGGCCTAAAGGGACATTTTTAGCTTATTTTTCTTCATGTAAGTCTTTGACATGTCACTCTTTACGTTGCTCCAAGATCAGACTGACTGGACATCACACTTCGAGATATGAGACATGACAGCATTGTTGTGAAATATTTTCAAGCTTTAAATCATCTTAAACAGCGTTTTCAGGCACGGCTGACAATGAATTACATGGCTGCAGTGCTGAAACGATCTTGAAATCTTGTTTTTCATAACCATTTTGATAGTAATCATATTATAATAATAATAATAATACACTTTTCAAGTATAGCACTTTTCCAAACAATATGTAATCAAAAATAAACAGCTTAAAACAGTATATAAGAGTGTTGATGAGCTTTTTAATTGGATGGTTAGGAGGACATTTGTACTAAAATCCCTTGACACCCTTTTGTGGGCACAAGGTGTAGCGTCACACTACAATAGAAAATCGTACTGTGTTAAGGAGACTTAAGTATTAATTACCCTATCAAGTACATAGGACTCACTGTCTATATCAGGTCAGCCTCTTGTGTTGCACCAGCCTGTGGAATTAACAGAAGGCTGCATTAATCCCCTCTTATTTTCCACATCAGCACTGGTGCATCTGAAAAACATGGTCAGTTCAGGCGTTAATTACATAAAGTTCAGTGATGTGTGTGTTTGTGTGTGTGTGTGTGTGTGTGTGTGTGTGGGAGGGAAGGCCATTTGTTTTCTAGATGACATCAACAGTGAAACACATTAATCAATTAGTCTTAGGTGATAAACACACGAAGCCCACGGTCACGTTTCACATGGGATTCCCAGGTTTCAAGGTTGCTGCTACACGTGCGCGCCGTGTAGCACGCAAACACACACACTGTAGTTTACACCCGGGCACAAATTCAGTCACACATATTCAGTCACACACACACACACACACGCACACACAGATCTAATTAAAACCATTGTTGTGAATAGATCTGATTCCATTTCAGTGTGGTTAACAGTCCTTCATGGATAAGTAATGAGCTGCTGCCGATGTAGAGAGAGCACTGCAACCCTTTAACTCACCAGCTCTGCTGCTGGACTGCAGCAAGACTCCTTCAGGAGTTACTATGGTGATTGGTACTGTATCACTCTGTGGCAGCAGGAGTGAATGTGACTGAAATGAAGGGAAATACAGCCTACCACATGTGTACAGTTAGGTGGTTGGATGATGCTCATACATTAATGAATTGTGTGATGAAGCACAGTTTCTTTGAGCGTGTTACATATACAGGCTGAAATATTCTTGTTATAATAGACATTATATTCTCTGACATGGGCAGAAATAATAATAATAATAGTAGATAATAACTATGTACATCAGATGAAAGATTTATAACCTGGTAAAAAAGTTTTTGCAAAATTGTTAGAGACTACTAAAATCTGGCATTTAGCGAATAACAGTTAGACCAACGACAGACCGTCTGACATGTCTCAAGCACAGGTTTAAAAAATAAAATGAATTTAATTTTGTTGCTTGAGCTTCAGAGTCCTGTAAGAGCAGCAAAGACCCGTGAGTCCTTTTTGTTAGTATGGCCTGAGATCCTGCACTCTTCTGTCCACCTTTTATTATCTGTCTTTTGATCAGAAGGGAAGAATGATAGGCCTATAAAATGAAGACACTAAGAAAGAAAAGAAAGGGGAGTGAGTGCACCTAATTGGAGAAGAAGAGCATTTTGTTATTGGTCTTAGAGACACTAGGGATGGATCCTGCCTGGACTGATTGGAGTGAGTTTTTGGCCAAGCTATCAACAGCAGTCGTCGGAACATAGGGAAATAAAGCAGGACAATCTCCTCCTGTCTGTCTGTCTGTTGGTTTAGATAAAAAAAGACACGTGTGACTCTGGCTATGTGTGTGCAGTGCCTCTTCCCTTAACATATTTTCCTCTCTGTGCCTGTCGAAAGCAGCAGGGCCACTTTGATCAGAGTGTTATCTGCACTGCTGCGGCCTAATCCGTGTATTTGCTCCGAGTCTTAGCTGGATCACCGCGCTCAAATCAAAGCACTACAGAGTCAGACCAGGAGAGAGGACGGAGACATGTGGGAACACACACTTTCAAACACTCTCAGTCATACTGTATGCACACACACCCTCAAAACACACTCTACAAAATTCACAGAGGTCCACAACACAACTCATGTGGACTTGAACTTGTGTGATGGAAATGACAAGCACACCGACAGACACATAACACTGACAAACACACAGAATCGCTGAATAAAAATGCTCTGATTGAGCAGTAACAAAGAGTTAAGATTTAACAGCGTAAATACATAATTTCATAGTTAGCACCTGCTTACAACAGTAATAGCTTCATGTGAGACTGTTTCCAGAGGCACATGTTTTGTCTACCCCAGATTATAAAGAACTGCTAATTACAATACAACTACCTACACTACATTATAAGACAATCAAAAGATGATTTTGTATAGCTCCTAATACTCAACAGTTCCAAGTAATTTCTTCTCTTTGCGTTCTAATGACACTCAAAAGTCATTAAACCATCTCCCACCAAAGAGTCCTGTGGATTATTTTGCTATGAAACAACAAAGTAGCTAAATGTCTGGAGCCCTGTGAGGATTTAATGCATGTTTTTGCAAAACTCCAGTTGTGTCATTGACCATTTTAACATTTGTAACCATTTTACTGTTGACTCTTTCACAGCTGGTGTTCACTCGTTCTTTTAGCAGGCATTAACCTGCTCTACAACCTTGAATGAACTTACCAGCAACTTTAGTCCCCAGACTTGCGATAATACACTCAATACAGACATACATAAAGGAACTAAAAAGAAAATCAAAGGTGCACTTTTTCTAAAGAGGAAATTAAAGAGGAATGACCAAAACAAACTCATTTAGTAAATAGACTATAAATGCTGTGGCAGCTCAGATTATTACAACAAACACTTTGACTGAAAATCATTTCTGGAATGCCCTCTATTTAGTAGATAATCCCATACTCTTCTGTGTGACCTCCCAAAGGAAGCAATGCACGCAGGGAGATAGAAAAACAAGGTAGAGAGGGAAAAAGCAGAGCTAGTGAGATAATGAAATAACTTATTGAGATGTGCCTCCCTCCTGAAGAAATAGCGGAAGTGAGAGAGGGAGAGAGGCAATTGCTCTGGGCTCATGCTACCTTGAGTTCAGGTCGGACTGAGGGCAAGGGATCTTTTATAAGACCTCCTGCGGTTATACACAAGTTAGTGGAAGTATACACAACACGGAGACCATTACTTACAGGATGCAAGGGTGGAGTTAGGGATTTTCTGCTTCAGTTGAATATTCAGTTTGTGTCCTGTGTCTAATTACAATTAATCTTGTGTGGTCAAGAGCTTCATCTGGCCCACTCCCAGGAAGTCTGGCAAAATTAAAGTAACTTTTAGTTCTTAGTCTTACTTGGGCCACAGAACTGCCACCAAAAAACTACAAATTATTGCACACTTAAACCTCTGAATGTGACAAAACCAGTATATCTGGCGCAGTGTAAATCTGCTGTTTCAGTTCAGCTTTCATCGCGTAACATTAATCTTTCTTTGTGACCGTGAATTTTACCAAATGGCAAACTGGGATTTGAAGTTGTGAAACAGATTTTCACAATTACACAATTCACAAGGAAAGTAAAAGTCAAAATAGGCAGATTGTTGTTAACACTCACAATTTATCAATAAGAGCATATTCTCATTTCTCATTTTAAAGGATAGGTCTGGCCTAAAAAAACGTATTTTAAACGGAATGAAAAAAAACCAAAGCCAACGGTATTTTCCACCCAGGCTGTGTTGAAGCCCCTTTTTTGTTATATAGTGTTAATAACAAAAAAGCTCTGTAATCCCCTAAATCAGACTGTATTTTATAGGAAACATTTCCAAAACACAAGAAATAAGTTTGCTGGGGACTACTTTCCGCTGTTTGGAACACATTCGGATCTCTAATGAGTATTTACTGAAGCTCACTGATGTGTTTAGCTTTAGGACAACGGTGGAGGTCAATGGCACAGAGAGGCTTTGGGCCCACAAGGAGTATGCTGATGTCATTGTTTGTTTTCCTCTTTTTAATTTGAAAAAATACAACATATAATGCCTTTAGCTCTTCAGATTGGGATACAAACGAATGAAGATGATTATAATCGTTGGTAAAGAAAACAGTGTAATATTTTGTTGAAAAACTGTAGCAAAAAGTAAAAAAACTGCCTCTTTTGTCAGTCACGTGATTTGCTATTTTCTTCACTTTTGTCTGTGTCTCAAACAGACATAAGTAAAGATTACAAGAGGTTCTCATCAGGAGAATGTAAAATACTTTATTTCAGGCATGTGATGACTTGATGTTGTGTGTGTCTTGGTAAGTACAGCTGGAGAATTCATTTCAAATGAACGTAGTGATTAAATAGATTATAATAATAATAATAATAATAATAATAATAATAATAATAATAATAATAATAATAATAATAATAATAAGCAATAATAATTCTAGTCACACCTGTTGGTGCTTCTATGATCACAATGGTGCCAAAGGAAACTTTGGTGCTGAGCCTCCATGTGAGACTTCCATGTTAATAAATGAGATCTCCAGCAAAGTAATACTGCTTTAACCCTATGTATTATGTATGAGGCGAAGGAGAACGGCACTAAAAAGGAGGACTCATCTAAGCACACATAAGTGCCAGAATCCAATCTCAGCTCCATTAGTGCAGGACAAATCCTATACAGTGAGAAGGGGTCTCCATATGTTTCCATGAGAGAGCTCAGGAAGCCATTATGGAAATGAAAGGGGACAAATCACACGATACAGATCACTGGGTAAAGCAGTAACAAAATCATGGTGCAGTATACTTTGGACGGAAAGGCTCAACAAAAGAAGGCTGAAACCTGTACTGTTCCCTCTGCAGACTTCTAATAAACTCTCACAGTGAGGACGACAGTCTGAGAATTGCATTAGGTCACATTGGTGTTGGCTTGTACCTACAAATGATGCTGTCTTGTTGTTCTGCAGATCAGAGATTACTGCTCATTCCCTACTTTTTCATTGCGCTGGCATCTTCCACGAGGCATACTGAAGTTTAGCAGCACAGCGTCTTATTTGACCATGTGCCAACACATTATCACCATCTCTCCATCAAAGCACAGAACTCATTCTCAGTGTGCTCGGAGTCACAACCACTGCAGAAGGTTATGGTGGAAGGCAATTTGTCTGTGTTTTCCAATGAGTTAGCATCCCCTCGGAGCGTATGCTCCATCACTGTAGATACAGATCCTTACAAACAATCTCCCAAATGCTAATTGAGGTAATTAAAGCCACAGCATCCAGAAGAAACAGGTGCAGGTGGTAGGCATTATTCATGTCCCCTTGCCCTTGGAGGTAACCCTCTCAATCTACCGAGGTAAACAAGACAGACAAGGGTGCAGTTTTCACTGTTTTCTTTATTAAGTTGAGCACATAAGAAGCTTTATTTCCCACTGGTGTTAGTGTGTATGACAACAACAGATAAGTAATTTTCCCACTTCAATGCCAACATCTTTCGAAGTACAGACATTTTCCTTGAGCTTGATGGAGAATATCTTCATCAAATTTTATGCAGATTTTCTGAAGGCAGTGCAGTGTCTTTGGTTTGCTACACTGTATGTATGCAGTGTTTCTACAT
Source organism: Ctenopoma multispine (assembly GCA_034779795.1). Taxonomy (NCBI): domain Eukaryota; kingdom Metazoa; phylum Chordata; class Actinopteri; order Anabantiformes; family Anabantidae; genus Ctenopoma; species Ctenopoma multispine. Next base: position 7,824,796 of record JAUYWH010000022.1, on the reverse strand, counting down.
CTGGCAAAGCCACCATGCAGGCAGAGTCAGCTCTCAAGGAAACGCAATTACATCATTTGAAAAATGATAAGTTGGTTCTTTAAATCTTTCAAATGCATAACTGAGGTAATGGGACAGGTAATTTTCATACCCACCATTATCTCCTATAACCCCTCCTGCCTGAAGAATGTCCTTCAATTTGTCAAGACTTTTTTCTTGGGAAATGCAAATTCCCTCTTCCTAAATGTCAGAGTTAGGTAGCGATGGCAGTGGGGGTCTGGCATCATTACAGAGGCCTTGTTTATATCAGACAGTGATTAGATTAATACTCATTAGAGAATATTTGTGTCTGCACCCTTCCTGTCCCCCCCAGGCAACCGGGCAACAGGAACCATGGCAATTAAAAATGGGAAACTGTCATCCTCCATCACTCCACCAATGTGTTGGCACACATACAGCACACACACACACACACACACACACACACACACACACACACACACACACACACACACACACACACACACACACACTATTATACACATGATTAGGAGAATAGAAACAAAGTCTGTGATCAAACAGATACTAGATTAAACATGAGCTCACTGACTAAAACTAATAGTACCACGGAGTTCCTCTCTCACTGCTGTTTATTCCTTAAAACATTTGCATCTTTGCAATAAGAAACATGTGGTCCAAAAGAGATGATAATGCAGTGTTATCAGAAACTGCTACAGGAGTCTAGAATCCTGAATAATTATAATAATCATGCCTGTTACAATTTCATCAGCCTGTAGGCAGTAACAGAGGATTCATCAAGCATTTATTTCCTTACTTTTTCTCCATGCAAAGTTTTTTTTTTTTCCTTGGCACGAAGAAGCCTTTCATTTCCTGCGTTCACACCCTTTTCCCAAATCCATATCACTCTAATTTCAACTAAGATATAAAAATGGAAGCTAATTTAAATCTTGTCACAGTTCCCTCTTTGCTTTTGGGTTGTTTTTTGTTGGATCTTCATGGTGAAATGCCAAGCAAATAAATGAGATACACCGTTTTAAAATACACAGTTTTGTGCCGATGAAGATTGTGTGTTCGAGTAGTTTATAAAAGCTGAGTGGCACTGCGTTGCCTGTATGTCAAGTTTTTCAATCTTAAAAAGTGTCTGAAGTCTTTAAATGGGTCATGAGACTATATGTGCTGTATGTACACTCGATCCTCATTATGTCCTGTTTTCCATTCTTCTGAGATGTTTGAGAAAAATAATGATCTTGATGACCGCAGCATAATTAGGGCTTAGAAAGTCACCATCGCCTTCACAACGCCACAGCCAACTCTATCATTATAATTGAATATATTCAAGCCACCTTTTGAATCATTTTAGCTGGTGTTTGGTGCTGCATTAGCTATGGGTTATGATCATTAGGATAAAAGGAGGTTACTTTAACATGTCCGTGTTATGAGTGTTTTGCCTAAAAGGATGAACTTCAGAGAATTGTCGCTCACTCAAAGACTAGGGGAACCTTTGTGCTCGGTCTGAGGCGACTTTAATTATGCCTCTCGTAAGGCCCCCACTTCCCTTTGCTATAGAGGAGATGACACTCTGATCTCATCTGTCTGGGAAAAGGTTCCTCAGATGTTTGTCATGAGATGGCTGCTGGCTGCTGCTGCTGCTGCTTTCTATGAGCATGTGAATCAGCCGGTTTCTGTCTGTCTCCCAATCTGTCTATTAGTCTCCCATCTCAGTCTAATTATCCGAGGTGCCGGCATCTCTGCTGTGCAGTCCCATTCATTTTTTACTTCTCCTTCCTTCTCTTTTTACGCCCTCACTCTTCTGCAAAACTTCTGAAACATCCGAGTTGGGGAAAACAGTAGAATTCCTGTAGTGAGAAGAGTTAAGGGGTGTGAGAAAAAAGGCAAATACAGTAAAACCTGATGAAAGTATGGCCAAAGCTTCACATTAATTTTGTCAGACTTGGTCAGTTATCTTCACATTAACATTTTGAAAACCTGCAGTGACATTTTTTGATAACACAGCTTAGTGTTAATAAAACCATTTAAAAATAGCCCCATCAGAATAACTTGCTGGAGCGGTTGGTTGTAATGTTAGAAATAACTTGAAGCTTTCATCAGAGGTTAGTTTCAAGTCATTTGATGTAACAGCTTAATTTGTAAGTGCACTGAAGTTTTTATTGTTGTTTTATGGCAAAATGCTGTCATTAGTGCCTCTTGGATCAATATGCTCTTAACACAATGTTCATATTCACCCGACTGCATGTGATTTCAAAGGACTGTTATTCAAGTAAAAATGCCCCCAAACCACTTGTCTTTGTGTCTGTTTAAAACTAATCTTTTACAATATCGGTCCGGTGAAATCTAGAGAGTGACCTCTTAGCAAGCAATTTCAGAACCCATTAATAATTAAAAGCAAATTAAGCAACACGAGGAAGGGTTTCTGTAAATATACTGTAGATTGATAGCTGTGTTTAATCTGATTATGGGCAGAAAAAGCAACTTGGATGTTTTATCAAAGTTTTTTTTCTTCTACTTCATTTGTTGCTGGCAGTCTTAAGGCAGTGATTCCCTCTTTCCAAGAGTGAATTAGGTTGAAAGTCAAAGAGGCTCAGGTTGTTGTCAATAGTCATTAGAGTTAGCTGTTGGCCCTGGGTTAAGACCTGTCCCACTCTGCTGTCAGGTTCAATACCATGCGGGTGTCTGTGTCCATGTAGGTTTTTCTGCAGCTCAAAAGTTACACAGCTGCTGTTAAAAAAACAAAACAAAAACAACTTTGATAATCCTGATCTGTTTGACTATTACTCTAGTACTAGTGACGTTCACATTTGTACTTTGAAGTGGAATATGTAGACATAGGTGGCTAGCTGCGCCTTTCCAAAATTCTCTAACTTAATATTAAAAGAAAGGTCACTTGTGCTTGTATCTTCTCACACTACATCTTCAATTCAGTAAAACAGTACAAAGAGCTTTTCGTGTGTCTTGTTGACAGAGGAGCACACACAGACATTCCCATAGTTTCTAAATGGCCAATTCAGTTGTGTTGTTACTTTACCTCTTTTAGTTTGATATATAACTGATTTTGAATTGAGTGTTGACCTTTTTATTTTCATATGATCTAGCCTAGGATGTCATCCATTGTGATGAATTAATTACATTCTGTAGTTATGCCATCAACATTTTAGCCACTGATAAAGATAGTACAGTGCAGAAGGGGAAAGTTTGAAGGGCAAATGTGAACCAGACTTGTCTTATCACACCTGCAGACATAAAACAGTGATAGGGATCTTGATACTAGCTCTGAGGTGGGTCTACTGGGCATAACGAGACCTCCTCCTGCTTCAGCACATATAATTAGCTTTAGGTTGGGGATGAACTGGCAGTTTTCTTTTAAGGTCTTTTCTTCTTGTGTCCTTCCCGTTCTCTTTGCCTTCTCCTTTCCCCCTCCTCTTTTCCCCTTGTATTGCTGCCAAGCTCTGTTTGCTTCTGTAATTAGGAGCCAGAGCGTGCTTTCACGACTCCATTATGAAAACAGCAAACGGTCCAGTGGTTTATTGATAAAGCATTACACCCTGCTTCAATACTGTATGGAGATGTACAGGGAGCCTGCAGCCTTTTCAGGTGGACCACCACACAGGCCCCCCACTGCTAGATGAAATATAATAATGCTATAATAGTGCTATCACACACCCCATATAATACAAGACTGAAATGCTGGAAAAGTGCTTTCCAGTTGTATTAGTTAAATTTAATGAAAACAGTGAAAAAAAACAACAGCAACAACAAGAGCTTTGCTGTGCTCTGTCAAATATTAGAAAATGACCATAGAAAAAACTATAGCCAATCTAATCTGCAGCAGAAAGAGACAGTTGAAGAGGTAATTTCGCTCAGCAATATGCGAGGACAGCTATTTAAATGTGTTGTTGGTGCTCCAATCAGGTTTCCCAGGGTGCCGTGATATTTAAAAGTGACACGGGTGACCCTCCACATTTGCGAGGTGTCATCATGCATCAATCGGCAAGGTGTATATCAAAGCTGCCCGTAATGGTGTGTGCATTGGGATTTATATTTCCAATTAAATCTGCAAATTATATGATTATCCGCAGCACTGTGCCGAGGCCATTTTGGAAACTGATTGTGCTGTTCATTTTTGTTTTTCTACAAAGATAATAGTGCCAGAGGAAAACCTTCTTGCGCAGTGAGAATATTAATGTCTACGGCCTTGTCATACAGCTACACGTGTGTTCATAGGCTGACTCATCACACACACACACACACACACACACACGTACACAAAACATACACAACTCATCATACTACTGCAGAACCGTCACATTCTCTTATGATGAACCAACACCTCTGTATTTCTTTCTCTCTTTTTATCACTTAACTTTGCAGAGTGTTATTAGCTCAGAGCCTTCACCTGCTGCAGACTTTAATTGTCTGTGAAAATCACATCAGACCAAGCAGCTGCCTGATAAACTTACAGTACATGTCGATCCGCCAGACCCGCAAAACACAAGGGCCTCTCTGAACGCTGATATGAGTTTCAAAAACAGTCACATGCATGTACTCACACAACCACACACAGACAAACACCAGCACTCATTGGATGTGAATTATTGATTTGAACATGTCAGTTAAGAGACAGCGCAGATCGACACTGTGGAGAAAAAGGATATTTTACAATTGCTTTGCTATGCTTGACTGCCAAGACTGTGTTCACCAGAAAGTTTCCACTTCCTGAATGTTTACAGAGTGATGCCTAACAATGCCCTAAGACAGAGAGAAGAGCGGCAAGAGTTTTAGGATGCAGGGTGAGTTGTACAATCATGAAAGAAGGAAGAATATTGAAAGACACAAGAGACTGTGAGAGATGGAAAAAGAGGGAGAGAGAGGGAGAGAAATGGAGACTAAAGTGGAGGGAAGAAAGTGAGAAGCAGAGAGAAAGAGTGAAAACTTTTCCTCACAGGCTATTTGTATATGCATCTCTGGGGTGCCATTTTAGCTTCCAATATTTTATCCTGAGTAAAATGCTGTGGGAGTATTAACTGAGTTGCCATTGCCTTCCCCTCTTTTATTACTTTTCAGCATTGCACCATAAGAGAGGAAACAGTTATGGCTGTAATTTGGTAAGGCTGAGAAATGCACTAAAAGCAAAATTTAGTCCTATGCTTTTAAGATGCACTTTCAATTGGACTATTTCATTCCAAAATGCAATATTCACTATCTGAATAAAAAAAAAGAAAAATTTATTTATACCAAGTGAATGCTGGCCTGGACTAAACCTTGTTATGACAGCTATTCAGCATACAAGGATGTGAGACAAAATGGTTCCTCTGTGATTTGGTTATAATGACTGCTGAATTTTAGATGCAGAAATTAGGAAATATGCAGTGAATCATTTTAGAATGAACATTCCTATTATTTGTCTTTTGTGAGACACAGCCTACAATATGATCTTTCAAAAACTCAGATTTAATTGTAATGTGACTGGTTAATCAAAAGTACATTAATTCAAGTACTTTCTAAACTGTGTCTCAATGGGAATACTTCTTCCACGCTCTTGAGCTCAAGCAGGGTTCCACAATCTGCATGGAGCTTGACATCCATAATGCATACCATTTGTGCATATCTGTGAAGGGGAAGAGTGGAAGCCACAGGACATTATGAGTACTTGGTAATGCCTTTCGGACGTGGCAACACCTGCCTTGGCAGTGCGGTTAAAGCTCCTCAGACCTGAAACCTGTAGTCCACTCATCTCATCCTGGCTCCTGTCTCACCTGCTCCTCTGTCGTGGTTTTTGTACGCTGTTTTATACAAAGATCTCTGAATCTTCTCTGTTCTCCCATCTCCTCTCCTTTTAGCTCTGGTTTTCAGTAACTACTCATTCTACATTCATAATTCGCTCACATTTCTGTCATTTGGTGCAGTCTTGTGGTGCATAGTTGGTTTCCTTTTTGCTGAAACAAAAACAATTACCTGAAAGATGCTTAAATGCTCTATAGTGATAAGTGAAAGCGGTGAGTTGGTGAAAATCTCAAAAAGCGAGCCTTTATGCTTTTTATTCATTTCACCCGTTGCTGATCATCTGGAAGGAGGATCTGATTTGACATTTGTTAGGAACTTTTTTCACCAGGCAGCCGTCTCACACTCTATATTCACCGCTATTCATACATATTCACTTCATTACCAACTACACTACTGCTGCTGAAAGGCTTCAGCTAGTCAACAATGCGTAATATACTTTGAAGGTGATGGTTGCCGGATCATAGTCTGTATCTTTCAGTAGTATCTTTCAACATATCATCAATTATCAACGCCTTGCAGAAATCACACAAATCTGGCAAATCTGCGTTGACTTTACAGGTAAAGTATGGATGACTGTTAGCTTCACTAGCAGCATAGTAAACACCCACAATTCAAAGAGCATGTGTTGAAGTCTCACTGACGAGGTGTTGAAGTGCAAAGAACGTTTTCTCAGAGCATATAAACACATCTCTTGTTTACGTACCAGAAGTGATTTATCAACAATAAGATTTGACTGCACAACTGACTAAATGAGAGAATTGAAGAGAGAAACAGCTTGCCATCCTTCATGATGATAATCTCCTCTGCGCTAATGCACTTCTCAATATCCCAGGCAACACAAGTCAGATTGTAGTTTCTGACATGTATAGATTGCATAACAGCAGCTGGCTAATCCTAACCTTACAGGCGCATGAGCATACCTCCCCTCTAATTAGATTTATTTGCTGCTTTCATGGAACTTGTCTTCACCATTACCATTAGGTGATGTCATTAAAATTCTCTCCTAAGTTTAGTAGATTTCTACCAATTTCTATGGACACAAATGGAGGATGAGTGAGGGAGAGGGAAGATGAATGTAGAGGAGGAAAGAAGGGATGGAGGGGGACGATGATATGGAGTCTTGTTGGTAAGTAGTTTCTATTCATGTTCCCTAGTTAACTGAGCTTCTTGATTTATGGGACTATAGCTGTGACAGACTGAACAGTAATTGGTATGTTGCTGTTATTGGATCTTTACTGTATAATGGCAATGTAAGAGAAGTATATTACAGTGTGTAAGTGGTAGTACAGAGACTGGCTTTATTCCAACATGCTGGGTTTGAAATGAAACAATGCTTTTAAGGTTAAACTGACTTTAAGCTTTAAGGCTTTTACAACTATAATGGGATAACAACGCAGGACTTGTAGCCCCTTTAACCATACGGAGAATGTAGAAAAAAAGTCTGCCGTTCTACCGTCTTGTTCTTCAGATGCAGATGTAAACCACCACCAAATTATAACTGAAAGTCAGCACTTTAATCCCACGGCCATTGTTTTATTTCAAATACAATGTACTGGACTTCAGAGCCAAAATAATATTGCATTATAGTTTACTGGCACTTTGGGATAGAAATTCTCTTGCCAAGGTCAGCATAGTTAGAGAGTGCATGAAGAAGAGAAGGCACACAATGCACAAAAAAGACATTAATTATTCTCATGACACTAGTTGACCTTTCCAGATAATGCCAATTTTTAATGTCCGTACATTTAATTCAAATGTATGGGCCCAACAGATATCAGTGGTATTATTTTCACAATGATGAATTGTTCCGAGGCAGATGACCGCCCACCCTGAGCCTGGCTCTGCTGGAGGCTTCTTCCGTTAAAGGGAGTTTTTCCTCCCCACTGTTGCCTAATGCTGCTCAAGTGGGACTATTGGGTTTTCTACAAATAATATACAGTATATATACTGTATATACAGTGTATACATATTCTGTGTAAGGTCTTAAAACCTACAATGTAAAGTGCCTTGTGATTTGGTGCTATATAAATAAAGTAAAATTGAATTTAATTTAATTCTTGTACACCCAGTCCTTTATGCTTCCCTCACACCACCCTTCATTTCCTAGATTCTCAGTACCTCATCTCATTTTAATCATGAAGTCCAAAGTATTATGAGTAAAGCAATCCTCTCCAACTATCTCTCAGGCAAGCACATGTAAAACCAGTCTTTTCCTATTGTCCTGTTTGTTTAGGGCTCATTGTGGATTTTGGGAGGATTTAAATTCCCTCCACATGTTTGAGTTTGCAATTTTCAAGCTACCGAAAACATATTTTTCCATTTATCCTCGCCTGTGTCTAGATCTAGCTTATTTTCATGATATGGTTTAATAGGGTGTTTGTATCACATTAGATAATGCTTTATTCAAATTGGTGATTGGCATTTTTGTGTCCCGACCAACTTCTAACCAAATATTGTCAGACCAGGTAATCAGATTTCCCTAGGGTTTTCCAATTTGAGCGTTTCAGTAGGAAGCTTTTTATTTGAAGATAGCAATGCAATCTGATCTGCAGGTGAGTAATTTAAATTCATTACTTAACTGTAGAAATGCCTTTAGCTCTTGTTCCTTTATAAACTGGTAGATGAATTCAAGATTATAGTTCGGCCATCTTTTGTAAGCAGACTCTATTTTTTATGGGCTAGATGCTCTCAAATGGGCAATACTTGACAGACTCGACTGATCACCAGATAGACCATACATCTGCTGCACGTGTCTCCATACTGTGCAAGTTGTTTTGGACCATCTGCAGAAGGCCTCCTTCTGGGATGTAACATCCATGAATACAGCTTTGCTGATTTCTCAATCTCTGACCATCTTGAGTATATTCTTTCTGTATGGTGTGTATGTTTTCTTTTTTTGTGTATATAGATATTGGCCTATCTATAAGTCAATACCCACAACTGACAGAACCGCCAATAAGGCCTGAGGTCAGGGGAGCCCCCTACTATCTGTTTTGTGGTAGCAGCTGAAGATTAAGCAATCTTACTGGCAGTTGTAAAGATATTTTTGGTGGTGAGATGGGGAGGATTTGGAAGAGAAATATCAGCGTGGACAGTACATTCGTTTAGAGAGGCAGCAGCATCTATCTGTTAAGGTGATATCTGTGGATATCGTGCATGATAACCTGCTGTAAATTACATACCTTGACATCTATATGTCCTCTATGTTGCTTATTCATTTTCCCATGATTATAAATTTGAGTTATGTAGAAAGTTACTCTCATGTCTGAACATTAAACGGCTTCAATACCACACTCCTTATCTAACTCTTCTCTTGAATATGAAGCAAACAGATGTATCTGCCCAAAATTAATCTTATAAAGGTTGCTCTGGCTCAGTGTAGACATGCCTTGAAATTAATGAATTCCTTTCTTCAAATGAATGTTATGTCAACACTACTCACAATTTGTGGCAAATTTCAGCTGTGAGGAGCTGTTTCATTTTCCTATGTTGGTTACACAGTTCAGTAGTGATGGGTAATCTGGCTCTTTGCAAAGCTTCGGCCCTTTTGGCTCGGCTCCCTCAGAAGAGCCGACTCTTACGGCTCCCAAATGGCTCTTCATATATTTTAGCCTAATTTCGCAAGTATGAATGGTTTGTGTGTTGGTAAGCAATTTTATTTTTATTCGGTGTTTTCTTAAATGCCTTATTTATATGCATTTTTTAAATGACAAAAAAATGCATCAACATTTTAATCAAACCTTTAACTGAACAACCGTATACACAACCACAGCAAACTAGTCAAATAAATAAAGGCCAGAGTCATTATAAGTCTTTATATAAAAGTCTTTACTGCAGGTTGATACTTGACAGCAAATTTTGATTCTCAGAATCAGAATTTCTATTTATTGTCATTGTAGCAATGAGACATTGCACAATGAAATTAAGGTGCATTTATTCACTATTTCCAATGTACTTGCATTTAAGTCTCTCCATGTACCTGGCCTGTACCACTACACTGTCTTCAAAGCGTTTGCCCCCTTTCCTACTTTCACATAATGGTATAATCCTAGTCTGTCTTAGCATGTGATTGGCCGCATAGTGTGCCTATCAAATTCAAGTCCCACCTCGGCCTGCATGGATTCTCTGCAGAGCTGAAGATGCTGCTCTCTAAAAAGCATCGGCTCTTAGAAACGGCTTGTTCGAAAACGACACATCACTATGGTTCAGTATACAATAGAGTCAACATTTTGGCAAATAGTTGAATCATTGTTTCCACCTATTTTCATCACCTAGTGGGCTACATTATTAATTCCAATACGCATAATATATGAAACAAATTCACCATGATTCTTTGGGGCAGCTCAGAATAACCAGAAATATAAAGTCTGCGGTTAATGATCTCTAGCTCTTCTATAGTTCTCTGCACGGGGCTGGAAAGCACTTTCCCACAGCTTGTTCATCTTGAGCCCAAAGTTCACTATGTTCGGGCAGCAGACATGATGTCAGCTTTATGAAGTCAAATCAAATTGACTTCAGTGGTGAGAGCAGAGTGTACATTCTTACTTGCAAGGTAACACTGAAAAATGTTTTGCAAAAACATAGTGCGGTAGACCTAGCAATTAGAGCTAACCTTGGCAAGTTGTGCTTGGCCCTACTGTGTGTGAAAGGCAGCTTTAGCCTTGCACTGACCTTCCAATCTTGAATAGGGATTAGTCTGTATGGCATCTGGGTAGATTTGTCTGTCAACACAGGGCATATCTAGTTTATTTGTCAGACAGCACATGTGCACCCAATATAGTACCTGCACTTTAACACTCTTCTCTTTTGAATTTGTAGGATTGGAAAGTAAACTCACAATATCTGAGGTCAATGTAGGTAAAGTCAGAGTCATTTTTTTCTTTATCTAAATCTCTCCAATAGATAATCTAACTGTCCCAACTCATGGCTGAGCAGGAGGACCCAGATTGTGCAAAATGATAAAACTCAAGGGAGGAGAGACTGAGAGTGAGGAATGTAGGGGGCAGGCGGTGCACTGAAGATTTGATAGATTCAATTTTATAGCTAAGAGGAATTTGAAAATTCATCACATATAGGGTAGAGATCATGGCAAACCTGTCTTCTGCACCTTTTCTACTGATTTGAATAAGTGGCAGACAAAAAAAGAGCGACATCCCTCTCAGAAAGACTGAAAGCACGCAGAAAAAATAAGTACATATGGCAACAAAATTCACACGTTTGGTCGTGGCGTTAAAGGATTAGAATCTTCAGATGAACTCACTGACTGGATTAGCTGTCTTGTTGCCAATGCCTGCTAAATGTAAGCAGAATCACACAATAAAAGGGCGAGGCAGCCATGGCTCAGATCCCATCAGAGCACACTATTATAGGAAACATGACTTTCTGTCATTCACCATTTATGAAGCATCTCCCCAACACTCTGCCAGCAGTCACTAAAGTACCAGAACTAGAATTACACTACCAGCAAACCACTGTATGAAAAGGTTGCAGGTGCATGTGTGCACACAGACAGTCCAATATGATTCTGTGCTCCGGGTGATTGTTGTAGATGAGGTGTGTGCACCGGAGTATATGTGACCACATGTGAACGACAGGTGTTAACTCAAAGGTGAACAAGGGTGAATATAATATAATATATGAAGATAATGTTATCCAGTGATGATCACTTATTTGTGTCAAATAATGCAGGTGAGACAAAGAGATGAGAGTGAAAGTGTTTCTATGTATGAGGGCATTGAAACACACTTTACACTTCACAGGTATGTAGTCCTGCAGTTAAATTACTGCATGAGCGTGACTTAGGCTAATTAAAAGTTTTTTTAGTGGGTTCTGCATGCAGCACATTTATTCAAAAACTCTACAGCTCTCTGTGTTCCATCTATGGGAGGCTGCGTAGCTTGATCTTCTGGCTTTGTTAAGGCAAAGTAAATGAGCAAGCACTTTCTCAGATTGCTCCCCTGTGTATTCTGTCTCCCCTGTGATGAAGAATGAATCAGTCTATTACAGGAACTTTGCCTTGCATTTATTATACATTATCACCTGGATCAGCGATATCATTTTTCACTGTGCCACAGCTTTCCTCTGTGTTTAACGAATTTCTGTTTCTGTTTAAATAACCTTTCCTTTCCGACTGACACAAGTACCCGTTTTTCCAAGTCAGCTTGAATTTCACTTTACATGTGTATGTAACTCCATTCAGGCAGATCTGTGTGTAAGTCTCTCAAAACTCTTTCCTGTGATAGTCACTCAGGTGGGAGAGAAACCCTGTCAGACACCAAACGTTTTGGTGTGTGCTAATCACTGTGGGAGTTTCATACGTCAGTCACAGCACCCCTGATGCTATTGTTGGTGTGTCTAATTAACACTCCTATGTGGTGCTGATGCTCAGCGCTACCTGCGCTGAGACACCTGTCCTGTGACAAACCTAGCATACAGGAGCGAATGATTGTCAACAGACATTTTATTCAGAATACAGTTTTCAAAAACACCGACGCTCAACACTTGTTTTGCTCATGTCAGAATGAGAGGCAGCAGGTGTTTCGGCAAGACTCAGCAGGTATGACACAGTCGTGCCCAGGGGTGCCGCTGGTGTTGATGGGTCCACAGGCGTAATACTGCACAGAAACAGATGGATAAGAGTATGACAACGTCTGGTGGATGACAGGAATAAAATTGGTAATGTCTCCAATTTAATGTATTTTCTTTTAAAAATGTTCTTCTCCTTCTGCTAAAAAATACTATGACAATTTCTTGCCAAGAGGTTTGTCAGGGAAGAGGCTAGTGAATTTGCATTCGTTTTACATCAAGACTTATCAGAATCATCATGCTGCTGAACACTATTAACCACAATAGTACAGGAGGGCAAACATGTTCTACATGTGTGCTCGTGTAAATAGCCGGGAATGTTATCACTTATCAGGTTTGTAATTGTACTTTATGTGTGTGCTCAGATGTGTGCACCAGTGATTGTGTGTGCTAGTGTGCCGTGTTGTGTGTCTTCACCAGTCAAGCGAGCTTGCTTTGACCTCGATGACCCAGTGTCCCTGGCTCTCTTCCAGACAGCCTGCAGTCCCATCCTCTGTGCCTGCATAGTCTCAAACAACTCCACAACTCATTGCTCAGCCACGACCACTTACTCTGTTGGCAGTACTTAAATTGAAGCGCACCAGCTACCTGTACTATTTCAGATCTCACCTGTCATTTTCAGATGTCCTTGCCTACAAATTCTCCAAAAGAGTTAACAACTTCAAATTAGACTCCATGCTGCTCTACTGTCTGCTGATGCGCTCTTGTGTTCTGGGCATGAATACTTTAATACTACTTCTTATCTTATCTGTCTGCCATCTTTAGTTTATCTGCTGCTATATTTTGTCTACACCATTGTGTGGTAGCGTCATGTTTGTTTTTTGAGTATGTATGAGATACTGTAGATTCCACTGAAACAGATGTTTGGCATTTCCTCATCCCATCCCCATCCGGTCCAAATTTCACATTGATTTGAGATCCCCATTTAATATCTCTAGACGTCTCTAGGCATAACTTAAGTGCGCTTGAGCTCATCCACATAGGCCCAGGCAGCTTTCTTCATAAATAAATGGAATAAATAAATCTTAATAAATGGAATCCTCATTTACAAATTTGCAAACAACACAAGTCAGGAAGGGGGCATGTACTTTTACACAGTGCTGTATGTTTTCTCAGCAGACTAACTCTGTCCAACTATTCTCTACCTTTTAAATCCTGCCAACCACTCTAACACCTTCAGATTGTTTGGAATCATGAGTGACAGAGTGGTGGAGCGAGGCAAGTTGCACTCATTTGGTGACAGCCGAAGATGAATCATTTAAAGTGCTCGTGTGTGGCCTCACAGAGCAGTGTTTTCTGGACTATTAGCTACACAGGCAGCATTAGGCAGATGAGGCAGACTCTCCTCATATCTCACCACACGCCTGAGGCTACAGACAGAGGGAGAGACTTCAAAGACTTTTGATAAGGAGATATACACCTTATGCTGAACTTGAGGAACCTTGACAGATTTAATAGAGGAAAGGGTCCTTTGACTGGTTGCTGATAGACAATTTGCCTCTTTCTTTATTTGATCAACAATTTATTGATTATAATTAAGTAGATAGCTAAATGCACATTGATGTTTTCAGACAAAACCCTTCTTGCCAAAATGTCAACATACTCTATATGTTTTAGCAGTCTCCTTGGAGGGTTTGCAGCTGTCCTATTAACATACTTTGCCCTTTATCCTAAGACTTGCACTCTGTTTGTGTTTTGAAGATTTGTGGTGGGGAGGAAGATGCTGTGGTCCTAAACACAGGATGTGGGGTTTGTGTGGGATTGGCACAGTGAAGGGAGAAAGGTGAGAAGGTTACTCTGTTTATGTGAACGCATGTGGAAGTGTGTGTTTGTGTGCATGGGTCGTTGTTGCTGGGGGGCTGGTTGCCTGTGGGACCTGCCTCTCAGTGTAATTGAAAAATGTGACCTGGAAAATGTTTACCCAGTGGAGCATGAAAGTTACCTCCACAGCGACGGTGGCATGCTCAGAGGCGGCTCACCTGGCCCCTATAGGGAGAGCTCTGTATTGGGTGTTAGCTCACGTTAAGAGCCACTTTATCCTTTCACCACATGCAGAAAAATGCATTATTTAATAGTATTAAGGAATTCTAGATTGACAAAGAAAAAAAAACAAGAAAAAAAATCATACAGATTCCCCACTTATAAGCTGCGAAAAAACTGACCTCAACAAGGACACTTCATGTGCCTCTACAAGAAGGTGTGTGCATAGTGAAAGATTGCATATAAAAATTGCAAGATGCATAAAAAAATGTATATAACATTTACATTGAAAAACAACACATACTCTGAATAGAAAGTGTTCATTACTGTGTTTCAGTATACAGTATCTGACAGTTGTTAAGGTAGTGATTAGTGCAATCAAAAACCGAACCTCCATCCTACATACTCAGAGTCCTTTGAGCCATTATCATTAACCCATGACCATTATTTCAAATGATGTGTGCTTATTGTGGATACACTCATGCATCTTCACACTTCAAGACATATTGGTATCGTATGTTTGGTTAAGGGTATCATCAGGATAGAGTGCAGACATGGTGTGTTCAGACTGGCCGACAGCTGAGCATACTGTGCCTTCAAATAAGAAAGGGAACAAACATTACTGCTGTCTTTAAAACAAGAAGCGATCTGGGGACAGACACTGAACAGGAACAATGAAGTAAACAAGGATATTGTTAGCGAGAGATCTAAAGTGTCTTAGTAGATGAGCATTCACCCCAATCATACAACAGCTTGTGGGGAGACATGCTAAGCAGAAGACTACAAAGCAGATGTAAACAGTAGCAGATTCAACGAGTCTGAAAAAATAACATGTACTTAGCCTATAATGATAGCCTATACTAGGAAGACTGTTGTTTAAAATTGCGATAAAAAAACATCTGTTTGATTTTCTAGTCAGTGTAAGTACAGTTCTGAATTGAAGCACACGTTTAAGGTGCTGTTAGTACTTCAAAAAGTTGTGGCCCCATTTTATCTCACTATTAGTAAAAATGTCATACATTGACTTGGAAACAAGCTAATGTATGTATTATTTTTTTGCTTTGCTTCAGGTATATAGATTAATCTTTTATGATTAAAAAAATGTGTCAATATTCAGGACACAATCAGCAAAAAACAAAACAAAAACAAAGCTGATTAATGACATGTTGTATGACCAATATTAACAGAATAATTGAGAGAAAAGGCTTATGCAGTACGAATAAGTTAGAATTTAGTTATCTTGGCTAAGCAGGGGGACACAGTCTACATATCCCTTCTGTTTGGAAATTCCTGATCTGTGAGATTGAAATGTTCCTGTCTTGCATTTAACTTGCTGAAAGCATAGTTTGCAAACTTCTGAGCAAATACAGTGTAAATATGTCTGCAGTGAAATTATTGGCACCAATTCATACAAGCTCAGTGTCACAAAACGTTTTAGAAACTGAAATACACATTAATCTAATTTCTTGGATAATAAATATTATTAGAGAAGAACTCATAGTTTTCCTGTGCAGCTGTGATGTTTTTTCCTTTTGTCAAGTTGTCAACAGGGACGTCACTAGGAGTGACAGACAAACCCCCAGGGTTGTAGGAAGGGTTTAGCATATATAGCGAGCGCTGAAAATGTTTTCGCCATACCTAAATAAAATTCATTAATTTTATTATTATTTCTATTTATTATTTATTAACTTTTATTTAATCAGGAAAATCCCTTTGAGATTTAAAACCTCTTTTTCAAGGGAGCCCTTACCAATTATCTCTTGTACAGCAGTTTTGCTGTTATTTGGCTCATTTTCTTTGAATGGCTTGTATGGAAGATCCCCTGTCTTTGGTTCATTAAAACTAGGAAATATATCCATTAATGCATTTAATAATAATAAATGGGTACGTAATATCTAAAGATACATGTTTTCATAACTTCTCTTTCTTCTTGCTTGGTGTCTTTCTAAATATGTTTAGTTATTTCTGCCTACTATTGATAATTATCTCTGCCGCTGAAAACAGAAGAGAACATAATGGTGCAGTGCAATTATTAGTTTATTCACTAGTAGTTTAAGAACTGATTATAACAGCAGCATTATGCAGCACTGATATTCTTTCAATATACAAGAAGAAAGATGGACAGCTGCAGCAGAACTTAGTCTGAATCAGTGTTAAAAAACCCGACAACAATATCACATTTTGTTTCACTTAAGGCAGGAGGGTCAGAGTTTGTTACCTGAAGAGTCCTCAGGCATTTTATTTACAGTAGGATTAACATACATACATACATGCACTGTTTTATAACTATTTTATTTTCATTGTTATAGTTATAATTATAAATGGCACTGTAACAAAATCTATGCTTCACAAGAGTGAACAAACGAGAAGAACAATTGTTTCCCTTCTCTCTGAATCAGTGTGCAGCTGGTGAGTTGTGTGTCTGTCTGCAAGCCGGACAGTTTGCGATATGGCTGTGTTTATGATGTGTGTACTTTATTGAATGGTGGTTTGCGCCAAGATGGCAGGGCTGCTTTTTTTCATCCTAGTTCGTCCAGAGTCATAAATAAAACGTTTTTAAAACTGAAGCTGCAGGCTGGACTTAAGGAAACATAAGTAAAGTTATGCAATTAACATTGACACATTTGATTTGGTGATAATGACTTTGATTTTTTTTTTTTAAAAATGAGAGAATACAAAAAATAGAAAGAAAAAGAGTTTGTGCTTGCTTGGAACTCTTGAGACATGACCCCTATGAAATCTACACCTAAAATTGCAATATAGTGTTTCTGGAAGTGTAACTGTCTAATATTTGTGATATAATAGAGGGCACTTAGACAGAGGCTAACTGAGCTTGTTGGCCTCACACAGCGTTATAGTAAATGCTTCAGGGCCAGTGAGGGGGACAAGCTAATTATGTATAGACTCTGTGTAAGGACCCATGCTGCCATCATTAATGAGGAAATTTGCATCTTCCATTAAAGTGATGTATGTGTGCTTACATCACGTTATAAAATATTTTGTATAAACTGGCGGAGTGAATTTTAGGAAGTTCTACCACCCACATAAGCTAAAGCTCAAAAAGATCAATTGTCCTGCCTTCTGCCATCTCTGCCATTCCAGTTTGGGAGCATTTAGAGCGTTAAAAATCATGAAGTTGTATAAAAGTTATTTTAACTTGGTATTTAAATTAAGTCATATGGAAAAAGTTAGGTTATATTAGAGAAAATGTTGCACGAGCACTGCTTCTTCACCAATCACAGCTAACAGCGCCAAAATCAAATTCTACAACCTCTACATGAGATAAAGAAAAGCCATATCAGTTAATTTATTAATGAGTACAAACAAGCTGGTAAACACTGTGAATCTAATTAAAAGATAATGTCAGCCATTTTGTCACAAACGGTTCTTGTGCTATGGGCCTATCTTCCCGCCCTCGAGCTCTTTATCAGTTGAGGGCTATTGGTCTCTACTTCCAGGCTGTATCTTTAGTTACGCCGCTATCTCCACTTCCTCATCCTGGACCATATCTTCCAGACTTGGTGGTATTTGTGCTGGCCTTCATGGTTGACTGTGCTGACCCAATATTTCTCTCACCCGAAGATCAAATGTCCTGTTTAGTTTCTTATTCTGCACAAAGCTCAAAATATTTGGTGAGAATCAGAAAACAGATAAGTCTGTAATATATATACACATGTACAGTTGTAGGTGTACTGTAGGTTTGATGAGATGCAATGTGCCAGTGAGAACAAAATAATTCAATTTTGTATTTTCTTCAAAGTCTACGTATGAAAACCAGTGACAGAAATACAGTACATTAAAATTCTGTGTCTGGAAATCCTATGTTTTGCACCCCACTGACTACGCCTCCAGACCTCCATTCTTTTTAAGAATAGCTAGACTTTACGCAAACATGCCTTGCTAGGAGAATGATATTTCTGACAGGAGCATTGACCAGCCCTATCTCCAGAGCAGCAACTGCATGTTCAGAATGAACATCACATCACTAACTGGCCACTGGAGGGGAACTTAAAAGAAAAAGAGGGAGAGCACTGACGCACCTCTGAAGATGGTTCAGCATCGACCACTGACAGCCAACTTCAAAGACCCAGTTATGAACATGACAGGCAGCCAGCGCAACAGCCTTTGAATCCAGTGCACTTTTATATCAAGAATTTATGGTCTATTTAGAAGTGATTTTTTATTTTGTGTGTGTGTGTGTGCGTGCAGCACCGGGAATTTGATTTGACTGTACATCTCTTCACTGACACGGCAACTCTCGCAGGTCTCCTCTTGATGCTGATATATATGGAACTTGCATTTTCATGAGTGCATGATGTTATTCCACATGGCAGCCGTTGATATTAGCGCCTCTGATTCCTGAGGAGTTCTAAAGAAATGCTGCGCAGAAAGACCCCCAAGGCACAAGTTGTTTATTTGCCCAGATAAACATTAGCCCAATCAATTTGCCTCAACTCACACCTTGTGAAGAATTGTAATAGGTGTAACAGATAGGTGCTCAGTAATCTTGAAAAAAAAAAAATCAAAAGCTCCAAGCCAAACTTCTGGCCAGTTTTATCTACTAACATAATTTAATATCTATGCATTTATAGTATCTGCAGGTTTACGGTGCAATATTAATGTGGATCACACACATTTATACAGTGGAAATACTCATTGTAGTAAATGTCTGTTATGTTAAAATTTAAGCTGTATCATATATTTACATATTAAATATTTTCTAATACAAAAACAGTTAATTTCCTCTGTGTCTCATCGGCAATTTGTTTTTATTGATGGTCAATTTAACATATACATACTAAGATGCGTGGACATTTTCAGTCATGTTTCCATTTCATGGAATGGTGATGTATCTACATGTAAGTCTTTCCCACATAAAATATCAACTCCCGACACATGATCACACATACTTGTTTGTATGAGAAGATGGTGCTAATGTCTGAGGCCGTGTGTATGTGCTCAAGAATGTGAACTTGCATGTATGCAGTGTCATCCCACTCTGGAAAATGACTTATTAAAATGAAATTACACAGTGCCCTGACCCGTGGCAAACGGCATGAGCCACAATTTGTCTAGCAGTTGAGCTGTGAATAAAATCTGATTGGCAATAATTTGGCTTTGCTGTTGATACAGCATCCCATCCTCCACATATTTTCTTCTATCTCCCATCTTCTCACCCCCGGCCTTATCGTGAGGGTAAAATTTTACTGATATAGTGATCTGGGGTTGGTAAGCAGAGTACTGTGATGATGGTTAGTGGATGCTTGTCAAGTTAGGGAAGGGTTTTATGAAACAGTAAGAAAGCTAAAGGTGGCTGCTGATCAGGGTGACTAGGTGTTGTCTGTGTTGCTGCTAATGTGAGTGGGTGTGGGGGTTGTTCAGAGTGTGTGTATGAGAATGAAGCTGCGCAGGTGGACCAGGGCACACTCGGTTCCCTAAGCAGCTGTCTTATCCTCTTGTTTTATGTCTTATCATTGTGTGTGTGTGTGAATACTATGTCTATGTGGTGTTATAAGGATTAGCCATATAGACCATTAGCTATGGACATCTCTGCTAACATAAAATGAAAAACAATTACAAGCATTTTCCTATTTATCAGATGTAATTATTGTCTTCCAATGAATATTAACAAACACACATTGGGAGGAAATAAGACCCAGGCCTATATGATAGAGGGAATGATAGAGATGGGTAGTGGAGAAAGGGCGTTAAAGACCCTGGTGCTGTGGTTGGACAGGTTGATGTAGTTCCAGCAATGAGCAGCTCATAAAAAGTGCTATCCGTAGGCCTTAGGATAGATATTCTATCTCTCTGCTGCTAACGGCACAGCCTAAAATCACCTGCTCAATCAAAGTCAGATCCCCCTCTATTACATAAAATGCACTGGGAAAACAGAAGAGGAAACAATATGGCTGTGTATGTGTGTGTACAGTGCTATTTCATGCAAGATCTTAGCTTTATTTAGGAAGAGATTTGGGAAACTCAGGCAGGCGGTTATGGAAGAAAAAGATTTTAGGGTTCACCAGATAACTTGTGTGATTGAAGTTGTGATTGATTCCTCTGCACACTTGTGACAGTCACATAACAGTGTTTTTTTAACATTAGTGGTTGGTTTTACTTCCTCAGAGGATCCACTGCAATGATATTGCAATATTAACCTTTTTACCTTTAGATTTATTCTTTTCTGAGCTCAAGATGAAGAAACACTTTGAAAAGACACAGTTTTCTAGTTTGTATGGACAAATATATATTTGTTTGCCAATAAGTCACTGGCAGACAAAATCTGTATAATTAAAGTGCAATTTATGTACTTATTTTGAAGTCAGACCTGAGACAGAGCTAACCTTACCTCTCTGTTTAACCTCTAATAGACAGTTACAACACTAGAACAACAGAAACCAACACAGGAGCTTTGAACCAGGCTGCAGATACAGGTACAGAGCATATTAATATACAATGTATTTAGCAGGTGTGGTTATTGAGACGGAGGTAATGTGTGGACTTTTTAAAGTTCAAAATAATTATACAATTAAATACATTTATTGAGTAATTAAAGAAGACCTGGGACCCTCAGAACCCCAAAAGTTACATTAGGCAGTCCCCTTAACAATGCTTGTGAAATCACAGTAAATGTTGTACACAAAAAATACAACCAGGGAAATCAAGCCTCAAAACTAAGAGGAAAATCTTAGTAAGAGACATAAACAAATGCAAACATGAACAAATGCAAATCAGGAAAATAAAGGAAATATTAAAATACATAACAACAACAATTGCAGTTCAGGCAGTACAGTACCAGATGAGCGCAGAGGACCACAAATCCACTGAGTTTCTCTTTATGCAGACTCCTGGGAACACAGTGCTGTCAGATTAATAGTACAGTAACGCACAGGCAGAAGTCCTACAGTACCAATTAAATAGACAAAACTTTAAAAGAAAAAATAAATAAAACCAGTGTAGCAGAAAGTAAAGCTACATAAATACATAAATAAACAGCCACATAAAGATCCATGTATAGAATAAACAACGTAGTTGTAAATGTCCATTCATACACACAGATGTATACATGCTGTACAGAAGCAAATTTGCATAACACATGCATATTTACATTAACATATAAAATATAGATGACTATATATAAAGAAATGTACCAATCCACACAGTTCACATAAATCAAGAGTGACGCATACACATTATAGTAGTTCCAGTTAAACATGGTTATTATCAGGCTTCAAACAAATGTTTAGTCATGCAACATGTATAAGCTTCTTTTCCTGCTCCTGTTTTAAGTCAAGATGTTTTATCTTTTTCTGGCATGCCTCTGGGCAACACAGCAGGGAGAAGAGGAAGGAGATGCATGCAGTTTACGCCATCAACAGCACCATCAACTGTAAAAATAAGTTTTTCCTCAATGCCTGTGCACTTATTCATTGTAAGAAAAGAGATTTAAAGATAACTTTTTTAAATTAAAATGTTGGTTGAAATAAAGTTTTCAATAATAGTCTGAAATTTTAGTGGAAAAAAAAGTTCTTCCTACATGATGACAAAATGTACTTTATCTTAATTTAGCACTTGACAGGTTGGAACTATGAAAGAATCAACCCACGTAACGATTCCTTTGATCGAGCCTCCTGAGCAGGGATGAGAAATCATTTTGACCCGTGGCTCATTTATGTGTCTCTGTCTATTATGATGTTTGGAGATGATCATAACACTAGCAGCTGCAGGATGTCAATCACAAAAGACTTTATTAAGGTGCCTAATTGTGAGCTGTGAAACCATAATCTGTTAAAGCACAAGAATAGCTGGAGCCATAATGGAACCACTGCTATCATCACTGTGCCCACTGTTACTTGTCAGTAGCTCCCAGGAATAAGATTTCCCATCAACAATTGATGTCAACATTGACCTGTGTGCACAAATTGCTTGCTTTAAAGCTCTGGTAGCTCGTGGCCTTAAATTAAGACATCATGCTCTTAAATGTCTACCACCTACTTTAAACCATTTCCACTGACAGTAACTATTTAGAGGTGAACCTCGCGACTCATTTAAAGGTCGTGCTGCTGTCATCTGTCACATGACAATAGGGGCACTTTGTGTCTCCACTCAAGTCTTCGTCTAGAGACACAGAACTTAAATTTCCTCTCCAAGCTAATAGAAATTTAACTCTGCCCATAACTCCACTGAGTCCTCAAAGCTCGACACTAGGCAGGGCCCTAGAGGAAATAGCTTCAGATGTCATTTACTTTACTGTTCTCTTCTTATCTTTTTCATTTTTTCCCCCTTCCCTGCTCCCATATCTTTTCATGATGTTTGCTGACATTGGCAGTGGCTTGAGTGGCCACGTCGTGGAAATATTGATTTCTTCCCTCCCTTCTTTTTTTTCCTTTTTCCACCCCTCCTCTACAACCCCACACCCCCTTCTCTTTCCCCGTGTTTCATCTGAGGCTCCAAGTTGATGCAACCAACCCACTTCACTGGCAGTTCATCCCGCTTCATTCTTTTGCTCCTTCTCTTTTTGTTCTTCTGTCTTCTGATTTTCTCGATTCTGACGTCACCCCATGGCTTCGCTGTCTTCGAAAGCACTCTCCATTATGGGGTTGCTGAGAGTAGGAGGAAGGGGTGTGGGGGTTTCTCTCCGCCATCACTTCACTCTATTCTTCCCTATACATCCATCAAAGCAGCAGAGGCCGGTGTTCAGGCACTTGGCTCGCTGTTGATCTCACCCACTGACGACTCATTCCCGCTGACAACACACAAATAACTGTAAACTTTTACCATTACTGAGGTCGTCACAAAGTGTGTTGACACATATCTTCCCTTCTATTAGCGACAAAACCAGGATATAAAATGTGTTACATTGTCATTTTCTGCAATTATTGTACATAAATATTGGATGTGGAGTGGTATTTTTGTATGCATGACATGTCAGAAATTTCAGTAAAGCAAGACATGTCTTCAATATGCAAAAAAAAAAAAAAAGAAATCTTAAAAACTAAAAGCTATTTGGAGTTGAAAGATCGGTTCGTTAAATTATAGGTCCCCTATTCAACCATGACAAAATAGCAAAGGCTCTGACTTTTCTGTTTCTTTTGTTATCCTACTCAGCTGTGTTACCAGTTTCCGTGTCAAGTATAAAAAGTGAGACACTGGCATACATGCACTTTACCACTTTACCAGAATAGCTAATTTCAAAATATTTTTGAAGCAAGTTGAATTTAAAATAAGCAACACAATGTGGCTATGGAGAATAATACTAGATAGCGTTGTAGTATTCAGAACATCTCCTGTCCTTTCCTGGATTTCTGTGGACTCTTGGGAAAGGCTTGGGACGTCAGTGATATTCTGACTCATTACTGTCAGAAGAGGAGTCACAACCCTCTTATGAAACTTCCGTGGTGTCTTTCACAGTGTAAGTGCCCCATAATTCACTCCTATCTGTGCTAGCTAGTAGTGGTTTTAAAAGTGTAGACAATGTGATGCAAAACGTAAACGTTTGATAGCATGTTGTTTCGCCAATATAAATTATTACTAACATTTCAGACACGGTGAACTAAGTGAATTAATAATATCAAAGTTATATAATCTCTATATTAAAGAATTCATAAACAAATTTCATTATACACTAACCCTGCAATTTCATACAAATTCACTTCATAGTCCTTTAAATAATGTAACTCTCAGTTTGTCTTAGATTCTTGATCATTGACCAATGCAACTTGACTTTTCCATGCTTAAAAACACATACTGGAGGAACTGACTGCTTTGATTACTAATGTGTGTTGACAATAATGGCATCCCACCAAGCAGATGCCCAGAGTCTGCTGCTGAAGAGAACATTAGCATTGTAGCTTTACTAGCTCCCATTAACAATAAACAAATGCACCTGTCTCTGTTTACCATCTCTGCTATATTGCCTCTGACAACACACCGACGCCAAGTCATAAACACAGAGGAGGAGCAATTCATCTTTATTGCATGTAATCATTCTAAACATCCACATGGGCTGTCTGTCCCTCTAAGACAGGTAGGAAGGTAGCCAAATAATATCCAACCCTCCGCCCCCCGTGGCTAAGGTTCACCATTTCGCCTGAGTGATCCCACTGGTCCAAAGTCAGGGAGAGTGTCAAGTTTACCACGTGGGTTTATAGTGACTGTTTTCTATCTCTTTCTGTTGAGGTTACTTATGCGTTGTTCACCATGTTAACAGCAGGTGTGGTGCTACACAGGTTACAGTAGTTGTGTGATATAATGGCTTTTATTAGTGAGCATGATTAAAGTGAGCCAGGAGGGGGAGCAGGCAGGTGCTGGGCTGATGAGCGGAGTGGCAGTGTTAATAGACTGAGCTCCAGGGAGGTGGCCCCCGTTTGCAGCACCGATCCATCTTGATTTCTGCACATTGCCTTCTTCAATTACACTAAGTGTTTAGCTCTACAGCAATATGAGCATGCATAGAGCATTTCTGGGGATACAAGACCATATCGTACATAACGCACTGTGCATTATGCATGAAAATAAGAAATAGAAGTCAGTCGTGCTTTCCTTTTAAACCATCATCAAGTCACACTCAAACTTTTTTTTCACCCTGATTTCATTAGTTTGTGTGACTACAGTTGCTTGACTGGATATGAAGTGCTAGCCTGTAATCTGTAGATGTTGCTGCACTATCTCTAAGATTTGTCCAGGCTCCTGGCGCAGCGAGAAGAGGGAGATGGTGCAGAGATAGGACACTGAGGGATAGTCTCTCTTCACAGGGGCACAGAGGGAATTAAAGGTGACCTCTCCCATCTGAGAAAAAGGTTATTATCTTCATCACCTAGCCCCTTCACCTGACACCACGCAGCATCTTTACTCAAGATAAGACCTAATCTGGACTCTTGCTCATGTCTTTACTTACTTGAGTTTATGAGCTTGAGCTTGAGTTTGAGCTTATGTGCTATAGCACACATGACATGCTGTCCCTATTCAATCAAACCTGACAGCCCTGAGTTGGATGGAAAGAAAAAATAAATGGATGCTTTTTGTGTATTTTGTGAGCATATAATAAGGTTACTGTTCAAACAGAAATAGGCAGACACCAATACGCTGTTTGAACTCAGGTTATTGACTTTTGCAAAGTGAAAGCAAGGGGAATGCAACTTCACATTAATTAGGACATGCTGTAGGAGCCAAATTCTCCAGAGAAACTAATGTAAATGAAGCTTATTTTTTCTGGATAACAGAATGTGACAAACATCAGCAAAGAGGCTTTTGATGATTCCTTGTCAAAGTACTAAATGATCTTCCTGTGTTCACTTTGACTCAATAAACAACCGTGAAGAGAACAGCTGTCAACAAAAATGTACACTCTGCCAGGTAACGATACGCATTAACCAAAATGGCCTATAAGCAGCATGCCGTCTTGTGTCTGAGAACGAATGCGGATTCCTCCTCTGGAGAGGCTGGCTAGTTATGTGGAATGTTGATGACAGGCAGTGAATCTAAATTCCTATAGATTGTTTCTATAACCTTTCTCAGCGGAGGAATAACAGAGACGTGATCCCAGCACCACTGCTCTTTAGATTGCTCCCTCGCTGTCACTTGACACAAATAAGACAGTGACGCCTGGGATGTGGCACTGCTTACCTCTGCATCGAGCGGTGGGAATGCGCCATCTTTTGACCCCCTGATGCATTTCAGAAAAGGTCAAGCTGACAGTCACAATCTCATCAATCCGCTGTTGCGACTCTGTCAATCTTTCCTGGGACCCCTGGAGGTGGGCTGGTGGGTGGAGTGCGTTAGAGAACAGATTTCCCCATCCTGATTCTTCACCACCCACTCTTCGTTTGCCTCAGAGAGATGGGCTTTGGGGGGGTGACCTTCGTGACCGCCTTATCTCGTGGAAAGGTCACAGCAAGGCCTCTTGAAAACCAGAGGGGTGGGGGGGATCGATCTGGTGGCTTTCTTTTATTTATCTCTGTAGACATGCTGCTCCTGGTGTTCTTCCAGGCCAATGGTGAGGGGGAGAGATAACGATCTATTAGTGTTGCAGATATCCTCCTCCTTACCTCACTCTCCCTGCAGCCCCCTCTGTCCCTCACTTTCTCTGTCAGACATCCTTCCTCTATAGAAGCCTCTGGACCCAAGCCAGAAGCATTTGGTAGAAGGAAACGTGGAGGTCATCTGAATGGGATGGTCGACAACCCCCGGGTCAACACGATCAAGTCATGTCATTGCTTAATACAGTGCATGGAAGGGTGAGAAATCAGGTCGCCCTGATAGAAGCTGCAGAGCTATTAGAACTGTAAGAGCAAAATGGAGGGGGGGAGGAGAACATCACAGACACTTTTCTGTCCCATCCCCTTTGACTTTTGCAGTGCAGTGTATTAATGGCCCACTCTTATCACCATTTATCATTTGAACAGTGCAAAATATAGGAAGCAGTTGCATCAGTAGAGGGAAAACAAAGCCAAGAGAGAGATGTTAGACGGTGAGATGAGTGTGTCTCTGAGAGCTGATTTAATTAAGGAGTTTTCTTTCCCTGTTGTTTTCAGGTCTGTGTTTTGTTTGGAGATGGAAAATGAAACAAATGACTCATTGACATTGCTACTGACGTACACATAGCTCAAGATGTCTTAAGCCCTAACACCGATGATATTCATGCAGTAATCCTGTCGTGCAGCTCACACATACAAACACTAGTGCACAAAAACACAATCATAAGTCTACTTTTATTTACGAAAAACACTTTTATCTGCACATTACAAATCTGCGCGCAATAAAATCTCTACCCCCAGTCACGCTCAGAATATTTCACCATTACCCCGCCATCACGGTCAATTAGGCCCCACTTTCTCCACCTTTTATTTCCTTAACTGGGGTCCTCATCTGCTGCTTGTGTCGCAGGTCCTGCAGATAAATAATTCAGAGGAGGAGGGGTGAGAATTTACAGCTCCCGTCTTACCCAGTCAGGCCGTAAATTCTGAATGAGGAGAAACAGGAGAATATAGTAGCTGAGAAGAGAAAAAGGGAGAAGGGGAAGGGAGATGAGGGAGGAGAAAGGCTGTGGGGAAGTGGTCCCTGGGGGGCCATAGTCTCACACAGGCAACATCATAAAGTCACCATTAGAATGCTGTATTTATAACAGTGGGTTTGCCCCGGGCTGTGACTGAGAGTCCCCCCTCTTCCACACACGCTCACACACACACTTTCTCTCACTCTCTGGGACACACTAATCACACAAGTACACACACACACATTCATAACCTACATAGTGCCCATATCCACATGATAATGTCATTTTCCTTAGTATTAGTAGAGTCTCTCCATAAAACACACACTGTGTCCTTCTCTTGGCACCGCTGTCCCTATATATGGTGTTCAGCAGGATTCCAGCATCACAGAATATCAATGGTTTAATGAGGCGAGAGCTCTTTCTGATGTGCCGCAACATTGACTCTTTGGGGGGAACACGGAGAGTGAAACGACTCTGAAGAGATAACAACGCCCCCCAATGGACTGCTGGCCAGCTCAGAGCATGCTCAGTAGTGCCTGACATAATGGCTGCCTGTAATGATACAAAACCTCTCAGTGTACCTCCCCCCCCAACACTGTTATAAGATTTGAAAGGCTACTGCGCATTTTTGCTTTAGGGTTAGTGTTGAAGATCTAATAAATATGATAGATTTTACTAAAAGGAAAATGCCAGTGTTTATATTTCTTGGATCATTTATTGCATAATTTTTTTTGCTCTTCCATTATTGTTGTGCAATTTGCTTCTCTGTTACTGTAACTCAAGTCAAATTCATTAAATGAATGTTGTTAAAGACAGCCACTCATGAAGTCTTGTAAAATTGCTAATTTTGAACTTTCCAGTTGGTACACGTGGGTAGAAGATTGCATCATTTGCCTCTAAAGTGAATCGCTGTGTTGCTGGTAAATTGACTTCTTCTTTCTTTCAGGCTCCCATAATCCAAAGGTACCATTTCTAAAATAAAATGGTTTCTTGTTTTACTGATGGTTACTGGGTACTGGTTCTCTTAAACTAACAAGGTATCTGCTTATTGCATATCTACTCCAAATTTAAGAAGTTCCTGAGCAAGTGTGGTAATATGACTTTGAATTACAGATTTAAGACAAGCAAGCCATTAAACAGCAAATAACTGCATCAGATGTAGCAGAGGAGAGCCAAAGGTGACCAATAATATGCAGCAGTACCAGTTAACATAGCACAGGAAGGGCACCAAATCCCCCGTGCCTTTTCATACACTGTTGAAAAGCAATAAGAGAGGGTACAGTACCTTTTTTTTATCTGTCCCACTTATGTGTTTATTGTCAGACCTTGTTTAGGAATATAATTTCCCTTTAACTGGCCTTTTGCTTTCCTGGCAGTCTTCGGGCACTTTCATGTCAACAGTCTACAGTGGGGCCGCTGCTTTAGAATAAACTCCTTTTATTTAAAGCTAGCCAGAGGGGTCAGAGAGCCTGATCTGTCATTGGCAGTGTAATAAACAGAGAAAGAGAGTTCCACATAAACACCTCCAACCAATATGAACAGCCCACTACAGGAAATGAAAATGTGGCCACAGGAAGTTAACCCTTTACACTTTGGGAGGAAGGTGAAAAGAAGAGTCTGCTGTAATCCAGTGTTTAGCTGAATGCCTCCATATCCTTTGTCTGGGTTATTGTAGGGAGCATTTCCTGAGGGTGTCTGAACATGCATTAATTGGTTGTCATGGTAAGATACGGCTAAATGCGAATAGGGTGGTAGTGTTGAATCCCATTTAATGAGAGAATAAAACACTATCCCGTTGAAGGAAGATAGGGAGAACCGTATTGACCTGTGATGGTGCTTGTGAATAACCAGTTGTCTCCCTCAATCAATCACAACACAATGAAAGACAACATTTAAGGAAGGTTCACATGATTTGTGAATGATACATAAGGTCAAAACACAGTGCAGTGACTCATTTCCTGTATCTCTGGAATTTTCTTTGGTTTCACACACATGCACTTGACTTCCCAGTTTTTTTGTTTTTTTTTGTGACAGGGTGTGGCACCACTCTGGCCTTCATCGTTCATCCATGCATGGTCATTAAGCTCAACGCTGCACGATTCTCAATGAGGCAGCGCCAGGAACCGACTTGACCCTTGGAGGGCATCACGCTGCCTTGTTCCGCTTTCTCCTTCATCTTCTTCTTTTCTCACTTGTCTTATTCCCCACAGTCTGCCTGTCAAAGGGCCAAAGCCTTGACTGCTTGTTGCGCATGTTAAGATCCCATTCTGAAAGATGGGACGGAGAGCAAGAGAGAGAGGGAGACAGACTGAGGCCGAGTCTGTTATAGCCATGGCCGCCAACCACCGACAGACTTTGAGAGTTGAGTGAATAAATGCCCTGTCTACTTGGGACAGGGTGCACTCACTCTCGCAACCCAGCACGCATGCATAAAACTCAAGGGGTCGGGGGCAGAAGAGTGGAGAGATTCTATGCAGAGAGATTGATAACGCCCCCTGCTTCCAACGGTGGACAATCCAAGCAAGCCCAATGTGACTTTTAAAAACCCCAATGAATAGTGCATGGAGACAGGTCAAGGGCAAGATGGGTGGAGGGAGGGGTTAGGAGTTTTTCTTATCAATCAGAGAGTCATGGGGGGAAAGTGGGAAGACAAACGCCCAGCCAGGCTTGCTGAGGTTCAGGGGGGTGGGCTAGTGGCAGAGTTCCTTAGATAGTTGAGGAATGGAGAAACAGATGCAGAGATGTGGAAAGAGGTTTATAGCTGGTGATAGTAAATACTCTGGGGCATCGAGCCTTTTAGGTTTATGTCACTAGTGTCATGTTGTGCTAGCCTGATTGAAGTTAATCTTGGAGCTTTCAGAGGTGAGGTAAAGCAGAACTATCTGTACAGAAATGCATCATGTTTGAGGCTATTTATACAAATCCTTGACTCATGCTTGTAGCTTGTTTTTACTGCATGAAAAACTGCAGTTACTCTTACAAGTCAACATAAGTCTCCTGCTATAATTATCCAGGAGAATAACAGGTGATAAAGGTTTTCATAATGGCAAATCAATATGGAGAATTCACAGAACATTCCATCCTAAATACCACCTGCCCTTTGGCCTTGTACCAGCACCCTATCACAGGCAATCAAGCTTTTTAAAAGGCTGACCTGACCCTGATGAGCCCTAAGCTGGATGAACACACGGACAGCACTAGTCACTCTACTGCACAAAAACATGCACGTGCACACACACACACACGTTTGTCTTTATCACCTTTGGGTGTTTTACAGTGACTTAGATTAATATCCTGGAGACTTAGGCCGGGGGTATGCTTGCTGTTTGTCAATGCTTATACGTAGATAACAGCAGCATCTGCGGCATCATTGTTCACGCACTTCCTTGTGTAGTTTGAAAGTGTGGGCCACGTAGAGAGCCTAATCATCCCTGACCAACGGAATTTCTTTCTTCTGAACTTTCGTCTTTGCACAACATAACCAGAAGCCACAGTGACAAATGTTACTGTTGAGATAATAGCAGAGAAAACGACAACGATAATGACATTAATGTCAGGTATATGGGTAGTTGTAGAAAATCTCAATGCATTTTTTTTTCCAACACTGAATTGCTGAATTTGTTTCATACCGCCCTATCCGTTATAGGTGTCTTGCGTTGCAGTAATTTCTCATTATGTGCACAAACGACGCACTAAATCAATTCAGGCTGCATAAGGCCAACATGTTGCATATGTGTTTGTGTAGTTAACAGCAAGTATTCCTCTGGCCTTACCATAACCCTTACTCTAACAGTAAATCATAGCCAAACTCATATCTTAAACCAATCACACACACACATGTGCAATATTACGGCAAAGATTTAAACCACATGAAAAGGGTAGAGACAAAGGTGACGTCTCCTCTTTTCAAATGGCAAGAGCGTGGCATGACATGAAGCGAGTGGGTGAGCGCCTGGGTGAACAAAAGGATGGTGCCATGTGAGAAAAGGGCAGAGGCGGGAGCAGGGTAGCAGTGGTGGGGGGCAGGTCTTTAATTAAAAGGATTATATTGAGGTGCAAAGTGCTGCAGAGGAGCTGTCCACTGGGGCCCAGATTGACTACAGTAATGAAACCTATTCCTGTTGGAGGAGAAGGAGGGAGAGCAAGAGAGGAGGTGGAGGAATGTTGAACTGAGAGAGGCGATCAGAAATGATACAAGAATGGGTCTCGAAGAAATAAACATAAAGAATAAATATGTAATGAGGCACCATGAAGGAGAACTGAAAGATGGGTGCTTAAAGTAATAAATAGACAAGGTCATAAAGAATAATAACAATAAATGAACTATGGCATTAAATTAGAAGTTCTTGTAGATTAAAGTCATTACAGATATGCTTCTGGCCAAGTGGGTTTCTTTCTTTAATGTAAATGAATGATAAGTTTGGCATATCCATCCAGTGCCTTTGCTTCTCATTAATTTTTATCTCAGCAGACATAATGAAGTCATAATAGCGGGGAGTCTGATGAGTTGTCAATTAGAAACTTGAATGATCCCTATCCTTAAATAAAAAAAGACCCAAAGAGAAGGTTATTGATTCCACGGCTCTCTTTAACTCAGCAGTGGGCATCACCCACTAGCATTTTTATTTTTTTTTTGTCCTTAATTCAAACTATGGAGTAATTATATTGAACACTGAATGATGATCAACTTTTTTTAAAAAGTGCCTGACATCAGGAAAAGGCTTCTCTGCGGGTTGTTGTCTTACAACTCTGTTTGTTGCCAGGTCCAGATCTATTTAACATTAGATTAAAACAAGCAATAAAATCAACATAACAGACAAACTCAAGAATTGGACTGTCACACATGGCCACTCGCAAACTTTTCAGTGCGGAGATAAGTCCCCTCTGTCTGCCTCTGACTATATTTGTGTTATCATTCCAATCCGTTGTGTTGTGTGGAACTGCATGACTTCCCACTGCTGCTGACCAAGATTAACATTATCTCTGACCACCCTGCCAGAAAACCAGACTCTGCAGTAAATGAATTAGATAGAGGCAAGACAGAAAAAGTATAACTTTTGGCACCTACTGTCTGTTACATTCCCAGCTTTGCCACTTTCATTATGTTTGTATATTATACAAACCATGAACCATCAGCCTGAACGAGAAAGTAAATAATAGAAAGCTTCTATTGAATATATATGAAGTAGCTAATATATTACTTAAATTCACAGACACCTTATATTATTGTTGGATATTTTGTAAGACATGGTATTTAGCTGCGTGACATTTAGCGGCGTGTCTGT
>JAUYWH010000022.1:7756568-7792053 GCA_034779795.1 Ctenopoma multispine | reverse complement strand
ACACACACACACACACACACACACACACACACACACACACACACACACACACACACACACACACACACACAGGATTATAAATGTCATTAGAAACGGGGGTATTATTACCATGCCTATAATCTCCAATTACATGGTTAAAAATATTGTCACATTACAACATAGATGGCCTTATGATGATTTAGTAACCTTAATATATGTGATTTGTTTATATAAGATTGTGGCGGTCACAAATGTGATCAATTTGAAAATGACAAATGTTTTTATTTGTAACTAAAGTTACAGTATTTTACTGTTAATTAAACTAATTTTGCAGTGCAAAATCATGTCACTATCAATTGCTTTTAAGTCAATATTACCTTGTGGTAATATTGTGAAAGTCTCCATCATGAATCCTCTACTGAGCATAGAAGTGTTTATCACAAAGAGTCTATCCTTGATAAGAAGATGATATTAAAAAAACACAAAAGAGAAAAGATCACATAGATATACCAACAATGTGTAACAATGTGCTGGAGGGCAGCCAGTGGGGCTTAGTTGTTAATGGTTCCTTCACGCTTGACACATTTCAAAACAAAACAGCTAATGTTCCACAGCTCAGGCCAGCAGGACAACATTTGCAAGGAAAGATCTAACAGTCAGATAGGAGAAAAGATTAATTACAATATGCCCTCATCATGCACTTTGATGAGACAAGAAAACAGATCAAAAACTCAGAGGTGCTGGGGAAGAAATGCTTAAATAATAGCAGATTTATGGAAATAATACCACTGTGGGTTTTAATTTGGAGCTGGATAAGCAGAAAAACCTGTAGACAGAATTTGATGAGGAGAACCATCTGTCCTACAATAATCAGCAGGCCTTCACTACACAGTTCACTGAAGTGGTGCTAAAATAAAAAGGAAAAACACTGAACGGGGTTCAGCTCAGGAAAAGAATGTTTGCCAAAAGATATGCGTTTGGAAGATAATCAATCTTTAAAGTTTGTTTAATCAATTCAGAACAATACATACTTAGATAGGCTGAAATAATTCAGCACAAATCGCCTGATTTCCGAACTGGAGAAATGTCAATATTCATAAGCAGTCTGTTCTTGCTCTTATAAGATCTCCAGATGGGAGGAGGGCTGTCAAAACACCCTCACGTCAAGATGAAACAGAGAAAAGATATCTATTCGATTCTGACGTTTCATTAATGAATAATTTTCCCCATGCATAAATATTAATTGATAAAATTAATTAGTTAAATCATTGATGTGGAGGAAAATCAACAGGGAAGCTCTACAACTCAACTTTGTACATTCTGATCTTTTTAAATTATATTCTCTACTAATTAAATTGAGCATTTCTGCATATTTGTGCAGGTTAATGCTTCATTACCTCAAACCTGTGTACAGTGATCTTTCTGCCAGTGAACATACAGTATTTAATTCAAATATTTACCATGTATATGGTGTGCTAATGTGCATTTCTTCATGCTTAATTATAATATTGAATAATTATCATCATTTAGACTGAAAAATGTACCACTGGAAAGGAATATCACTATGTCATAGAGGAGTGAATGCCTGGTCACACCAGAAAATGGTCCACTGGAATTAATCTTCATCTCACAGTATTTGAATGATGGTTGAAGCTTGGTGACTGTAATAGCAGCACTAGTAAACAGCTGTTTTTTTCTCTACTGTTCTGTTTACTTCCCCAAGCATTCTGATGACCAAGGTGCATTATTTTATTAAATAAAAACTACTTAAGGGGGGAAATAGGCAACACTTTTTTTAATGGTCAGTTAGCAAACGTGTTAGCTTAGCTTGTTAATTAAGGTAACAATAAGGTGTCCGTTTCTACGAACCATTAATCTTTTGTGGACCATTTAAGCTTCAAACAGATGAGATTAAACAAAAGTGAATGATGTTGATATGCTATGATGGTTTCCTCCATTTTTCCTGGTGTACCTGACCAAGACCAGAGTTCAAGTGCTTCACCTAAATTTTCAATTCAGCCAAGATTCATACTTAAAAAATTCTTTGCTGGTCTTAGAAACTTAGCTTTCAATGTCACAGAGCTGCTGACTGGCTCTATATTTCTGGGTGTCATATTATCTTACATTGATGAGCTTAGACATCTACCAAATTAACCACCCTCTCCCCTAAAAAATGCTAATAAGGGAATCATTAAAGACTACTTTGTTGACCTTTTAAAATGCTGGCTTCCAACTCCTTATTCTAAATCCCCTGCTTATTGACTTGGCAACTTCTTTAAATGCCCCTCTTAAAGGAGCAGTGCATAGATTTTTTTCTCTCTCAAATCACTTTCTTCTCCCCTTGGCTACAACTCACCCCTGCTCCCAGCAGGAGCACCATGAGAATTGACTGGAGTATTAATGATATCCACAAATGAGCAACCATGTGTTACCATCTTGCTTGACACCACAGTGCAGACTGCAGCACAAGCATTCGAAGAAACCTTTATGAATTGTGCAACCACACACACACATGAGCTTCTGAAGGACCCACTTTCCAAAAATAAGCTTTTGACCCAAAGCTTGTACACAACACATAACATGGCACCCACTTTTGCCTCCTCATTGTCCCCTTCTGGTAGTAAAGACTGCTGAGGCTCAACTGTAGCTTGAGGACTGTAATGACACTGAGGAAGACCACTCTATATCCTTAGATAAAATTAACTTAAAAGTAGAGAGATTATTGGTAGATCATTATTGGCAGATTGATGGAGGAGGGCAGAAGGGCAGATAAATAGGCATGTCAATATATCAATGAATGTGTTTTCTTCTAAAAAGAATCCATGATGATTTGATGAAAGGAGTAGAATGAGGTTCATTACAACATTTTTATTATATATATACAGCTCTGGAAAAAATTAAGAGACAGCTGCAAATCAAGACCTTCTCTCGGCCACCCCAATGTCCAGACCTGAACCCCTTTGAAAACCTGTGGAATGTGATCAAGAGGAAGATCGATGGTCACAAGCCATTAAAACAAAACTGAACTGTTTGAATTCTTGTGCCAGGAATGACGGAAAGTCTCCCAACAGCAATGTAAAAAACTGGTGGAGAGCATGCCAAGACACATGAAAGCTGTGATTGCAAATCAGGGTTATTCCACCAAATATTGATTTCTGAACACTTCCTAAGTTTAAACATTAGTAATGCGTTGTGTAAAAATAAATATGAACTTGTTTTGTTTTTTTGCATTATTTGAGGTCTGACACTGGACCCTGGATATGAGCACACACATATATTCCTGCATGCACACGTTCCAGATAATGTTGCATTTCGGTCAGTGATATTTGCAGAACTGAAAGTAAAACCCTAATGGGAGAATATGTAACCTATTTCAGAGTTTGACTTCTCAAGTATGTACAGCTTGTCCCCTACACATCAAACATATTACACTGTTTTTTGTAAATACAAGATAATGATACCTCACATGTTGTGACACTCATCCACCTGCTAGGCCACAAGGGTTCTATTTTACTCGCACCCTCCTCTCCACCTGCCCATTTATCATGGCATACAGCACCGTGGGTCAACCATTTCACTAATGAAGCCAATTAATTAAAAACATTAAAGCATCTGAAAGATTAACATCCCCATGCCACATCAAGGAAAAAAGAAGAAGGGAAGAAAGTATGAGGTAGATACAAAATCATAAACAACTGCTCATTGATACATAGCTTGAAATCGGGTGATTATCAGGGAAACATATGTTAAAGGGAGACGAGAAGCAGAGTTCATAGTGACATCAGATGACCTGGAAGACGCTCTAGAGTTGAAGACAGGTAACACAGGAAGTTCAGAACACCTGTGAGCCCAAAGGATTAAATTTCGGGGCTCAGAAAAAAAGCTACAGCTTCACATGTTTGTTTTTGTAGTCAGTTATGGAGAATAAAGAACCTCAGTGTGGTTTTTGTTTGAGCTAATCAAAATTATAAGTAGCTTTGTTTTGCTAAGTACTGCTGCTGCATTACTGTGTCTTGGTATATGTCTTGTTTCTTGAGCATATGAATGTCCGTTCAGAAGCCAAGTCTCAAGTCTCCAAAACATTCTCCAAGACATTAACTCAAATTATATGCAGACCCATGCCTATTCTAAATTCTACATGCACACACCAGCAAAGAGAGAGAGAGTGAGAGAGAGACAGAGGGCAGACTCACTCCCAGGCTTGGCAGGCAGTGTGGCACATGCCTGGCAGACAAAGATGATGATAGTTGGGGAGGCTTCCAGCCTCCCAGCCTGTGTATCAGCCAGGTGTCCATGGATGAGATATGGGAAGAGTTTGGTGGTGGTGGTGCTGGGTAGGGTGGAACTGTCAGAGACAGGGAGGATACAGTGGTGTGGGAGATGGAGACAACACTTACAGAAAAATGAGCAGGTGTGTAGGTTGCTGTTAAGCAGCATTTTATGCTAATCAGGTTTTCACTGACACTCTGTACATATGCCTATTATTGATGTTAGCATGGACCAGGAAAGTCCATAAATCAATGTAAAACCTAAATATAGTATAAAATATTGACAGTTAAGCACATATCAGATTTGTAGTTTTAAGCCCAGCATGAGTTTTTTAAAGCCAGGTTTGAAGTACCCAGATCTAGTTACCTCTTTGATGAGTAAATCTGACCCAACGGTTTAAAGCTGCTCCGAGCAATATTTTATAAAAAAAATAACAAAATGACTGCATGTATTGAAAGAAATCACTTTCAGATGCAAACCCACACAGAAATATTACCAACTTTGCAATTCTCCTGAGCTCTGTGGAGTGGTTTAGCATCTTTCAGCACATTATTTGGGCTTTACATCCTGCTTCTTTACTTTACTTCACTTTACTTAAATAAATCTAGTGCAAAATACCTGCCCAGCAACAAACACTAGACACAGAAAACTGACAGCTTGCTGGTGATCAAAGAGAAACAAATAAATATAAAAACTAGGAATTTCCATTGGGAGTTTGTTAAAAGCAGCAGAGAGATCAGCAGTGACCTAAAACATGCAAAGTTAATTGTACTATTGTTTTGTATCTGCTGCAGTGTTGCTATGTCTGTTACGTGATGAGAGTTTGTTGCACTACCCACAAATGGATATAAAAGGTGAAGGTTTAAGTTACCTTATTTCACGATTTTCACTACAAGTGAACTTTTCAACTGAGTAAAAACACCAATACAGTACAAAACGTCTCATAACTACAGCTCAAACATTTCAATTATCAGAGTAAATTGTGAGAAGTTGTTGTGGTTGTGACTGTGAGATACAGTTGTTTGCTCTAATACATCAAAGATCTATGTACAGACATGGTGTTCTGCCAATTACAACATCATTCACGTTTGATTTTCATGCTTTTCATGCTCGGTACATAATGAAATAAAGGAAGTGAAAGGAAATAGGAAAAGTTTTTGCTTTGGTGAAGAAGATTTTCACCGGCGCTGCAGTGTTCCAATGTGTAGCATTGTTTACAAATCTTTCCCAGCTTGCCAGCTCCTCCAAACAAACCAATTACTGGGTAAAACCCTGGCTTAGTCTTCCCAGAGTTCTGCACTGCATCCTGCATCCATCTCAGGCCCCAGAGACCATCCTCTCGGCTCTCCACCAATGTCATTTACACCTCCCGCTCCACCCTGGCTTAGGTTGCCTTCCCACTGCTATAACACCAGCTACAGCCCCCCTGCTGACCAGGAACCCTGCACACAAGCAAAACTGGGCTCTTAGAAAATGGAGGCAGCACATGACGCAGCAAGACATCTCATTACAGCAGTAGAAGCTTTTCCGCTGGTGTTTGCCCAGACTGAGATCTTACAACGGAGGGAGAGACTGCTTAAGCTTGGCTCCATCTTATTTTGCTGAACAGAAGGAGAGAAAGACATGGTGAAAAAAAAGGGAACCAAAACAGAGAAAGAAGGAGGAGGGAGATGAGATGCGTGAAGATGAGTGAACGAAGACAGCAAGGCTGAGAGAGATCTGTAGCAGAGGTGCTGCAGTGAAGCTCTACAGGAAATGAAGTTGCACCTGGACCAAGGAGAGGAAGAAGTAACAAGAATGGGTCAGGTGTAGGGGCAGGTGGAAGGTGACAAAGCCACTGAAGCTAAGCAGAGGTTGAGTGGGGTTGAAGTCACACTGAAAGCCATTCTTTCCCATGAGACAGGCGGAGTTAGAGGCCCGGGATGGGACTGGGTTACAGGAAAGGACCTGGGGCCATTTCATTACAGAAAGTGTCTGTCCAGAAGATGGGAAAAGGATTATCCTCCAAACAGGATTTATTGGAGGGGATAATTCATTGGCTGAACCCACAGTGGGAAAGTGCTGTATAGGTTGAGGTTACAATATCGCTTCATTCACAGCTCCCAACAGCCTGATTTTCAGCACTGTTTGTGCTTCAGTGTGTGTTTGTGAGTTTGTCCAGACACACCTAGGAGCATCGATGGGTAAGTGGATGCGTGGCATGTGTATTCATTTTTGTTTACATGTGGTCTTTACTGTGGAAGGCCCTGTGAGCCATTAATGTATCCCTCACATACACATGTGAAATGCTGTCATAATACATGCAGACATACTTTTCAACAAAATCCAATGAAATTGTCCCTTTTAATAATACGTGTAAAAATATACTTTCACACTATATTACATATACTGTAGCACACCTTCAGTTATGAACACATCATAATTTACAATAGTAATTATTAATATTCTGTAGTGACAGAATATATATATATATATTGGTTAAGGATGACATTTATTACTTATTACTCCTTTCTCTTCAAATGTGACACAGTATGACACTATTTTGTTTTTGCTGGCTTTGAGTTGTAATTGCAATTAGTATATTTTACTTTTTTTAAATACTTAGCTTACTTAGCTGTATCATTATTTAAAGTGTTGTTCTTGCAATAACATTCATAAAATACTGGTAATTCTAGGTCCTAGTAGCATTACATTAATGAATTCATAATTTGAAATTGTGCATGAATTCATGATAAATCATGAACCCTTACAATAAAGTCTTACTTATATGTGTGCACTAGTTACCTCCAACTGTTTGCATTTGAGGCACCAAGAGAATATTGTGCTGATTTAACAGATAGTAGAAATAATGAAAGCAAAATACCTGTCACAATCACTTAGGTGACAAAGCGCACATTCCAAATGCAAAGAAACAAAATGCACGTTTCCACATTCATGGTGAATATGTAAATTGTGCATATTGTATTCCCTCCTTTGCACTCAGTAAGAAAACAGCTGAGGTGTGAAAACTAGAAAACAAAAAATGAATTGGGACTCATTTGCTGTCTTTGGGCCTGCAGGGCACTTGACAAAACAATGATGGAGACACGGAGAAACACTGGGGAGATTTGCATTTAACAAACTGATGTCTCCTGGCCTGTCATGTTATATTAATGCTGGAGGAAGATTGCCACATTCTGGCCAATGCTAATGCGGTAATAAGACAACTGGCTCTACAATGCAGTGCTTTCATTTACAGAGGAGGAAGACGACACGGCAGTTCTGAGCACTCTGGCAGTCACGAAAGACATCTTTACATCTTTATAATCCTCTAATTTATAGCATGACCACTTTCCACTGTCCTTAATAATAGCATTCATTTTGTCCACTGGCAAACTAGATTGGCAGCTCTTTGAGGATATCACTTCATTCATGCCGCTGTTTGCATCACGAATCCAGACATTCGCATCGTCTTCTTGCCCTTTCATATTTTTCTGAGGATTGCAAAAATGAGTCTGAAATCATTCCCTTAAAAGGCTGTTGATTGGGGTGTCGGGGTCTGTAATTTGCAATTAACGAACAGCTCTGGAATTTGATTTGGGTCAAGGTCCTCATTTGCATACTCCTTCCTGACTAGTAGAGAGACTCCAGGGGTGCTCGCGTCTCGTTGTCTGATTTATGTCCAGTGGTCATGGTGAGGGAAGAAAAACCCGAGCAGTGCTGCCCCACTCTGCCTCAGTGTGTTTCTTGTGACTTGTCACGCTCTTGCAGTTAATGAATTCCGAGCGCGAGCTGTGATTTCTATTGGTTCATCTCAATTGCCTGCTAATGGCAGGGTCATTAGGCCAGGGAAATAGGAAAGTCCACCTCCAGTCTTCAGGGGTGGTAACTGCAGGCAGCCAGTGCTTTGAGCTGTGACCTGTTGAGATAGCTACCTCTCTCCTGAGGAGGAAAACCTGTTGCACTAAAGACAACAAATTGACGCTTTAGCAGATATAAAAAAAACAATGACAATGATGTTGTTCTTGCTGTTAAATATGTACTTACTCTATTTTACTTTGACATGTATTACATTTATTGAATAACTGTAGTGAAGTTTTACATACTGACATTATTACTTCACATAATATTTTAATGTACAATATTACATATTTTTTCAATGTATAGATAAACACCTAAATTAGCTATATCACAAAACAATAAAATGCTTGTTGTTTTTGGCCCCTTGTGGGCAGCAAGAGCATGCTGAACACAATACTGGAACATAAAAAGCTAATGTACACGCACACACACACACACACACACACACACACACTGAAGAAAACAGACAAAGACAAACAAGTGGCGTCTATGTGCATCTGACACCTTAAAATATCAAAAATATAAAGTTGAGAAGCATAAATTAAGGATTGTGACTCTGAAACTGACGTGACTGTGAAACTGAAGCTGTATTACTCTGCAAGATTTTGTGGAATGAAAAAAACTACTCAAACTACTCAAAACTACTCTGGAATGAAAAAAACTACTCAAATCTGATTCCAGATAATATGGAATCAGATTTGTTCACATCCAGAATGCGTTCATATGTGGTTCTAGATCTGATTCAAAGTCGACGTCTCAAATGGTCAAATCAGATTCAGTTGGTTTGTATAATATCACTTCTGTGTGCATGAGCATATTGCCTGTGATTATCAGTCAACACCGTAATCTCACATACCTGTAAAAATCAAAATAGAAACAGAAACAGAGTTAACAGATTAATTGGATGTTTTTGGAGCTAAACTGGAAGGAAAATGTTATTACTGAGTAGTTTCTGAAGAAACTGTATAGTTTGTTGCACAAATCATGTTGGTGTTGGTGTTATTGTAAGCATGTGGCTCCCATTTGAGTTAAATGTGCCTATGTATGGTTTAGCACACCAGAGCTGGAAGCACGTCACTTACAAACAGGAATGTGAACCATGGAACTTATATAAAGAAATCTGAACTGAACAGGCTTGTTAAAATGATGATGATGATGCAATGTGAACATAACCTGTTACCACTTAATTTCTCAGTAAAACTCACAAGTAGACATGTTGCGCTCTTTCCACTGACAGCATCGTTTTTGACTCAGTCCTGTCCATGCACACACATTCTCGCATGCCTGTAAGCAGCAACTGTCAGGTGTAATTCTTTTTCGTGACAGGACTATGAAGTCTCGTGTCAAGAAGCTTGAAGTGGAACAGCCTGCGAGAGAGATCTGCTCCCATGCCGATAATCTTTGGGCCTCTATTTGAAGTGCACTCAGGCCCTGCTGATGGAGTAAGTTCCTCACAGTGGGAGGAAGGACAGTAGGTTGCTGCCCTTGGGAGCCACTCACTTTCATACTGTTGCCTGCATGCTGCATTTATCTCCCATATCCTCTAGTTTCTTCTGAGAGATTAACATGAATTTGTAGAACAAAGTCATGGCACCACAGAATGAGTGTCCGTACATATGTGCTCATCTTACAACACTTTCACTCTCATGGCTTAGGTTCCAACGTGGCGCATTATTCATTAGACATAAACAATAACAAAAATGATCCTCTAGGAGAAGATAAGTTTTCATGTTGTGCTTGCACTTTTCATACTTTCTACTTACATACTAGAAATGGCAAAGAGTTAAATTTGAACTATTTAAAAATGTTAAAAACTTAAGAGACTTCCCTGAAAATGTCCCTTCCCTTTTATGGTAAACAACTGTACAACATTACCTGTTCAGACCTGAATAATAACTGTGGCTCAGATATTTTTTTAGATCGATACGGTTATTCTCGGCTGTGTCATTGGTATTTACAGTTCTATCTCCCTATATAGTTCATTACCACTTACTGTATCTGTGGAATGTGTTTAGTCGGGTAGCCTGTGGCCTGACAGTCCCCAGGGTGGAGTGTGTTTGTTTAGGGCCACTGCTCCGCTCGGACACCGAGATGCAGATGGTGCAGGGAGCCGGCCCTGGAGTGCCTTTGGACACGCTCTGGCAGAGTGCAGGGTCATGTTCTCTCGCCGACTACAAGACAGGAAATCCATTTAATTACCTGTGAAGCAGAAGATGGGGTGTGGGGGCTTGACAGAGGAGGACTGTGTTCCCAGAGCACTCTGCCAGAGATGGTGGGGAGGTGGAAGGAATAGAGGGAGGGGAAAAAATTGGAGTGGGGATGGAGAGAAAAAAATGAGGGAGTAGAGATAGTGTGAGAGAGAGTGAGAAGAGGTAGAGAAAAAGCAAGCATGATGGTGGTTACTTCTGAATCCTTCCAACATCCTTACTAGTTAACCTAATTGATCTGTCTCTCTACCTCTCACCTCCTTAATGGACATGCTTTGTCCATCTTTCTCTGTTTTGCCAGACTTCACTCTCCACCCACCTTTTCACAACTCCTTTGCGCTTTTGTCCTATTATGTCTTCCTCACTGTCGTCTCAAATTTGTTTATGTCGGTTTCTGTTTCCACATTTGTCTCTGTACACTTCTACCACAGTCTAATTTGTCCCTTGTCTCCTTTTTCTGTCCCTCAGTCCATTTGTTTTCCTCTCCCTTGTTGGTCCCCAGGAGAACTAAATCAACCCCTGCAGCAGACAGGTCTACAGATTGTTGCTGTTTTGTGGACCAAGGCAGTTCAATGCCCAGTGGGAAAAATCTAGTTAATAGCTGAACTGTAGTGAATCTACTGTAAAGAATACA
Source organism: Ctenopoma multispine (assembly GCA_034779795.1). Lineage (NCBI taxonomy): Eukaryota > Metazoa > Chordata > Actinopteri > Anabantiformes > Anabantidae > Ctenopoma > Ctenopoma multispine. The sequence continues at coordinate 7,781,124 of JAUYWH010000022.1, read as the reverse complement.
CAGCTATTATGCCATTATTCAAGGTCAAGCATGTGGTGTACCAGGGGATGGTATTAGTGAATTGTTGCCAAATTGTAACCAATCTACAAGCTGCTATAGGTATTCAATAAACTGTCTCAGCTAAAACCGTATCATTAACACAAAGGATCACTGAACAGCTATCATGTCATCATGTCATGTCAACATGATGACATGACATGTCAACATGATGACATGACATGATGAATTAATCGCATGATAAAAATAAATCACACATGCAGTCAAAAGACAAGTCATAAGCATGTGGGTGGGTATCCATAGTCATTTTTTTTTATCATTTTAACGACCCAAGAAAATAAATCTTATTTCCCCTGATTTTCTTTTTCCATTCATTTGCTGGAGTGCACATTCTCTTTCCAAACCCGGTTCTCACGTCTTCATGCTGTGGTGGCATCGTGACTGCTCAGGTAATACAGCGAGAATGGCAACAGCAGGCTTTTCCAGACTGAAGCCCAGAACTGTCACTTCTGAGGAAGAGCTTGGCCCCGAGCCCAGTCGTGGAAAATTCAGCGTGACACCCTCCTGGCTGCTTCTCTTTCCCTAGATCTGTCCCTTCAAATGGCAGATGAGTGGGGTATGAGAGACATTAATGTTATCTTGCACGTTTTCACATTGGGAAACCTGAAAATGACTCAGTAAATCTCCCACACAAAGATGGATGAAGCCAAAGACAAAAAAAAAATCCCCTTCTGGCTTACATTCAAGAATTACATGAGAAATCCATGAACAGATGCAGAATTTTTACACACAAAGCAAATGACTGCAATCCATGCAAGGCTTCTTCCATGAAACTCTTGACTAATGAGAGGACGAGGATTTGGATGAACATCAGAGAGTGCCCATAAAGAGAAGCGCAAAGAAGAAAAATCTATAAACAGAAACTAAATTTTATGTATAAATATGACAACAGGCTGCTGCAAAACATCCTCCGTCAAAAATAATTTTAAAGTGAGCATCATTCGCATGAATAAAGTATCTGGACAACTAGCCTGAGGTAAATTTATTTTCAGTGTAGCATACATTTTCAGTAGTACTGGATCATTACACATACAGTAACTAATATGCATAAAAATGGATTAGACATGCAGCGTCAGGTTTGGATGTGAGAAAGTAATTTTTTAGTTTCTGAAAGTAATGTGTAAGAGGGAAATGTGTATTTTCTCAGTCCCAATAGATATCTCAGCGCTATGTTATAGACAAAACTAATCATTTATTATTTTTAATATTGTTTTTATTTTTGTAGCATGGAGCACTGGTTAAGTGGTAGCATTTTTCCTACCACCAAAGCAATGATCGGATGTTCATTTAGGTTATAACACGTTAAACTACTTTATTTGGAGGTCACAATGAAGGTAAGCACAACTGTAATATATCTAATAAACCCTCACTGCATGGGGTGCACACTGCTAACAATTACGGGACATAGTACAGCTGAACTAAGTTGGTGACCAACTCAATTGCCTGAGATCAGACTCCATATATTCAGAGTAGTTTTTTCTGATTTGCACAGACTGAATGAACTTTGGTTAAGATAATTTATTTGAGGACCCTACTGTTACACACTTTACCAATAATAAATTACAGTAGGATATTTGTCATTTATTGATCATATGTAAAGCGTACATGACCTGACTCCATCCCACAGATCTTTTAAACCCATATGAACCTTCAAGAAATTTGAGGTCACAGTAGGACAGTAAGACAGTAGGCTTCTGTTTGTACCAGCATCCTACTTAAAAACTATGATGCTTTTAAAACCTCTTTTTTTTTAAATAGACTGGCTTTTCTCAGTCTGTGTACTATTTGCTATTATTGTTTGTGTATTTATTTTTCATTTTATATGTGTATTTTTTCATTATGTTCTATTATTTGTGTTCTGTTTTTATTGTATTTGATTTTTGATTACTATAAAATACATTGTCAATACATTGTGTGTTGGTTAAAAAAATGTTCTGAGCCCTCTTTGACAAACTGCAGTCAAGTTTCCAAGTGTCCAAACTTTCCTCTCTAAAAATAATTTTGCAGACGATTAGATTTATCACAGTATAAATAGACAGACGATCAGTAATTCTCAGTCCAGCCAGAGCAGAGTAATCAAGAAAGAGCTCTTTATATGGTCTTTGTCTCTGGACCATAAAAATTAGGAGCGAGGAGAGGTAATGCATCCTCAGGAGTGACTGTAAAAGCAACCTCAAAAAAATGATCATGTGCCATTATCTGTTATCCTCTGAGGAGCCATTCAATGGTTGGTGGCAGAGTGGGTGGTACAATGCGATCCTGCACTCTTTGGTTTTCTCATGGAAGTGTAAATTAAAGACAAATTGAATGCATGGTATGTTACCTTTGTAACTTTGTAGAAGCGCTATAAATTCAATACCATTCATTCACAGGCTGGACAGGCTTATATTTCTTTGTAAATGTGCTGCTTGTGTAATCAGAGCGTGATCACACGTGGAAGAGGAAAGGCATGAATACTCATGGAGGCTGTTTGGATGCTGGTGATCTCAGACATTCAGCTTTTTATACATGAGTAGGAAGACTTGCAGAACAGTAAAAAAAAATGTAGTGGAGCACTGAGCAAGTTGCAAGAATTTCATTACGCCGTAGCCTGTATGCGTGAAGAGGTCACAGATATCTCTCCGTCTGGATAAGTGATTCGACATGCAGTACGACGGGCAGGGTGAACTACTGTGAGCAGGGTGTATCATATGCAGTAACCCTGTTGTTCTGAGCTCTCACCATAGATGTAATGCACGTCTGTCCCCCTCCCTCATTCTCCCTTCTACCTCGCCCGTGGCTTCCCTTTATTCCTCCAGCCTTCTCTCCTCTAACCCTCTGCTCCTTTCCTCTTTGCTGGTGGGTCAGCCAGCTAACGATCTGGCCGACTAAGGATCCCAAGAGACTCAGTTCAACTACAGTTCAGGCCATGACTGGGTGAGAGAACGAGAGAGAGTTAGAGACAGAGAGAAGGTAATACGTACAGTATTATTTGCTCTCCTTGATCATTTCTCATTCTTGCTTTTTGCTGTGTAGTGGTCATATTCTACCCATAGTGGCAGGAAAAATAGTCTGTCAGCTCTTCTGCTACAGTTAAAAGTTTAAAGCCTTACAGTTTTGTCTAGAATCAATTGAGGATTTTTAACCATGACATTTGCATTACATAATTGCTTTATAAGAAAAATAAGACGTCAAAATTATGTCAACGTCGCCAGCCATCTACTTTTGTTCTAACATTGGCACTGAATGCCAATTTCAATTTCCTGACATACATCTTTTTCTTCTTCTTTAGGATGAACTGTGAAATCTGACATACCGCGGCAAGTATAACATGATTTACATGACATTAAAATGTATTAATGATGTCTTGTGAGATGTTAAAAATAAAGTTAGCTGCCTATTTCTGTACATTTGAATCACACTGCATGAATTTCCTACCCAACTGTCTAAACAAAAACAAAACATTCCTCCAGTGAAAAGCAGTGTGCTCTATAAATCACTCTCAGGGAGCAGAGATACTATGCAAGGTGTTTGGAGATGATAGTTGGCTAGTGGGAGCAGCAGACTGTGAACTTGGGTTTTTTGAGAGATGTGGAGTTGTGACACTCCCTGTCCTCTGCCACCTATGTATATGTGGATGAGTGCTTCTGTGTGTGTGTGTGTGTGTGTGTGTGTGTGTGTGTGTGTGTGTGTGTGTGTGTGTGTGTGTGTGTGTGTGTGTGTCTATTTGGGGGCTGGGGAGCAGCATGGCAGGTGGCAGACTGCCTGTAGCAGTTGAGGGAACCATTACCCCCAGCTCGCTCCTTACAGTATTTGTGTATAAAGGTACACATGGGTTGGACAGCCAGACAATCACACTAGATAATGGCAGCTTTTATTAGGGCTGGTATTATAGTCCATTTTGACTTAGTTTATTAATAATGAATGTATTTTTAAACTCTGACTGGATGGCCACTACACAGACTTCTTTAGCATATTTGATTTTATTTTGGATGGAGACATAACAATTGGGGCCAAATCAAAACTTTTCACCTTTGAACAATATTTTAACAACCTATAAAGATAACAGAGAAAGAATTTAGTCACCTTACATCATAGGAGGACCACCACCCTAAATCATCCCAATGCTCATTTGTCTTGTTTACCTCCAGTTCGCTTTAACAAGTAGAATTATTATCCCATATCAAATACATTTGGATATAGGGCTCATATAAATGCATGACTGTTGAATATGACCTTGAATATAAGTCTTTGTAAATTGATGGCTGGTTGATAGTGTGAGTATGTGCGTGTGTGTAGAACTGATCTAATGACATAGGGGGTTAGAGAACTCTTACTCAGAGTCAATCCAGAAGGAAGCCAGCCGAGTTCATCATGTTGAAAATAATTAATAATGCATTTAATAAATAGCTCCTGAGCCAGCAATGTACTCTCGCCATCTGCTCCAGTATAATTCCCTCCCTTTATTAATGCCAGATAGCCATTAGATGACTATGGAGATGACATAATAATGCATGGCATCATTCACATGCTATTTGTCTCTTCAATTTCCAATCTGGAGCTTGTTTTTCTTTTTTTTTCAGCTTTCATATCAACTGAATAATTTGACACAATTAGGTAAGGGCTTCAGTCACATCTTTGTTAATTAAGTAATTTTAATAGAGATCTAGCAATGAGATATAAAAATTATAACAGTATGACAAGTTACAGCAAATACACTCACTGGCCACTTCATTAAGTACACCTGTGAAATCTACCGCAATCCAATACAGCAGCTCTGCTATGAATTCTACTTTCACAAGGTTATAATTTCTCAGCTTTGCCCACTCATTTATATGAATAGGCCTCATAATAGGCTGGCCAAAATATTAAAAACACCTCATAATATAATGTGCTGCAGTGCGAATCCATTGCCCAATTTCAATAATAAACACATACGTATCACAAAGTTTGAACACAAACTGAGAAATTATAACCTGCACCAGTAGAATTCATGGCAGAGTTGCTATATGGGATTGCATTAGATTGTACAGGTGTATCTCATAAAGGGGCTGTTGAGTGCATTTTTCTGATTTATATTGCTATCTGATTAAATATGATTATACTGTACAGATGTAGCATAGTATGTGTTACTCACTGACAGGTTATCTCGATGAAGAAGTCTGCCAAATAAACGTAATGTTCCTCAGATGTGCATCAGAAAAAGGGTCCCTGTTGGCACAGTAATCCAATATGTTTCTGCTCAGCTAAAAGCATATTTTTGCAGCTCTCAGATAGAGCTATTTGATCTAACATAAATCATTTAATGTATGCACTTTGGTTTGAAGACTAACATTGATTTTAAGTTCCCAGTAAAAGGCCAAAATGTGACTGAAAATTAAACTTGTTGAGCACTGTTGGACTGCATCAGGATACTCAATTCACATACTTAATGTGCTGCTCTTATGCTTGTGTTTAACGTTGAATATTGTCCCTGTGCACCTGCTGTCAGAACATATTCTCCTAGTTAGCCTTTCAGATCATCTTTGCCCTTTAAAACGACAACACATGGCATTCTACTTTCTTAATAAAACTCTTTGAATAAGATTCAACTGAAAGGGTTTATTAGGATGATAAAGTCTTTATTATGATGATGATAAAAGATATTTTCAAATGTGAAACACCCAGTCTAGGTAATTGATTTTACTTGCGAGATCTCTTCCTCTGTTCCTAAGCTTTCATATTTTTCGAGGCCATGCACATCATCCCTGATGCACATCATCCCTGACATACAGTTTCACTGAAACCTTGCAGTTCCTGCTGGATGCAGAATTCATCTGAAACCAGGGTGCTGGGTGATGTTAGCTCAGTGAGGTGTACTTATCCTCTTGAAGGTGTGCCAACGCAGTTTTCACTTACGTATCACAGGTGATGTCAATCAGTTCAGTGGGTCTTGCTTTCTCCCTAGGAGACTTTTGTTTCTCTCTCAGTGTTCTTTGTAAAAGCAGAAAACTGAAAGGTCTAGCTCTGTGCTCTCTGTATCAGGGGACAGTCAGTCACTTTAGATTAGACTATGGATGGCAGGTCAAGGAGAACAAAAACTGTCTCTACTGGAGAGACGAAGTAGAATACAGTTCTTTTTCACGGCACACAAAACAAACAGAGAGATGGGTCAAAGAACTAACTGTATAAGGGCCACAGGCATTTCAGCCACAACAGATATTCTCTTGCATACATGCCAAGAAAGGCTGTGATGAAGAGAACATTTCTGAAAATATTAAAGTGCTGTTTCCCTTTTTGAGCACTGAACCTTCCCCCTCAATATAAATTACTTGGAATGTTTCTAAAATGTTTTTAAGATCCATAAATAAGGGTCATGGTAACATCTGAGGCCACAGCAAAACATGATTGGCAGTCCATCGCCACTGAAATAGAAAGTTGTAGAAATGTAATAAGAAGATGAGGAAAAAAATCACCTCTGACTCCCCACTCTCTTTGAAGTTCTGAAAATCAATGCACCGGTGGAGTTGTGAATGCCATGTTCTGGTGAATGATTTATACCATTTCTCAAACAAAGAAAGTGCTAGAATCCTCTTGCCAGCACTTCCTCTCTGCCTCTTTGAAAGCTTATGCCTTTGTAGCTTGTGCAACAATATGTGCGTCCAGAATATGTGTGCCATAAATTAAGGTTGACTGGACAAAGCTGGGATTCTGCCCTTGTGCTACAAAAGGGTATTATTGTGCGGCAGAGAGGAGGAGGGAAAGCGAAGTCATCTGCATCTGGATGGAGGAAGAGAGGGCTCTAGTATTCAGTCTGAGTCCCTGTGTGGCTGCTGAGGCCAGGCCTGCTGCTGCAGATAGACTTGTTCCAGCTCGTAGCCCTCTCTGGCTCCTTACCCTGCCTCAGCCCAGGAACAGATGGAGAGAGGAGAGCAAAGGAGGAGAGGGAGGGAAATAGCTCCCTGTTCAGATCTTGGCAAGCATGAGATGCGGGTGCATACAGTTAGCTTATTGTATATCCAACACAACCATGTTGTTCAGAGATGCTTTAAAAGTTTAAAAGTTAAGAGTGGAAGCCTTCATGGAGATGTGTTGAGGGTGTTGGAGAGAGGAGAAAAGTCTAGATTTGTTGAAAGATGTAATGCAATAAAACTTGATATTTTTAATGAATTGTTTAACAGTGAAGTTACCAGGCAACCTGCAGAGACTCCAAGAAGTTGTTGTGTGGTTTGTGAAAGGATAGTTAGAACAGGTTAGAAATGCTCTAGAAATAGGTAACTTCTACAACTTTTGGACAGAGTCAGTGTAGCTGTTTCCTCCGTTTTCACTGCTAAGCTCAAGCTAAGCTATTGGTAGCGGCTGGTAGCAGATTCATGTTTATAGTATATACGTGACACAAGCATCAATGCTTTCATCTAACCTTGGGCAAGAAAATCAGTAAAAACCTTTTTCCTGTTGAACTATTTTTTTAACCTACGACTAATTTGTGTCCTGTTGACAGACTGAGTCTGAAAATGAATCTTAAAATGTGGCCCTATTCCTTACTTTCCTCAGATCCATCCCTTCTGTCTTGTTGAGACCACCAGTAATAGGCCAAATGACCTCTAGTTCTCCTAACTCTCCTTCATTACACTCAAGCTGCTGGTTATTGGACTGGGAACAGGCTGAGATGGCAATGTGCCATAATACAAGGGGCACAACTGATGACATTAAACTCTCAGATCAAACCCTTTGCAAGCCTCTTCAAGCCAGAAATCGTAAACAGAAAACCATTTGCATATTTGAAATCCATTTACATATTTGAAACTGAAAAGCAATCACCAACACACACCATTTTTAAGTCACCAATAAAACCTATGGTAAATGAACTGTTTAACATCACAGCTTTCCAGTGAAATGGATGAAGTTCTGTGTTTGCTGCTCACTTCAAGGCATGAAACTGAGGAGTCCAAGCATTTGAGTTGCATTCTGTCTGAGTTGATGTGCCATGGTGTTCTCAGGAATAATAATGATGTAAAGGGATAATCATTCATAATTTATTTTCAGAGACTACAAAGACACAGTCCCTTTGGAAGATTCATGAGTAGGGAAAGCTGAAAGAAAAAAAAAGGAAGCAGAACAACACCTCCTGCAGTTTGGGATGCTATCAAGTGTCTTGCAAACAACCGCACTGTGCCAGGCATGAAAGCAAGAGAGTAATGCGTGCTCAAGCAAATTGATCCTATCTGAAAGTGCTCAGAAAACTTTAGCCTAGAGCAAAGCTCATGCTAAGGCCCTCAGATCACCCAGTCTAAAAGCAGAGTGGTGGAGGAAGAAAGAAAGAGGGGGTGTGTCTTGTCCCGTCTAATTATACATTTCAGACAGCTCACCACCAATTATCTCTCCTTCAGTAGCATCTGCCCTTCGCGTGACCGCAAAGCTAATGTGTGGCAAGCCCACCGTTGGGTTAAAAACTCAAACTTAATGTATGGTTAGCTGCTGGAATATCTGATCTGATGAAGAATTCAAGGTGAGACAAAGGTTTGGGCTTAGTCTATACAGTTGATTGGCTCAGTCTTATCATACCTGCAAACACTAACAACTCTGACCTTTGTGATTGTAAAAACCTACAGTACTATGGGCCTGTCAGAGGTACTCTTCTCTGTAGGCCAATTTGTGATGATTCTCCACAGAGAGCAATAGTCCAATCCTAGACTTTTGTTTGCCTTCGGGGCCAGTCAGCCACATTAGCACAGAGGTGGTGTTTCAGTCGTTAGAGTGACCAGTGTTTCTGCTCAAAACTTAGACAGGATTCTGTGTAAGAGGCAGTGAAGCAGCCCGCTGCCTTCATTCTGGCCCCCCAAAGCTGCCTCTGGCCATTGCAGAAATTGCACATTACCAAAAATATCAACACAAATATCTCTGGAAAATACAGACAAAGAAAAATTCTAAATGGTTTCTTGCACACATCGATATCGAGGTGTGTAGACCATATAGTAAATGTATTTGTTATGCACAAATATTATCCTTCAGATCTATATTGATTGAAATTTAAAAACTGAAACATTTAACTGTAATATTAAAAAGAACAATAAAAAAAACTGTGCTGCTTATTTTTTAGCACAGAGTTTACGATAATAGACTGGAGTGCTGAAGGAGCTGGAGTGAGTTTGCAACATCCTGAATGGTGCGACTCGCTGGCTTAGATAAATCATGCAGTCGGGGGTCTGTGGGCTTCAGCAAAGTGAATCAGCCAGATGCAAAAGTGTGTGTCTCCAAGAGTACCATGTGTGTGTGTATGTGTATCCATGAAAGAGCAGACCTTTCCCACATGGCAACAGGCTTCACTGGAGCAGACAATTGCAATGTAGCCATGTGAGAACGGGGCAAGATGGAGTCACTTTTGCTGACGGCTCATAGAAAAAACAGCAATTTTGATATGGAAAGACATTATGCCAAAGGCTGGACAAACATTAACAAGTCTCCATAAGTCTCCACAAAGGTTCCAGACTGTGTTGTGCAGATGCCATGTACTGCTAAACTTTGACTAAGCCTCACAATTGCATTTGGCATGCCATTGTACTATACAGTTTGTGTGTGTGTGTTTATGCTGGTGAGAATGTGTATGAATGCTACTAAGCGTGAATGACAGATGAGCTCACTTCTAAATAGATATGACCATCTTACGAGCACCATGTTAGCTTCACAAATGATGGCATTTGTCATAGACAGACTTAACTTCTCTCACATGAAATTACTGTTTATAAGGACACTATATATATATATATATATATATATATATATATATATAAAATATAATAATGCCAAGTTTGAATTTGGTTTTGTTTGATTTCTCCATAGGATTTAAAAATAGAAAAAACGGCGTTCAGTTCAGTCACACTTCAGTATATATTCAGTGTCTTTTTCAGAGTTTTTTAATGTTCTGAAGCTCTACTGTAAAACATATTGGCAATGTTATTCGTCCCTGAGGGTTTCTGCCATTTTCAGACATATAGATCCAATGTGGAGGCACTGAGCCATGCTGTCAGCACTGAAGGGCTGCTTCCTCTTGCATGGCAGAGCTTATTGGTGGCATTAGATCTAATAGCCATCAGTGCAACCTTTGTGCCTTCACTTACAGCAATAGCAGCATGGCCTAACAATAACACAAAAAAAGTCAATGTACATTGAAATGGATTGGCCGTTGTTATGAGATTGTTATGATCAGAGTCAAGCTTGTAGCTTGAAAATGTCCAAAGGGTTGTGTGAAAACACAGTATTGTCTAAGAATACAAAGAAGAAGAAGAAAACATTTATTAAATACATTAAACGACAAGATTTATGAGGAGACTAGTTGGAAAATGAACCTTGACACATTTAGTTTAACCTGAACAACCTACACACAGTGGTTATCATCATCAACATCATCATCATTATCATCATCAGCAGCATCACTACTACTTTCACACATCTGCATGTAATTAAGTAATTTGTTTTAGATGTGCCTGTTTCAGCATCTTTTACTTTTAAGAGGAACATTTTCATATATGTGCATAGACACTCAAAGGCCACTTTATTAGGAACACCAATCTAATGCACTCCCATTCAGCAGCTCTGCCATAAATTCTACTTTCATAAGGTTATGATTTCTCAATTTGTAAGTCGAAACTGTCATAAAGGTGAAAATTCTACTATATGTTTATTATTGAGGTCATAGCGGGTGATGGAGTCACACTGGAGTAGTGGGGTTGAACTAGAGAGAATTATATTAAGAGGTTTCTAATGTTGTGACCACCACCTCTTAATCTAATGCACTCTAGTACAACGCCACTACCCACTATAACCTCATTAATAAACATCTAACAGAATGATCACCTTCCTCCTAGTTTCAACTTAAACTAATAAATTATAACCTCGTAAAAGCAGAATTCATGGCAGAGCTGCTGTATTGGATTGCATTAGATTATACTGTACATGTGAACCAAATAAAGTAGCCAGTGAGTGTACGAGTATGTAGTTACATATTTTTGTCTTCAGTTCACCCAACCATGTAAAGTCAACTGTCATGTGACTGATGTATACATTATGTAATCTTTACTGAAGGATCAAGTTGATATGTCAAGCATGCAGTAATGGTTTCAAAGGTTTAATAACGCAACTCACCCGCCATTTCAGGGACAAATGTGACTCAAATTATGTAGTGATTCTGTAGAATGACAGAAAAATAGTGAGGATGCATGTGTTGCAGTAGCACTATGTCAATCAAAATTATATTATTATATCAAGAATGATGCAACCATCTCTGATTAAAAATCATGTGTTTTTGTTTAACCCATGTCAAACTGATTATACCCTGTAATTCAGACATATTACCCTTTAACATGGCTGGCATCAGAAAACTTGTTTGTAGTTTAAATAAACATACACATTAATGCTTAGATGAATACATTCTACCATCTTGCCTCGCCTCGTGTCTTTCAATCCAGCAAATAAAGCCAATCTTGGGACTGGCTTCTGCCACAAAACGTTCTATAATAGTCTAATTGTAGCTAATGGTTTGTGCAGATAATTAAAGCGTATGAACAACAATAATCAGTCAGCCGCGTGGAGTCCAATGACGCCTCACTTTATTCCTTCAGGCGTGGAAAGCCAAGACCAGTGAGGAGGTGGTAAAGGTGGGGGCTGGGAACGAAAGAAAAAAGGTGACATGAAAGTGATCAAAAGCAGGGTAAAGAAATACCTGACACTGTAGCTCAAGGTCATATGACAGCATCTGCATGAGTGGATGTATGACAGAGAGAAGAAACATAGCATATAGTGATGGACAGAAAGGAAAATTGAAATGGAAACCACAGGATTCAATAAAAAGTTTGTTTGTAACATATTAATGAATGAATTCCCGTAGAGCAATACTGGTATGCTGAGAGTCGCTGAGATAAGACTGATAGCAGTTTCAAATGTCTTGATAAAAGACTAAAATATCTGCAAAGTCAGCTTCTCTCCACTCATACATGTTCGAATCAAAAACTGAAGACTAACAAATTTAATATTGGACAAGAGAAATAATAACTAATAGCTAATGTATTAGGATGTGAAAGCACAACAACATCTACTGCAGTTTGGGATGATATGATGCAAACGAGTAAGGCATGCTCAAGCGAATTTAATCCTATTTGAAAGTGCTTTTGTGTTACTTTTTACACACACAAAACTCTCCTTTCCAAAAAAATGTTACCTGTAGGAATACAGTTCACAACACAGCTGTAGGCCACCTGGATCATTTTTGTATCTTTAGCTTTGTAAATTAAATGTGCGGCATTGCAAAGTAACAAGACCAATAAGCATTATAATGTATTTAATGAGCCATGTAATAAAATAACTGATTAGACACAATATCTCTACTATATTTTCATATTTAAACCAAAAGGCCCTACTCCCTATTTCTATACCTGGTCAGGGACAGATGTAACAGCTGAAAATCTTGCTGCATAGTAGGGCAGGCTGTATAAAAACCATCCATGAAGTGTCGTAAATATAAAAAAAACAATGTACAAAGTCTGTTGCTGCCCTGTAACTGTATCCATTGTTTTGTCTTTGGGAAAAGTAAACGAACTAAGAAAACACTTTTTTTGTGAGACATATCAACCTCCTCATAAATACTCAAACTAGTACTGGCCATGAATGGAGCTGCACTTAACCTGAGGGGGTGGGCAGGATGGCGAAGGACTTGTGTGTGTGTGTAGTAAAAAAACAGATGGCCAGTTATGGACTTCCACAACTCTTGACGTAAGAAGGTGGTGACATGACATGTCAGTGTTGAGTTCATAGTTTCATTCCACTGCGCCAAAGAGTGTAGAAAACTAAATTATCAACTGTAAGTCATCTAAATTTTCAGGTATATTAAACCTGTTTAGTAAGTAGAGTAATGTAAGCACCACCAAAAAGTATGGCTCTGTGTCTGAAAGCCAATGAGGAACAGATTGTGGCTACATTTTTCTAACCAGAAACAAATTGGCTCGTGTAAAGCTACAGCTTGTTCGTTGGTTTGAGTGCACATAATGGTAGTAATAAAATTTTACAGGTCAGCTTAGAGATCATTACATTGTGCATGAGGCCTCTGCTTGTCAGTTACACACGAAACAAAGCTTTCAGCAGTCATAAAGAAAGCCTTTGTAAACGAAAGCATGCACAAATGCATTTTGCACACACCGATTTCCTCTGTGATGTAGACACAACAAATACAGTATTTGTTGTGTGTTTATTTATTCCATTTGAATCCGAGGAATAAACTGATATTCAGAGAAAATTACTATGACATTTCTTAGTGAACACGTGAATGAGATGGTCCAACACTCCTGGCTCTTTTCCTTTTGTCCAACATCTGCAAAGTAATGTAGCATAGGCAGCACATAAATAAACTTTCATAATAAGGCGTGAACATCGCTGGCATCAGATGGACTGATGGCCAAACCACAAAAATGGAAAAATAGAAATGCACATGAAGTGAGAGAGGTGGTGTTGGGGCAGAGTAAGGAGGAAAATTAGAAATTCAGATAGACAGAATGCGGAGAAATGGGGAGAGAGCAAAACTGTGATGACAAGATTTTGAAAATGAGTGATAGAGGCTCACACCCCTTTGTTTTGTCTTGTCAAATCAAATGGGCATTTTAGCAAGTTGTCCAAACAATGACTGTTGAAGGAGGACGGGAATCAATTATTCATGATACCAAGAGCCACTTATTACACAACGGTCTCTTTCTCTCTCTCTCTCTCTCTCTCTCTCTCTCTCTCACACACACACACACACACACACCATTTCCTAGATGGTGAAATGACTTAGTAACCAAGCGATTTATTCCCTTTTAATAGGGTCTCAATTGCAGCAGCCACACTCAGACAAATGAGCAAACAAGTCAGAGAGTGACAGTGATATCCATTATGTGTTTAATTATCTTCAAAGTTCCAGTGAAGGGCATTTCTTTGGCTAATGGGGAGACAGTGCTAAGTGTCACAGCAAAGTGCTCCTCAAATGTTCAAACAAAACTGACTTGCTGCTCCTTTTTGGAGGCTCTTGTCTCAGTTTTGACAGGCGTCGTTAGATTTGGCAAATTGGCACAATCAGTGCCCTTGTCAAGAATAACCAGTATTTGTTGATATTTGTTTCTTTTCCTTTTCCATTTCCAAGTCAAATTCCCTTGGCGATAATTTGAGCGAGTCCCATTAGCTGGCACTGAAACAAGCCAAGTTGATTGGTATATTCAGGGTGAGATGATTGAGGCAAGGACTAGGGCCTGGCCTGAAATGTCATTTCTGAGTGGGTCTGATTGCATTGTGGCAAAGCAGGAATCTGTGATTTTTCCTAATGCAATAATCACACTGAGATTTGCTGGAAACCTCGAATAAAGATCCCCTGAATGCCAACGCTGTTGTGTGAGTGTTCAGGCTAGAGGCAGTTTACCACAGTGATTGTGCAGTGCTGAATTGCTTGCTTTGTTATACAAAATCTCCAAAGACACATTTTTAAGAGCAGTTAATAAAACTAACATCAACTTCAGCATTATAACTGTTTATTATAAATGGAAGAGAGATCTGCCGCTTTATGGGATGGAAAAAGAGGTGTCAGTAGTGGTGATCTGATGGGAAAGACATCTCAGGCGCTTAAACTGATCCTTCGAAATTAGGGACAACACACCAGCTGACGGGATGCTATCATTCATTAGCTGGACAGAGTGATAAATTACACCTATTCCCCTCCCCCACTCTCATCTTTCAACTCTACAGCTCCATAGCCCATCTGGGGGTTGGCAATAAGTTACTGTGAAGGCCCAGAGTGACTGAGACATGGCTAAATGTTCTTATTTATTTGCAGTCAGACATTAAGCTGGGAGTGAAAAGAATGAATGGGAGCATCTGTCGACATGCGGTGCCATGGTAGTGACTGGGCAGCAGCCCCTAAACACTCTCCTTCTGCTATGCTTTCAGTTCATTTGATTTGGTCTCTGTGTGAGTGTATGCATGAAGTAGTATGTCTGTACATATATAATGTATACAGTACTGGTACACAAAAGTCTAGGCATGCCTTATCATTTTGTGTTTTTTTTTTCTCATTTCTGTTGTTTTCTACATTGTAAATTAATAATAAATATTCATTAGTAATGCATTAATTTATTGATGCAGACAATTATTTTATTGTGCCTTTTCGCAGTTTTAATATTTTTATTATTTAATATTGATGTAAGTCTGTTGCTCACTGGGTCTGAATACACATACAGACATGTTCATTTTAAATCTCTTCCACACGGCGGAGTTGATAGAACCACAGTTATTTGTAACCAGTGCAAAGTGGAATTTTTCTATCACCGGAGAACTTGGAGTCTGACGTATCACTTAAATACTATAAACACTGTTGATGCAGCAAATCACCCAAACAACGGGGACACACACAAACACTTGGAATCATGACGTTCATGTGTTTCTTTTAATGACAGCAGTCAAATTAATAACTGTGTTTTAAAAATGCTTTTCAGGTGGTTGAATTTTGCGACATGCACGCGCATCAGAGCGAAGCCCTGCAAGAAATATTTACCTGCTTCTGTGCAAAGAGAAAACTGTTTTAAGTATTTGCATACTAAACATTATTGCAAATTTGTTCATACAGCAGTACTTCTGAGTTCATTATTAAATTTTGCCCATAACAGTGTGATTAATCGAAATTAACCGCATGATTTTTCTGCGATTTTAAATTAAAATGCAGCAACATTACAGTTGTGACATTGCATCACCTTTATTTTGTGCCTAAAGTCCTAAAGCCTTCGTGTCTAAACCCAACCAAAACAGTGTTAGCACACTTATATAATACATTTTAGGCTGTTTTCAGCTGCCATAATGCCACTGTAAGAAGCGACAGCTACCATTTCAGTGCCTAGTGTCAAAGGAGTGGAATTTCAACACCTTCTACCACAGGGGGCACTCTTTCACTTCTATAGGTCCTATAAGAGCGTAGGGATGAACAATGTATATGTTTTTTTTAGGTTGAAAGACTTTTTTTGTTATTTTAGGATTTAGCTAAAACTGTAAAAACAACTGAGAATTTGTTACAGGAGCAAAATAGATTTTTAAGTATGGAAACAGACCAGACATTGTTAGAGTGCAGTCACCCTGGTATGTTATTTTTCAACTATACAAATCTATGGTGTAATATATTTTTTATATGTTAAAACAGATATAGCACTTTATGCCCACCCATGTACAGTGGGTTGGCCATAGAGTAATTAACAAAACAAAATTCATCACTAGGTGAAAAACGTGATTGGATGATTTGCGCTGGATGCAAGATTTAGTAATAATAATCATAATATGGATTGTATATATTAATGGATCAGATGTGCAATAACTACACATTGAGAGAACTCAAGAGAAGGAAGAGAACTAAGACAGACATCTTCTGCTTCCAGAAAGCTTTATATAGATAATCAACAGGAAGAAAATAACTTCATACATGAACCTGTAAGAATAAGATATTTTTCTTCACTATAACAAAAATAGCAGTATAATTTACTGTGACTACTGGCAGAAGAAAGTATTATAAATATGAAACAAATAAGCCAAATGTACTGTGTGAAAGATCTGTGTGGGTGCAGCTCTATCAATTTAATTGTCAAAAATATCAGAGATTAAGGCGTGCATGGTTGATGTGCTCTGGTTCAAAAAACAGTCAGTGTTGATGAAAATCTGCAATATTTTGCTACTACTCTCGTCCCACTGTGACATCTGAGGAGACGCAACATCAAAACTGAACAGGCTGGAGGAATGCCACTCCCAACTGGGGCGGCAGTTGATCAGTCGGTAAAGGAGATGTCTACAAACCCCAGGTTCAGTGGTTTGATTCCTGGTTCCTCCTGGCTACATGTTCAGATGTCTTTGGACAAGACACCAAAACCCTGTAATATTATTAAAAAAAGACCTGCATGAAAATACGTCTGTAATCAAAACATACTGGAGTTTACACAGGTTGCAGCTACTGTATGATTGGGCAGTGTTGTGAATATAATCCACATTTAAATGGTCTTGACCACACTCTCAATAGCCACAGATGCCTGTCAAATTCTTTTATAGATTGAATTGATTATCAATCCATATCTAACGTTTTAAGTCATAATTACAGTACGATTATCATATGTTTATAATAACAATACTGGTATTGTAATTTTTTTTTTCAGATTTGTTTTTAATTGGCTAAAATCGAGCACATAGAAACAGAACAGGGACAAGAGGGACATTTGAGATGTGGGAAGGGACTATTCAAGTGGCTGCCGTTGATGCGAAGCATCAATCTTTCATATGCTTTGAGGCCACTTCAAATCAATTTCACCCCAGCCGCTTCCAGGCTAATCATATGGCAGAGGGCAGGCAATGTGCCAAGTCCTTTTGGATGGAGGAACCCAGACAGACAGACAGACACTGAGGCAAACAGACACCCAGTCACACAGACAGATAAGCAGATAGACAGACAAACATCTCAAACCTGCACTGGGCTAGATATGGAAGAGGTTGATCTGAAATGACAGGCAGTCAACCATTCCTGCCTCAACAATATTTGCACTCTGTTTTGGTATACAAATTTATTCCACTATGTATGCTGGTGTATTCTGGATATTGGAAAACTTCTGTTCCAGTGCCAAGGAATAAACATTCATAAACATATTGGGTGAATAGTTTTAAATATCTGGCACAAAACACTGATCTTTTAAATCACCACTAAATAAACAAAATCTTACACACTTACATTTTTGAATACATAAAACAGTTGAAAAGCCTGTTATAAATGCAAAGCACTTAGGCACACACAGGTGGAATTACAGCATGTGTAATCCCAATAGCTCTTAGCTCATAAGTAGCGCATGCATATGCAGGGGTGACTCACAAGGCTGTGGAGCCCACCGTGATTTGACACTACCCATGCTGTGCTGTTGAGTTAGTGGTGCATATGTACACTGAGCACGCTGGCTTTGTTTATTCTATTGACTTATTTGTTCTGTCCATCGACTGTGTAGCCTGTAGCCAAGACTTGCTTTTCTCCCTTTAAATCACCACCTCCTAATTATCTGTCACATTTTCTGCTATCCCATGCCAAAGACACACAATGGCTGATAATGACCCTGTAGACAGCATCTATCAGGCGCTCTGCCATTGATTTCTCTCTCATTTTCTCACTACTTCCTCCCCTGCTTGCTTGGTCTCTGTGCTCCTTTTTTTGTTCAGTCATTCCCCTCTACTCCTTTCACTTTGCTTCTCTGTCACTCTCTGTCAGCCTTTATCATAGCAGACTAGGTACCTGAAGTAAAAATTTACCATCATAACATATTGTTTTATAGAAATACTACTCACCGTTCTTCCCTTTGTTCTCAATCATTAAACATATGTCAGCGTTGCTTTTAAAAAGTGGTTAAGAAATATGAAAACACACCTAAATACATTTTTGGTCTCTGTGTGGCACTATAAGTTGCCACATTAAAGTCTGGAAAAGTGCCTCAAGTAGAAGCTGTTTAACTGCTGTCACTGGCTGACTGAACAGACAGCAGGGAGTCAAAGTGGGTGACGGGCCAATGTTTGGCCAGAATAGACTCCTATATGACAGTAATGTAGTTGGAGTGTTAGCTGCCTGAGGGCTGGAGAGAAACTCGTTCCCCTCCCACAGTTTCAGCTGGCATCTGTCCCCCTTGTACGCCTCACCCACAGCCGCCACCCTTCACCCCTGCTCACACTCTCCCCTCCCAAAAACTTCACTCTGCCGAGAGCGCAGGAGCTCAGGTCATTACAGCGAACTGTCACAGCTAACTGTCACACGGCCCAGGATGCTAGCGTCACTGTCCTGATGTCCTGACGAGCTAGGCTTGTTCCTGGTCCAAACATAGCATCCATCTTCTCAACCTCCCCTCTGACACAGTGAGCAGCAGTCTGAGAGAAGTCAACTTATTTACCTAGTGAATGGGAACAGTGAAAGGCCAGGAGGAGCAAAGACCTCAGGATCTTTTGAGGCAAAAATGTGCTCAGGCTATAAAGACAAACTAAAAAATAATATATATGAATAAAAACATATGAAAAAACATGTAGCTTCTGCATTTATACAATCAATAGTAACCTTTCTTTTGAGGTGGCATCTTTGCAAACTATTGCACCATACATTTACGCATGCATCGCCTAATCTCCATTTTAAGAAATTCAAATAAAACATCTTCACTCATTAAAACAAGGAGAAACAGCCAACGAAATCTGATGAGAATATAAATGTTAAGGTAGTTTCTGCATTTATTTATTTTTTTATCTATTGGAATTTGGGTGAAACTGTCTCATTGCATTCTGAACTCATAAAGCTCCCTCCCACGCTATCTACAGTATTTGGGCAAATTTGAGTCTTTCTTGGCTGCTGATCTGAAAAGAAAAAAAAAGAGAAAACACTGTGGCGATGTAATGCCTGACAGCCCAAACAGGAAGAGAAGTGTTGTTTTATTACTGGAGGGGTAATAACAGCACAGATAGCATCTATCAGCAGGGTGCTGAGGAGAGGAAGAAGATAAACTGTGGAGCACCTGAGCACAGATGATGCGTGGCACTTTAGAGGAAAGGGGGCTAGGACCCCTGACAGGGATAGTAACGTCCCCCTCTACCCACATCAGCGGCAGATGCACCAAAGGGAGACCAGGAAATATCAAACACACTATAGTGAACTATAACCATTGGGATGTGTGTGTCGATGCAGGATGCATGTGTTTCTAAGGCCTGATAATAAGTCTGCAGCTCGGAAACACTGCTGTTCACAAATATGAAATGCTTTTGATAATGTGTTTTCTGAATTTCTCAGTAGAGTATGTGACCAGGGTTTGTACGTAAGTTGTATACAGAATGTGCATTGTTCCGTGTGTGTGTGTGTGTGTGTGTGTGTGTGTGTGTGCACCAAGTCAGCTCCCTGGGGGCCTCTCTTTGGTTGAGTCAGTGTAGTTGCTGTAATCACTCTGCTCACTACCATCCACTCCAAACCTGATTTGGCCAGATTGTTTTGTTTTCTTTATCCCAGCTCCTGCACCCAATCCTCCCTGCCTCTCACTCTAAACCATCTTTCTGCCCTCTCTCCTTTTCTTCTGTCCCCTTTCTCTCCATCCCTCTTTTTGTCGCCTCCCACTCTGCATTGCAGCCGCCTATCTTCCCTCTCTCCTTTTCTTTATTTTCCTACCCCTCCCTTCCTTATTTCTTCCTTCCCCTTCGTGGTAATGGCAGCTGATTGATGGAGTTTGTTTAGCTTTAATTACACTGCAGGTGAGTGGCCAGGCCTGTTCATGCCAGTGAAGCAGAAAACTCAACTTGGTTAGGTTAGAGATTGGATTTCCCAATGTGAAAACACTGTTCAGGGGAAAAGGTCTTTAGACTATTGTATTTTATTACAGGTGTGCTGTTTCTTGCTTTTCCCTGACTATTTCTCTTCTTATATGCTCATCATATGTAGTTTTCTCCTCAACTAAACATTTGTGATTTCCAGCATACTAACACTATTTGTTTTGCGTGTTTCCTTTTCCAGCTCTATCATATCCATGTAACTGACTGGTTAACATGTTGGCCAGTGTGCCTCAGGTTGACTACAAACCTCCAGTTACATTTAAACGAATATAAGTCTGCCTTTTTCTTCATGTGTTTTAATAATCTTCTAATTATACTTTGATTAAGTTTATTGGTGGTCTTGAATTGGATATGTTTACTATGCCCCGGGGAACATAATGGTCCTGGCAGAATCCCTTGCAGGCTGCTTCAGGGAGCTCTCGTGAGAGCAGAACATTTTAAATCAAGAGTAACTATATAGCCATTTGCAATGGGCAGTATAACTCTTTGACATTAAGTGTCTGATTGAACTGCTTGTCAAACATATGAGGACTTTCCCTTTCAGTTAATTAAATGCTGATAATAATCATTCAGCAGCAGGAATATTATGTGTGTCTGCAGTCTGTAATTTTAAGGATGTGATCTGTGTTTCCAAAGTGCTGCACAGTTCCACAGTAGCACTCAAATAATGCAGTGACCTTGATTTTCACACGATGCAGCAAAGCAGGTAAGTTTTTCAACAACAACATATTTAATTTCTAACCTAAACTGGTGATGAGCCAGTGGCCAACTCTACCTTCCCTGTCCCTAATCCTGTTGTCTTCTTGCTCTTCCTATCACTAGTAAAAATATCAACACTGCTTGTTGTTGAGGACACTTTTACTGCGGATGCTGGTGTTAAAGAAATCAATTGTTGATTGACTGTGATGCATCACATCATAACCGCATTCTACAGTTTTCATGCTTATAATTTGCACTCTTTTGACACTTTTTTTTGCCAAATGGGAACAATCTGTGGAGCAAAGTCTAATTTTATGATCTACAGTTTGTGATCTACATGGTGCCCCACATGAAGACACTGGTTGTCAAAACATAACAAAAAATAGCTTTAATTTAATTGCTGTGGATCTTGTCTGAAATGTTGACATCAGACTCACAACCCTGAATGACTCTGACAGTCCAATAGGTGCTTGAGCTAATGCCAGTTTCACAGCCCTACATTTAGAGGTTGGAAGATCTCCCACAAAACAATGTTGGTCAAGTGTAAATACTACAGAGACTGACATCAAATGGTGCACTTTTTCTTTTTACCTGAGAAGGAACCTCAAGTCTAGACACCACTTACCTTGAAACCCCCATTTTAGGAAAAATCTAGCCTGCTGGTTATTACTTGCTTTTCCAGCCAAGTTTCTACCTCACAAGACACAGAACACTTAGTAAACAATTTCCTGCCCTATGTCCTTCATTGCTGGAGCATGTCAGCACCATGGACAGAGCCTATGGCAGTCTGAAGAAAAAAAGCTTATTCTGGCTATAGTGAGCCTCACAGTCACAACTTGTTAACATTATTTGCATTCCTCATTTAAAACGACTGTGAGCAGCTAACCTACAGCCACAACTGATCGTGCCTTGGGAAATGAGAGGCACTAACCTTCTCCTGTAATGGCAATTGTATAGTTAGACATTCAACACATCAGTATACTTCTGCAATCACTATTACTTACCACCCTTCCACACCACTAATCATTGTTTGCCATAATGGACTGGTATGTAGTTGATGCGTTCATGAACAGTGAATGACTTGAAGCTGATAATTACTAAAGTAATTATCATTCTATATGCATTGTTGTGTTGCATTTAAAGTGTTCACATTATTGAGGAAATTACCATTCTCAGTCTCATTATTTAGCCCAAACAGTCGAGTCTATACTTAAAAATGACAAAAGGAAACAAAACCTAGACTTAGCAGAAGGGAAAATCAGAGAAACTGCCGTGTCTTTTTATGTCTTCATATGTTTTCAGGTTGTCCACCAGTCCTTCCATACTGCCACATATTTCTTGGGGAGGTAATATCTAAAGAACGCTTAGAGGGAGTTTCTTCAAATTTGGCAGAAATTGTCAAGTGACATAAAATATGAACTGGTTAGATTTTAGTGGTCAAAGGTCAAGGTCACTGCGACCGCTTATATGTCTCATCATAGACAATGCTATGTCTCAGAAGCACTAGACTTCATAAACGTATTCAAATATGACTCTGAACAGACATGCATGTAAACTACAACGTCACTGGTTACCGAAGGCATATGACATATATATGCAATGCAGTAATTCTAGGTTAGCATTGCACAAGCTTTTATGGTCATTTGTTGCTCCCTCGTTGCATCCTGTTTTTATTTACATTTTGCAGCTTGTCACAGCTTTTTTGGAAATGGGGTTGTAAATTTTTTTTCTTTCTCCCTCTTTTTCTTTCTTTTTTTAAAGTTGTGATGCTCCACAACTATCATCTAAAAGACTCGATAAGTAGTTACAGTACATACCAGACTTACATGAGTGTCGAGTCTGGCTATTCCTATATTTCCTGATCTTTTAATAATTTTTATGTTCTTATTTAGAAATATATACAAAGCCTTAATATTATTGAAATTGGGTGTTGGTTGGGTATTGACAATAGGGGTCATGATATGATATTATATGAAGTACAGTAATCACTCAAGAATTACAGACAAATTGTGAAGATGTTTGCTGGGATAAAAAAAATCAAACCTTAGAGTTAAATGTCGCTGTGCGTGCAGAATATGTGTTTAATCTGTGTATAGAAACAAACCAGTGTAACTTTGACAAAATAATTTAGTTTGGAACCATAAAAAATATAATATATAAGGAAACATTTTGACATTTTGGGACGGGAACTTGTACTTGAATGTGCTTGTACCATCTCTGTTAAGTGATTTCAAAAAGAAAGAGGAAGAAGAAAGAAGAGAAAAAGAAGAAAAAACATTCAAATGAAAAATAAGAGAAAGGAGGATTCCATATGTCTATGTGGGATTGGAAGAGGGACATTATGTTGTTAAATGGCATGGATCAAGAGCCAACTCTGCCAGTATTCCCCCACTTCCCACTATACAAGTCATTAACTTATCCCTGCTCACCTCTCTCCTCTCCTTCTCTTTCCTGACAGTCCAATCCCCAAGAGGTGGTCCTCTCTCTCAATTCTATCTTACTCTCTTTATTCCCTCCTGTCTCTCTTCACAGTATCTATATTTTTTTCTGTCTCCTATCAGGCTCCTATTTCACCAGCACGGGTCAGCAAAATGGACCATTACAGAAATCCAAGCAACCTGGGAGTCTTACATGTCTTACTATAGATGTCCACATCTGTACTGCACATGCCTGAATTCTCAAGCTCCTTGTGTATTTTATCCCCTACACTAGGATATTGGTGCCTGTAAGATACTGAAAGATATAAAGAGCGAGCATGCTGTAGTTGAAGATCACGTTGGACTTTGCATGAGTTTATGTTTAAAGTCTAAAAAATGTGTTGATGGAAAATGTGAAGAATTTAGTCTTAACACTGAAACAATGGAACTCATTTAATTGTTTTAATTATTTTACATGTAGTTTTGCACCATTGTGATACATGTATATATTAATAGATATCACCTTCTTAAGTAAGACCTGTAAACTTTTATAATTACTAATTATCTACAGCCATGTCCAATATTCTAAAACACATAGAAATAATAACAAAGGATTAAAGTTAAGCTACTGTAAAATAGACTCTGTGTTATATTATTATATTACTGAATCGTTATTTGTGATGCTTTCACATGTAAGCACGGGGACGAACAGGAACAGGAGCAATGAGGCTGATCAGACATAAACACTTGTGTCTTTTTGCAATAATCCAGGACAATGTGCAATTTATTATCTATCTATTTAATTTCTACATTGTTAAGTTAAGTTAGTTTTTGATTTTTTGTAGTAATTCTGTCTGTTTTGATATTTACTAGTAATTTGTCTATTTTATACTTTGAATATTTTAATTGCTTTCTTGTATTACTGTAAGTCGGTGTTTTGGCTATTGGAAATTTAATTTCCCGGAGGAACCTTCCCGAAGGATTAATAAAGTTTCTATCTATCTATCTATCTATCTATCTATCTATCTATCTATCTATCTATCTATCTATCTATC
>JAUYWH010000022.1:7703640-7756468 GCA_034779795.1 Ctenopoma multispine | reverse complement strand
ATCTATCTATCTATCTATCTATCTATCTATCTATCTATCTATCTATCTATCTATCTATCTATCTATCTATCTAGCTAGCTAGCTAGCTAGCTAGCTATCATCATATTAATGCTGTAACTAGCTCCAGTAGAGCTCATTTTACAATGTTATATATTGTTGGATTATTTGATTAACATTAACATTCACATTTGTAGTGGAGTACAAGATATAAAGTAGCCTAAAATAAAAACAAGTTGCTCAGTACTGTACTTCAGAACACAGGAATAAATACATTTATTTACACTGTAAAAAACGAAATCGTAAAAAAAGTATGGCAGCAAAGTTGCCAAACAGCAATTTACAGTAAGATGCCATTAAAGACATTTTTCGCATAGTTTATCACTGTAATTTAAACTCTATCCCTGGTAGAATTACAGTTATAATTAATAATACAATTATTACAATTATTGATCTTACCTTAAACAAGAAAGAACACCACTCATGGTGCAACCACCTACACTTATGGTGTAAAAAAACTGCATCTAATAACTGCATAATTAACCAAGATGCAATGTAAAATTCAAAAGTATAGACATGGCACACAAAAAGTAGAAGTTGAAACTTAAAGAATTAAAGCCCTAAGACACGCCCACTTCTCCCAGGTCAATATAGTACGGAACCGATAATGTTACCAACTTAAAAAAAAACGTGTTACTGCACTGTTTACCTATAGGATCTCCCTGTAGGGACCTTACAGGTTTATTTTTCTTTGCATTTTAGAGAGGTGTGCATTGATGTAACAGGGTGTACTGGGATTAGTAACTGTAATGTAATGACTGAGTCTCATTTTGGTGCCTTGCTCCAGTCACTGTGCGTAATCCCAGTACTGTAACTTGTCAATAAGTGATGTTTTATCATTTAATACTTACAATATAATATTTTTGTGCTTGTGCAAACATGTCATGGAGGCAGTTACTTAACAACTTTCTGCACCTTGGGAAGTTTTTCAAATAGCTTTTCTTTTAGCACATAAGGTTTGAGGTCAGAACTTTGTTTTTATAGAATCTAATAGTGGATTGTGAGTTGTTAAACCTTGTCAGGTCTCTTGTTCCCATTGGTACTTAGATACTGTATGTACTCCGCACTACCATTACCCAAACCCCACAGCAACCAGGCAGAGCTTGCTACCTGATTGCTGCCATCAGCACTGAATGATCATTGACTTCTCCCTTGTTGGACTCGAGCACCAACCATATCTTGATATACTCATAACTTTCTATAACGTTTGTGAAGGCTGACTGTGCTGTCTTCCACTTACCAGCCCATCGCCTGAATTCATTATTCTCCTCTCAGATCTGATAATGGTGGACATGTTTGTGCATTGCTTCTCCTAAGCTCCACCCATACTGTTTACACCTTTCCAACTTGATTAGAAAGGATGTGGAAAAGAACATGTGCAAGTGACTTTAAAACATGCCGTTTTTTGGCAACAATAGATACATTTTATATTTTAATACATGCATCATGTTTACAATATGTACAACAGTACATACTGTAAACTGTCCGTAATATTTTTATTGGCTGAGGCCATCGTCATATCATATCATTCATTTCTTCTCAGTTTACTGGAATAAACGGAGGATATGATCAATGCAGCTAAGGAGTGCATAGTTAGAATTAATGAGCACTGCCCGGCTCCTGCAATTTGTCTGCTGTGCTATTGAGTCGTCTTATTTCAATGTCTAATTTGTTATTGCGCCAAACATCTCTTTCCCTGGGGTGATTTGAAGCGTTGTGAGCCATTGCCAGTTGGCCGATAAACACCTCTATGAATGTCTTGGGCATTTTGTGTAAATGTAGTGCATGGTGTGATTTTTCATCTTAAATGCTGTAACAGTAAGATGATTTCCGTCCCCGTGCTTTGACTGATGGATTGTTCTTAATTATTCATGAAACTCAGTAAATATCAGCTATATTGTGATATACAATGAAAGCAGTGGTGTAAGGTGTGTAAATCAATGATTATAATGTTCACAAGCACATCGAGGTTGTGGTCAAGAAATGTGATACAGCAAAGCATGGAAGGCAGTTAGTGAATTGTGACTGTATGTACAGCATCATGTAGAAAACGTAAAACTTGTACAACTGTATTATACTTTGGGCTGATGACTGAAACTATGTATTTAAATCAATAACAACTTCACAGGAAGAATAAGCAGTCAATTATAATTCCTTTTTAATTGTGCAAAAAATAAATAACAGATCATACTGAATTTGAAAAGAAGATTTGCAACTTGCACATCTCCATATTAAACAGCTCTGATGGTCCCTACGGTGCTGTAGTGCGGGACATTGCTCTTCTAGATAGAAGCATTATTGGTAAATGTATCATAATTATACTATCTCAGTCAACATCTTTGATAATTCTATAAGCAGGCAGGTATCACAAAACTCCAGCCTAACTAAATCCAAAACAGTCATATTCCCCATAAATCATCTAGGGCAAGAAAAACAAAGTGAAAGGATGAGAAGAAAAGGCTACTTGAGGAAAACTGAAACACAGACGCTTCTGGTGTAGCACTCCGAGTGTTCATCAAACATTGATACAAGCCATACAAATCCTGGATGTTTGTAGTTGCCATTAAGGACCTGACAGGCAATCTGCTTGGAATGACTCTTTGAAATGCATCAAGATGGTGAAATGAGTCTGTGTTTTTTGTTTAAAATGGGTGCAAACAACCCAATTTTATATTGGCCCTGAAAGAAATGGCTATACACAAATACATGCACACACAAATATCAGCTTGTTGTACTGTACACAACACTAATAATCCTTCTTTTCAGTCGACACACACAGTGCAGACTAGTAACAAAGAGAGCAAACATTCACGCAGATAAATGAACAGAGGTGGACTCTGCATGGAAGGGTAATCACAGAGAGGCTCCTCAACTGGAGAAATGAAATACAGTCAAACAAAGGCCGTTTTGATCTTCAGAGGAGCAAAAATATTGATTGGAGCTGCATGTGGTCAGTTAGGTTCTGCATTCAGAAATAAAGTGCAGCGTGGTGGGCCGGGGAGGGAGGCAGCTGAGGTGAAAAGAACCTCGGACCCGTGTGTCTGTGTTGAAGGCATCACGGGCTGAAGCGCCAACAGGTGGCCACCATGCTTCAGGGTACAGCCTCACCTGCTGGATGCTGCGCCACATCCCCCACCAAGACAAATGAAGTGTTTGATCTCCAGCAAGAGGGCTTTGGAGGCTCAGAGCACACACATACATGCAGTCAAAAGTTTCGATTTTACAATTTAAGAGTGTTCACTGCTCTCTGGCTGACTTAATAGTAAACACATTTTTGTAATACTTTCATACTACTGAGTAGTTACATGTGAAAAGTAACTATGTCCAAACATTTAGGCCGTACTGTGCTTGTAAAAAATAAGATGCTCTACCCTTGTCTCCTTTGAGTTGTGTTTATTTACAATTAATTGCCAAATATTCTTTGGGCAGTAAGGCTTTTGGTACATCTTTGCTGTCTCCATGCAATGATGAAATGATCACAGTCCTTGTATTAGGATGTACATACAAGAAGAGATGGACTCAGTTGCTATGTATAGTGGGTGTTACTGTCTTTTTGTCTAAAAACTAAAATAAACTAAACTGAAAACTGTCTATTTTAGAAAAAATACATAAATTGTCAGATGCAAACTTCCACCCCACCAATCCAAAAATAAAAAGGGAGTTTTAGATACTTTCTGATGATCAAGCAAGTGGTTTGTGTGAAGCATACTAAATCCTTAACCCTTTGATTTCCCATTTTCACCTTTGAGCTGTGTTTCCAATTGAGTCACTGAATGATGGAAGACGTACATTAAACAGCCAAGTGAAATTTGTCCTCCTATTGCCCGGGACCAAGGCTATGAAAAGATAATTGGTGCTGTTAATGTTGTTTGCAAAATCCCTCCATAATTCAATCCCATCACCTTTGATATCTCTTTTAACACTTTTATGATCAACTGGGGGATAACAACATTTGTATTTATTATTATTTTGTGGTGCATAAAGGAGCAAGAAACAGCTTTAATTTCAATTGCAGTAAGTAATTTTCATTAAATGTCAATTTGTTATTAATCAGAGCATTGCTGAAATCAAATAGTGTTCATTAATCACTGTGCCGTCCAGCGTGCTGCTAATTAAAATGTTGGGGGTGAGCTCGTTATTCACTGGCAGACCTGATTGTTAATGTCGACTCATTGTCCTCCTCTGCCACGCCATCATTTATTTTCTTTGGTTTTCTTGTAAACTCTTGTTAATTATTAAATTGCTTTTTTGGACCCCTTGTGACACTTTTCAGATAGACATCACAATGCTGCCATAGACAGGAAGTTGCTGGGACAATGCATTGCAGATAACCATATACTAGTAAAATTACTGTTTTTAAGGTGTTGCATGATGCAATTATTTCTAAAAGCAATTATGGGTTTGACACACAGAAATGCATTTTATGTGTGGAAAAGTTTAACAGCTGATTATTTCTCAAGGTAAACCCCCCCTTTTCTGTAAACCCACTGTATAGCATCATTAGCATTGCTCAGTTTGCATTATTCTTTTCACAGACTTGTACATGCAATGCTATTTACATCATGCCATTTAATAATCATCAGAATTGCCATAACCTTTGTAGGCTAAGCTACAGAATTTTACAGTAGTTTTTTACGGTATGTAGTTCAACATGATTGCATTATTAGTGCTAGGCATTCAAACACACTCCTACAGCAGTGGGGACCGAGGACCAAGGTCGGTGTCTTTGACTCACATGTCTCAGCCGGGGATATAACCTGTTTTCATACCCCTCAATTATGCATGTTACCCACCAGCAGCCATATGTCTCTGTCAATACCTTTTCCTAGCATTCAGTGGCGGTCTGTGTGGGATTTGTGTGCGTTAAATAATGCAGTACTAAAAGGTCAGGAGGGAGACGTGGAGAGGGTCAATGCTTTGGTGAGTTGCACATGGGGGGGGGGGGGGTATGCGTTGGTGCTTAGGCTCAGAGAAGCTGCCGTTAATTTCCAGGTCAGTTTCAATAATGAAATGCATATGGTAAATGTCAAACAGCACCCGCTGACGAGTAATCCACCTCAGCTGGGAAATAATGAATGGCTTTCTTTAAGACCCCCAACAAAGTCCTTCCTACAGAGAAATCAGCAGGCGGTTGAATTATTTGTAGGCACAACCTGTAGGTCATGTTAAATTTCAATGTACATTATGCACATCACTGTACAGCAGGAATTCCTGGATATCCATAGCATGCCAAAGCATTTTGTATAGTTTAAAAGTTAAATGACTTCACACAAACACAGAAAGTGAACAATGAGCAGAACAGATTAACCACGAGGATCAAGTGGAGACTTTCTGTTTGATCATCCTCCTTCAGATGATACTGGTTGATACCTTATACTTGCCAACCTCCATTAAACTTACCCAAACTTGAGAACCAGGAGGCAATTAGCTTCACATAGACTCAAAGCAGAGGAAATCTGCTTCTTGATTTGTCTAATGTTCAATGGCACCTTGAAAGCTCACTAAGTTCACTAATTAACTGTTATAATTAATTGTTTGTTTCTCTGTTTGTTTACAATATGTACACAGACATTCATTTAAAGTAACTAGTTTTGGTGAGCAGTACAGTATTTCTTGGTGACAAGCATGGTCAGACAAAATAACTCCAGAAAGGTTACTCCACAAGCAAGTTGTTCACTAAGAAAAAGTCACCTGCAAGTAGTAATAGTAAATAGTTTGTGAACTTTATTGTTGCCCTGTTTCCTGTCTTTATACCGAGCTAAGCTAATTGCATCCTGGTTCTACGATCATTCGTCATGCTCAGTCTGAAAATGGTAATGATCTCCCCATCAGACAATTGTCAAGCAAACAAATAGGCATATTTTCCAAAATGTCAAGCTATTCTTTTAAGAAACACCACCAGACCTTTCACCAGACTTTCTATCTACATTAAGTTCCCTCCGATTTGCAGCATGTGCAAAATATGCCAGAAGAAATTAAGAAAGCAAATACTTCTCTGTGTCGGTTTTATTAACCTGAAATCAGACAGTCAAACTTTGTACTTATGATTTTTCTCTCTGCTACTATAGAATTCAAATGAGGCAATTCAGCAAACAAATCAAACTACTGTACGTTTTTTTTTTATTATTATTTTTATTTGGCACAGACACAACAACTCTTTGTGTCTAAAAGGTAAAAGAACAGCCACTTTAAAATGTTGCCAAGGTTTGTCATTGTGGTGAATGAAGACACTTTTCCTCTTATCAACAACAATATGCAGAGCACACCTCTCTTAGTTTCATTGCCATAAATTATTGAGGTGATTGTTGGGAAGATAACAACAACACGGCTACCTGTAGTGGAAGACGAAAGCTGTAATGAAAGGAGGAGAGGACTCAAGGTGAGCGTGACTCACAGACTACATTATCTTTTGGTTGCTCTTTTCCAATGTCAGTGGCAAAGACAGATTCTCCTTTCATCTGTGCCCTTGTTCTGTTTTCTTGTGTGTATGTGTATGTGTGGGAGTATAAAATATGCTGGAATTTGTGGGTATGCCGTATGTGTGCACAAAAGTGAGAGAAATCACTGGAGAAGCATCAGTTAGTTTGAGAGGCGTTGGGAGGGCGGGCTGGTGGGGGAGGGTGGAAATGACTAACGGCCTTTTGTGTAATTAATGAGGACAGCGTTGATTTCCGCCGATAATTTAGCATGGTTGCCAGCGCTTGACTTCTGATCCCTATTTACCCTGGCTCTGTCTCTATTTAGATCAGGCTAGTGTGGGAGGAGTGTGTTAACCTTGGAGAATACACACACATCACAGGCACATGCATAGAAACACACAAAGCCTTATCCACTTCCACACACAGGACCCCCCTGAAGCCACCCACACACACAAACATTTATACCCCCTTCCTCTGTTTCGCTCCTTCTTTCTTTTCACACACATACATCAACCATGTGCACACATGCAAACAAGGAAAAGGCATTTGAAGGCACACACACAAACACCCACAAGCACCTGAGGCAATGGAATAAATGCATCTTTAATGATAGCAGATAAGGACTTCCAACCAGGCCTGTAGTCATAGCTCAGTGATTTGGCTAGCAGGGAAAGGGATTGTGGGAATGAAAACAAGCCAGTGGAAACTTCTGAACCTCCAGGAGTCAGCAACCAAAAACCCACTGTCAGTCAGTCGGACAGAGAAGAACAACCTCTGAGCCTCCCTTTCAATGTGCTTTTAGATGCTAAACGGAGAGTCTGTTTAAACAGCAGAACTGTGCTTGTTGTGGTTTTCAACATGTTACTGAGAATCAACACACACTTCACAACTGAAATATACTCGATTAATGAATTCATTTCCTCTTTTCTTTTTAAGTGGCCAACTTGGTAATGCAGTGTTAGTATGGCTTATTCTGCTTTATTGATCCTGTTAATGAAATTGCTAATCACTTTCTGCAGCAACACATTAGCAGTGTGAATATGCATGTGAGAGTGCTTGCATGTGAGGTGATGAGAGTAGCATTGATCAAAATACTTAACATTCGTCTGCTTTATTGTTTTGGGGGATTATTGTGCATCAGCAACATATGTTGGCTTAAGGCTCACCGTGTTCAGGGTCCTGTAAACCTCTGATTGACATGCAAGTGCCGGCATTCTTCATTCATTCACTTCTATCCAAACATCAATGGCACCAGGCTGTATCGCAAGACAGAGCTTAAACAAATGGCACAATTCTCCCTCAGGCCGCGCAGCTGACATTTCCTGGATTTATTATGCATGTGGATGGGCTGCAGGGAATTCAGGTGCAACTAGATAATACTTCTGCTATAATACTAGGTTTGTATGTCTTACAACAACTCAAATGCCCATATGGCACAAGGGAACTTAGAAGTGTTGGTGTTAAATATTCAAGCCCTGCCAGTGACTGAAGCATATGCATGCCCTTACATATTTTAACTTTTTAATTTCACTGTTGCTTATTTGTAAGTTTGTTCTATCTCTGTGCTATCTGTAAGAACCGAGCACTACTTTTAATGAAATCTTTCCATGAATGCAAACATGAAGTTCACAGTAATATTTATTATTTGTTGATGATTTTATAGCATGAATAGGAGATCTGCTGGAATTAAGTGCAAATGTGTCTGTTTCTTTGTTCAGCCTGAGCCGCCAAGCCCATTTGTCAGTGCATCCTTCACTGAGGCTGACTAGTTCTGCGTAATTAAACCTTATAAACACTAGTGTTGCGTGAGAGACCCCCCCAACTGCCATCCATTATTCATGGTGTAGGTATGTTTTAAGGGGCTTTCGGTAATGAGCTCAAAGCTCGTTACAGAGGGCCCCCAGTGTTTTTAAGCAGGGCTCCAAACTTGGCACCAATGCTGGAGGACATAAAATTTAAAAAAGAAATCACTTTGCTGGACAGTGCCACACTGCCCCCACTCATACACCTGCCATTTCCCATTCCCAGGCTGCAGTGCCATAAATGATAAGCCTCTTATTCATATGTAAAACAGCGGTAGTGAGGGTCACCCAAATGATCCTACTCTTGGACTTCTGACGACAGCGGGTGCCACATAAAACTCATTAATCAGGGACAAACCATTGTTGCTGTTGTAGGTAAATGCAGATGAAATCCAGGTCAAAGGTTAAACATGCCTCAAAAAGTCCAAACTGTTGCTTCTCTCAAATACAGGTAAATTCAGATTGTTGAATGTCAGGTCTACCAACTCTGAGACATCTGTCCTGCTTTCAGCAAAACGTTTCATTAGAAACGGGTTGTTCAAATACTTGTTGACATCCAGGTGAAAAAATAATGATTTAAATGGTATAATATAAGTTATACTATCAACATAACACAAAATATATCATTACCGTTAAATACTCTGTCAAATCTACAATTATTAATCACTCTCATCAATGATATGGCACTTTAAGAGAAAGAGGTGGTAAAAAGATCCAAAAATGGGAACAGGACAAAAAAGAAATTCTGTCAAGGGTATTATGGAAGTGTCTGAGAAGGAAGGCCATAGATCAAAGCGTGGGATGGCCATTTGTTCCTGAGGAATAATAGCTGTGATGTGTGTCGGACCTGCTGACCTGCTGGAACAATAAAGCCGAGTTGCGACTGCCTAGGAGCAATGACCTTGTGCGGTTGAAACCTGCCTGAAACAGGGAAAAAAAAGAGAGATGGATGGGAAGAGAGACACATGAGCAGAGAGAAACAATTACAATCTATATAAAGGCTGATTCCTGTCCGACGCCGCCACTCACTCTGCTGGGAGAAGATTGTTGTCGACTTTCCCTTAACAGTAGAGTGAGAAAAGGGAGGCTTTTATAAGGAATGAAGGTTGCAGAGGTGCTTTTTGAGGCAGGACACTGCCATTTCTCAAAAAATAGCTTTCTATACTGCAAGCAAAACTGCAGGTGCCTTTTGTATTCATTCTGTTATTCCTTCACTGACTAGAATGGGCTTGTCCATTTTTGTTCAGGTCTTTTGGCTGCATTTGATAAAACAGTCTGCTGTACCGACCTCAACATGTTTGTTTACGCCAAACAAATACATAAACCAACTCACCATTAACCAATCAATGTGGTCTTTAAAACAAGATGTAACGCCAGGCATGATAATTTTTAATGTTTTACATGTACTTGCACATCCATAAAAAATTCCCAGCACTCTAGAGACAAAAACTGAGTCAGGAATCCAACAGCCAAGACAGAGGATTACTTTTGCCACATCTGAAAAGTGTGAGAGAGAAATATCCAGTGTGAGGGAAAAATGGCAAGGTACAAATCAAAGGAAGAAGCCATTCAGCCACCTCGGAGATAGGTAACAAAAGGCTTTCGACGAGCTGTGGCTTCTCAGCAGATAAAAGTCTGTCTGGGAGACAGGGCGGCAGACTGATGTTCATTGTGCTACCAGGGGAGGGTGCAGACAGTGGTGTGAAAGGAGCCATCAAGGTTGAATGGGTGAGAAAAGGGGATCTGTGGGAGCAAATGAAAAGAGCCTGGATCAAGCATGCCACTGGTCTCAATAGGATGAAATGACAGCACATTGTATGGAGGTAGTCTCAACATGTGACCACCAACAACCGTGTAATCAAGATACTAGGTAATGAAGAGAGGAAACACGTCCATAGATACTTTTAATACTGAAAATCTATATTATTCATCTCATTTGTTTGTGCAGACCTCTTTAGTTTGGACAAGTTTAAAAAGATATCAAAATCAGTTGACAGACAGTTGCTGAGACAGAGACTGTCCATATTTTTATTCTTAGAAACTATTTAAATCAAGGCCCAGTTACACCAGAAATATGCACAGCAAAGTTCATCTGTGTAACTTAGCAATAAAAATGTTTGGTGACGTATGGACTATTAGTACATCCAAATGACAAAGTTACCAAGCTGACTGCTATGGTGACAGTCAGTTTAGAACATGCTAGCACTAGTTAGTCTTTCCTTTCAGCCATTTAGTCTGTTATGTAAATTGTATGTTGTCTTTTGAAGAAGTGGTCAGTGGAGTAAGTTTGTGTGTAAAGTTTAAATTGAGATGATGATGTAGATGTAATTTGACAAATGGATAAATCTGATATAAAAGCTCTGACTGTGGAAATTATATTGAAATTCACTCCACTTCACTGTGTGTTACTAAACCTTAAGTCTGCACACTTCCACATTCTAGTCTTTGAATTAGCTGTTTTTCAGTCACAAGAAGTCCAGGAACAGCGGACTACTTGGTTTCAGCAGTTCTTGGTTGCTCTGCACGACACAATCACTCTATTGTTCCATTTTTATACATGTATAAAAATCTATTGTTCCATTTTTATACATGTATAAAAATTTATTGTTCCATTTTTATACATGTAAGCCTCTGTAGAGTTCTAAGAACAGGTCTTTCATAAATGACTCTGTCAGTGTGGATCAAGAACAATTAAGCTAGTTTGAAATGGACAGGTCAGGATTAGTGTGTGAGAGAGGACAAAACCACAATGATGAAAGTGACATGCCTGTCTGATAATCTCATTTCAATCTGCGTTTAGGTTCTGAAGGTAACTGGTTTACAAATCACATGCACATTTATCACTAGTATAGTTTTCAGCGTACATGTGAAAGCACAAACCTCCAACTGGCGAGCTTCAGTTGGTGACGGTGCTTGTGATTCGCGCTTATGGGGACATGCTCTCTACCCTAACACGCTCCTCCGTCTCTAGACACCAGGTGGTGTCACGGCAGTCTGCTGGAATGCAAATGTGTCCCCAGCAATGCTTCAACTGTTACAGTTGCCCCATTTGTCACAGGATATGTTCATTACCCACAGCTTTGGGCCCAAAATTAGTGTCGCTACAAGATATCCTGGCTGTGTGATGAATCCATCCGCTTCCTGCCTTGTCATCCCCTGTTTCAGATCGAAGGGTCTCCTTCCTCCCCCCTTCTTCCCTCCTTTTATCCCCCATGTCCTTCACATCTCTATGCCTCCGTTCTTTATTTTTCTTCACAAGAAATATTAGTCAACAAGGCTGTGCGCAGCAAGGGCCCAAACCACGACTCCAGAGGACATCGTGTTACCCTTCCAGATGGTGCGCTAATGTTGCAGTGGATATCAAGGTGTTTCAACTCATCATAATAAGAGGGATCCATCGTCAAGTGTCATTGAGTTATAACCTTGCACTAATATGTAGAATCTTAGTGGAGGAGAATCGGAGTAACGCTTTGGTAACCTTCTCATGAGGACAAGTGACACATGTTGATAGATGGAACGCACTAAATGTTTCTTTTGCATGTTGTGGGCAGTCAGTAACTGCTAGGAGAGGTCAGGCACAGTAATTACATGCCACCTCATCTAAAGAGCTATTATTATTCCTATGCTGGAGATATTTGCATGTCAGGATTGAGGTCAATTTATGTCGCAGTTAAGGAAAGTGAAAGCAAATTTACAGCATTATTCAAGCAGATCTTCACCAGAGTAGAGGATGGATTGCACTCTGTATATGTGATCATCTTACATATTTGTGTGTTTGCACCTTTTATGGAATAATGCAGACATGCCTCAGGTTTTCTGCAGGACTTCACTACTTCACCTTTGATCACAAACAGACACCAAAGAAGAGAAAGGACAAAGGGGACAAAAGGAACAAAATCTCTCCATAAAATAACAAAGTGCCCATCTCCTTTTCATCCAGAAGAGACACAGTAACATTTTATGCCATGTCACCTCTGTCATGTATTTATGATGAGTGTCGGGACAGTCTAACACCATAATGAATGCAAAGCCATCGCGCAGCCGTTTAGTCATGACAGAAGGACAGCAGCCCCGCCCTACAGTTGGAGAAGACAACAGCGTACTTCCCACTTTCACTTCCCCTTCCCCCACAGTGGTAATGGTTTCTCTGACCTCTGTCTCCCCATTACTGTACGCTTCACCCAACATCAGCCGTCAGACGGCATCACTCATCAACACGCATCAGACATCATGAATGCACCAGCGCCGCCTCCATCGCCTGATGCCTGCCGCTTCCACTGGTGACAGTCAGTGTTTGTAGGATGATAGAGATGATGGGAACTGTGCTTGGGATGGCAATGATGACCGTGATGATGACCTAATTAGTGGAGTGTTTGTCAAAACTGCACAGGAAAGGGGATATACAAGAGAAGAAGTGAAGAGGGGAGAGGAGGAGATCCTGCAATGTCTGTATACAAACATATGAATGAACAAAATCTTATCTTATTAAACTCTTATTCAGGACTAATGATGTGTTTTTGTGACTTTGAATTTTGGCCACAAGTCAAAGATTCCCTGCTTTCTCTGCTTGGCGTAACTTTTCTTTCTATTTGTTATCATTTCTCTGATGACCTAATAAGCTACAGTACATACCCGGGCAAACCTATTGTTTGCTTTCTGTTTGTGAGAGGCACTGAAAAGGTTGTCTGTAACACTGCCAGCTTCATGTTTACTCCATGGGACATTTGATTCACAGCCCTGCAGCCTTTCACACTGTGTCCATAAAGAATGCTTACATAGATATGACAAATCTGCGTTAAACAAGAACACAAGCTGTACATTCCCATGGTGCAACAGGAAAGCTGCGACTGAAAAAAAACCCCCCAGAAAGACAGAAACAAGATTGATCTCAAAATCTAAACTTTCTACTGTACATTTTACTATCAGACGTCTGATCTTTGTCACAAATTCTGTTTATTTAATATGCAAATGATCAGATGTTCTTGTGTGAAACCATTAAGGTTTTTTATCTTGTCTTCTTCGATCTCCACTTCTGAGGCTACTAAATGTTGACAGTAAATCTGCCTATGCTCAGATGCATATGCTCCATATCAATATAGATCATTTATAATTTGCAAAACATCCTTTTAGCAACTTCCGTGAATCACAATAGAAGCACAGCTTGGATGACTGGTCTGAATATATTGCTTAAATGGATTTTATACCATTAATGCAGGCATGATAAAGATTTATACAGTAGTTTGAAGAGATATGACTCTTACCCACAGCCATCCTATCCGAAAGATTCATGAAGTGAGGGAATCACCAAACAGTCATTTGTCAGTCTTCTCACTTTGACTGTGTGCGGCAGCTCACGGATGAAAACCAAGTAAAGAAAAAACTTTCCTTCTGTTCTTTTCTTCTTAATCAATATTACACTCCCTCAGGTAAGGATTAATAAAAAGGTTTTCGTGATAGTCGTACAAATTCAATTTCAAATTGAATTGTTCTTCTTGCGGGCAGGTGCATTTTGTCACATGTTAACATTTTATCACTGATGCCATCTTGACAGTTTCCCTTGGCAATGCTCAGATGGTAGGTTATTAACACACGCTGAGAGGGAAGAAAATCCATATTCCACAACTTGTTGTTTGTCAGTTTGACAGTTGTCAGCATTAACAACATAGTCAGCCTGCAGGAAACGCAGCAATTACCTCTAGAGTCTCAATTAATAAGCTTTATGGAAACGTTATTATTACTGTTACAGAGCCTTATCAGACCTTGCCAGGCTTCTCTGTTCCCTCCCTCTTTAACAGACACTGAGAGTCGAGTGCACGATATATTTGTTTAAGGTTTTAAATGTGTTTTCTCTAAAAAAATGTGTGTGTATGTGTGTGTGGCTGGTGGTGGGTGTTGTGTTCTCAGTGCTCATTAAAAATAAGTCTGCAAAAACCTATACCAAATACACTCAGTGGTGGACAAAGTTTATGTTTAGTTTCAAACGCCTGCAAGATGCAGAATTTTATTAACATAGAGTAAAGAGAAGTAGAGACTGTGTTATAACACTCAAAAATGTTGTTCCGTAAAAACTACTGTAAATGATAAGTCTGATGATATTCTATATTTTTAATACGGTCAGAAAATTACAAATTCACTACTTACCCCTTAAATAAATT
The DNA here is from genome assembly GCA_034779795.1 of Ctenopoma multispine. Taxonomy (NCBI): domain Eukaryota; kingdom Metazoa; phylum Chordata; class Actinopteri; order Anabantiformes; family Anabantidae; genus Ctenopoma; species Ctenopoma multispine. The sequence continues at coordinate 7,742,035 of JAUYWH010000022.1, read as the reverse complement.
CAGGAAAAAAATAGTTATCACATATTGTAAAAGTAATCCTACAATTATTACCCATTTTTAAAGGTTTAGAGTAGAGACGTTAGAAAGCACTGAGACTAGTGCGTTGTTGGTTTTGTTCTTCTCATGTTGTTTTTTTCCAGCTTTATCCAAACCCACAAGATACAACAGTTTATTCTAGCGTGTGTGACAAAGAGACCCACTGTAAGCAACAAAATTCCACTATGAAAACACAAGCGACTGCTGATGTTCATTGCCAAGATTATAACAATGATACTGCATTCAGTGTGCTGCATTTCATGACATTACATCACAGCAGAGCATTCACCTCAATTACACAAATCTCAGCAAACAGATGAACAGTTGAGCACACGCAATTCTAGCCTGTCATAAAAACATATTTTCAAGATAATTTTGTAGTTATCCATATTTAAAAGTTAAAATTCTATGTTTCCCTCTGACCTGTAGTAGGTGTAACAGCTGATAAAATCGCCAGTGGTTATGTAACATCTTCTTAGAGCTTCAACCACAAATACGTGTACATAATCTGCCCCCAGCACCTGGTGCACAGGCCTTTTACTGTCTTTTATCAGCCGTCTTCTATCAGCTTGCCAGTCTGGCATAGTTCAGAACAGGCAAAATACCAGGTCTATAAAATGGTTTCCCCACATCTGCTGCTTCATATTCCTGGCTCACAATTGTGGGTCTGGAGCCAATGTCAATGTCGACATCTGAAGACCGCAGGTCTCCCATCACCCTCTTCCAACCACAAGCTATCCTCCTCACTGAAACAGGCCCCAGATGGAAATGGTGTAAGACTGTGAAAGAATCATGTTGACAGAATTCAGGACCCAGTTAAAGGTCTCACTTTGACAAGACGAATCCTAGCCTCAGGCCTTCTCCTGCCTCTACATCCAATTCTCTTTCTCCTTCCCAGCTTCCCACCCCTTTGCTCTCTTTACCTCCTTCTGTCTATCTCTGTCTCCCCACTGTCTTTTGGAGTATAGATACTGGCAAAATTTCAAGCTTCTTATTTATTTATCAACTCATTACGATTCCCTGTCGCACCTCAGTCCCGCAGAGGATTTTCCACAGGAAGAGATACCTAAAACAGCCCTTATCTGAAGGCTCCTTTGTCCCCAAGTTCTTAGGAATTGTTTAACAGGATTATTACTGAGGTTACACAATCCATTATACATTCAGTTGGAAGTGGGAGAGTGATTTACATTAAGAATATTTTTTCTCCTGTCTTGTTCATTTCTGACGTAATTGAGTGCAGAAGTGACCTCCACTCAGAGCGTTGTAGGATAAGGCTTGACATTTTTTTTCAGATAAAAAAAATAATAAAAAACTAGGAATGTGGATGTAGTATGCAAAGTGTGTGTCTGTCAGGACCTGTCTGTACATCTTAAGTAAAAAAAACACTATAAGGTAAATTAAAGGCACCATCATTGTTTTTTTTCTGTATTTATGTGGAAAGATGAAAAGATGAAAGATGATGTGTAATTTAATATACAAGTACATTACATGCTCAATTGCCAAAATGTAGAACAAGCTATGTTCTGTTTGTAAAACAACACGGAAAGATCCATTGGTTATATAACGTGCAAGAGTGATACTATCTTCAGGAATTAGTTCACTGTTAAACAAGTCAGGGAATAAGGCACGAGAGAGAAAATAAACCAAACTGCTGACACGCTGAAAAAGAGTGTGGGTTTGCAACGTTTGTTGCCTAGTGATGCACATGTAATTGCAACTAAAACTGACATAACTTAATGTGTTCTGGTATAAAATTAAATTTTCATATGTTACTGATATGAGCTTTCCAACTGTAGCCCAATTAACTAAGTTGATTGATGCTGGAGTAGTTTTCAGCACAACTGATAACAAGAGAAAAATGTAAAAGAGCGACATACACAGAAATTATGCATGAAGTCGTATGTAGGCCTTTTCAGCAGTTTGTACTGAGGCATGCAATGATATTTGAGACCGTATGAGGGACTCTCTACAGTGGAAGAAGCTTTCCCCACCATGTGGTAAATGGTTTGTGACTGGTATTGAGTGATGCACTCGCTCTAGGATACCCAACGCTAATGTGCTCTGCACAGTGTTTCATGCTGCATAGCGACAGAGCACCTTTTAGAAAATGTCTTGCGTGTGCACAAGACCATGCTCAGACACACAAAGAAAAACAGTTTGAAAGAGTTTGTGTGATCTGGCTTTACCATCAGCACTGTAAAAATAAAAATAAAAATAAAAACAGCCAAAACAACCAAGGTAAGCTACAATGTGTGACTGCAAACATGCTTCAGGACTCATGAATGAATCATAAAGGTATTTGGTTATTGAAACTTCTACCTAATAAGAAAAAGCAAAGGCACCACCATGTAATCTCTGTGCCGGATGACATATAAATAGCTTGTTTTGAAGATGACACATTCAGCTCTTTTTGAGTTTAGTGTGCATATCAAAGGTTTGCAGGACTCACTTCCTTGTGTCTTTAGGTGCTGTTTGACTCCCATGACCTCACTTACATACAATAGGGCGGCATTATGTGATCAGTTATTTTTGGCAGGCCTCTGACAACAGTTTTCATCTTCATGCCCTCATATTGATGAGTTAATGTACTCTTTTAGCTTTTCATTTGAGCCAGCTGCCTGGCAAGGTGAATCTCCCCCAGGGTTTAATGGCCTGCTGTACAGAAGAGAGTCAATCCTACCACAGACTCATAGATAAATCACGCACAGAGAGGGAGAGATAGCATGAAGGATGAGAGTGCATGTAGAGCAACTATCTATGGGGCTGAAGGCAGCAGATTGTTGTTCTGATCCACATTCACTGCTTGTGTATTAATTGAGTAAAGTCATGAAGTCCAGTCATCAACTTTTTTTTTTCATTTCATTAGCCAAAAGGAGAGAATGACAGATGTATGTGGAGAGAAACCAGATTGAAACTTGAGATGATGGCCACTTCATTTGGCAGAAAAATTGACTCTGACATCTTCATTTCCACTTCCAATGGCTTGAAGACCCCCATCATATTTTTGACCAAATTAATCTACCTCTTTGAAACTGTCACTCAGCCCAGGAATGTTAGCAATGCCGTGTAATACTACTGTCCTCTTCTGCTGATTAATTTGATGGAAGTGTTTGGAGAGAATGGAAATACACAGAAACATTTGACAGACTATTCAGTCCATCTCATTGTGTTTTTTAAAGATGTCGCCCGTCTTGCTTTTTTTTTTTTTCTCTCTCTCTCTCTCATCTATGTTTGGCCAGAATGAAGTATATTCTTACAAAGAAGCGTGTGACAATTTTATCCTTGGAAAAAATTTAGTCCTCTGTTTCGAATGACCCTCCTTGATAGTGACACTCTGCTGTGTCTCATCAAATTAATTAACTGTCTGATGGATCATAAATCAGCCAACACATTAATGGGGCTTCGTGTTTTATGCTGATTCAAGACTTTCTGCATAACATTGTAGAGAGTATATGGTACAAACTCTCCTTTGATCAGTATGCCAGATCTGCAGTACTTCAAGAAAGTGTTCATTTAAATCTTCACAAATGCATAATTTAGTCATATACAGTATATGCACTCACTGGCCACTTTATTAAGTAAACCTGTACTATCTAATGCAATCCAATACTGCAACTCGGCCATGAATTCTACTTTCACGACGTTATAATTTCTCCGTTTTTGTTAAAACTGTCATAAAGGTGAAAATTCTTCTATATGTTTACTATTGATGTCATAATGGGCGGTGGAGTCGTACTGGAGTGCTTTATAGTAGGAGTTGTTTATAATGCACGTCAGCATGATCCTCTTTTACTACCCATAGGAATGTCTCTTGAAATCCCCTTTGGTAGCAGGTGAAATTTAAAGGACTAAAACCTTCGTTGTCACTGAAACTATCACTTGAAACTATAAAAAGATGCATTTCCAGTTATGGAACCATCACAGCATAAACAACAACTTATAAAGTGCCTGGTTAGGTTAAGTACAGAGTTTTTTTGGTTGTATAATATGGTAACAATAATAAACATGGTTAATATTGTGGAGCAGTCGAGAATAAAGAAAACAGTATTTTACACTGAAGCTTGGTCTCCTGTGGGAAAATCTCTGACTTGATCATGCACCCCAGCATCCTGCTAATGGAGCTGACTAGAAAGCACATGTAATCCACATGTGCTACATGTCCCCACTAACAGCTGTTAATGGCCATGGTGGTAATGGTGTTAGAACATTCAAAGTGGGTGGATTTTTTTCCTGTTATAAGTGAAAATTAGGCAACGTCTACTTTAACCAGAGTACTTTTATAGTAAAGCTAAATAAACTCAGCAGGCTGTTTTTAAAGTCCAGATGGCGTTCATGCAGTATGTGTGAGACTACATGATGTGGTACACACTGACCTCTTCACAACTTCTCTCTGCTACCAGCTGTGAATCAAGCGCTTCATTTGTTTCCATAACCAAATTCTTGGATTCTTAACTAGTTCCCTGAAAACCATGGTTTGAAGGGAATTATTTGGTACTCAGAGAGGTTTAAAGATTTAAGTGTGCATATGAGATAAAAATAAAAAATAAAGCTCTTTAGATTGCAACAAATCAAAAATACATCCAGCTGATTTTACATTTCATTAGATTTAACACTTTCTTAACAATTTCAATTGGCTTCTATTGATAATAAGAACTGCTAGCTGGTTAAATAATCAACAATCACCTCTAACTCCCAAATCATAGCTGTTCTCTTCCTCTATACCCTCCCTCCCACACACACACACACACACACACACACACACACACACACATACACACACACACACACACACACACACACACACACACACACACACACACACACACACACACTCCAAATACTATGCAAATGAATGGTGTGAGCACAACTGTACATTTTGTTCTGTTCATTGAGTCCTTCAGTGCTTGCCTCGGGGGTTAGTTTCTCAGTTGCTGCATCAACATCTTAATTCAGACTAAACAAACCCTTCAGCTGTAATGTAGCCATATTAAACCGAGCAAAAGAAACAATGCAAATAGGAGTGATTTGTGGGTTCAGCTGGATCCCTTGTGTGTGTGCATTGAATCAGGATATGTCTTCCCATGTGTTACTAAACTACTAATACAAACTGTAAAGTGATCACTGAAACACACTGAATCTCCTAATGTCTCTGAAGGTCAGATTACGTGTAAATATTCATCAGCAACCACAATCAGGTAAGTAACTAACCTCGGTTGTACTAGTCTGGTAAAAAACAAAAGCCATTAAAACCATTACAGCACACGTGGGACGAAGTGCTGGACTATCTGACTGTGCACGCCTGACATGCCGGAGACCAGAGTTCAAGACCCAAGTCCCTCATGAGGTTGGGTTTAGGTAAGGAAAGTACTGAGGTTAGAGTTAGAATAAAGATTCTGTTCTTGTTTCTCTGTAAAATTTAGCAACTGTCATTTTGGTGCCTGGGTTGTAAGGTTGTTAGATTATGAGAAATGTTAAAGGAGTTATTTGATATGAGGATTTTGATTTCCTGTATACAGAATCATTCCTGATGGATAAAAGAGAATCAAGAGCAAGGGCACATGCACATCATCTTCAAATGCCAACACTTGCGCTGAGATACTAGGAGACTACTGATCTCAAACAGATCAAAAAGTTCATCTGATGTGGCGTTCTGAACAAAGTGTTGAGCCGTTCAATATGCCACTTTTAGTTTCACATGCAGAACCGTTGAGAGATCATTTATGACAAAGAAACCCGATTGTCGTATTTTGGAAACTATTTGGGGAAATTGCTGCAGTTGTATCTGTGATATTGAATGTATTTTCTTTTCACAATAAGAGAACTACGCCAAGTCTGAGACAAGGTATTAGTGGCTTCAAAGAAGTGTAGAAAGCATCAGAGAATTCATGAGAGACTAACAGGATCATGCCAACTCCACCTCCAGTGGGATGTTGTCTTAATCCCAGAGTGTTTTGGGAGCTAAGCCCAAGTGTTGGCTCACAGAGACAACTCTTTCAGGCTCGATCTCATCAGTTTCTCAGTGAAGGGTCCCCATCCAATGTTCTCTCCTTTTGTTGTGCCGTGATTTGTGTCATCTCCCAATTTATCGCACTGTGAGCGGGCAGTTTTTATCATGAAAGGTTTCTCTCCACCTCTTTCACTCTCCCTCTCCTGCTCCCTTGCTTTCATTCTCTCTCCTCTCTGTTCTGCTCTGTTTGCTGCTGCTAAAGTCTTATGGCAAGATCACAGCATTGACACAATGTGGTCACAATTCACAGGACTGATTATCTTCCCCCCATTTATAATGTACTGAACCCTATTTCTTTCAACTCCACCAACTAAACTTTGAGTTTGACAGTGTTCACATATGTAAAAAAAAAAAAGAGTCAGTGAGAAATGTCCTCTATAGCAGTTTGTTTCAAAAATAATTTTATTCCACTGGATAAGAGAACGTGCTTGTGTCTCATTGTTTTGCAACAGCAAATATTGTATGCATAAATCAAATTTACATGAAAGTGATTTAATGTAATACTTAACTGTATTAAAGATCCAGGACCTCAAACAGAATCAGCAAACTATATAAAAAATGTGCAACTAAACAACAAACAGACAAAAACAAAATGCTTATTAACAGCAAGATCGCTTTGAAGTTGCAGTCATGGATTACATTCTTCCCAAGTGTGTGTTAATAAGTCACAGCCAAAAAGCCCCCCCCCCCCCCCCCACTCGCCAACCCCCACTTCATCCCCTCTTCCAAACTCCGTTTCCACTCACCCTAAAAGATAAAATGACTACCATCTTAAGACCACTCACAACTGATGAATATTCATAGCTCCCTTTTAATGGCCGTTTATATAATCAGCAGAGATGCGGCTGGAGATGGATCTGGGTTAATTATCAAGAGCTGTTTTAATTGCATTCTTCTTCACTACAATGATGTTGGCGAATTAGCAAGACTTGCTCTCTCTTTGTGTATATGTATGTGTCTGTCTGAGCGAGAGATGGGAAGGGAGAGATGTGGGCGGCATACACTTAGGGACATCAGGCATCCCTGCCTGTTAACCCAGCTGATTTGGTGACTGGAACTCTGATTGTTTTTTGCTGCTTCCAGGACTTCAGTGGATAAGAAGACAGAGCCAAGCACAAGCGGGCCTAAAAGAGGTCTGCAGAGATGCCTGCAGAAGTGAAGATAGTGTAAAACATGCTCCTAATCCTTCCCAGGGTCTCACCCTCTTAACCCCTCCATTGTTCTGGAGGCTTCAGCATTTCCTTGTGAGCGCCAGAGTCCCTATTCTGGGATGCCAGGTCCACTTGTAATTGTTTGCAGTGATGAGGAGGGTTAGCCGGTATGTCAAGAAATGTTTCTGCAATACTGGGATCTTCAGTCCGAGAAAGCTTTCGGAGTCTTAAAACAAGTCGAGATAGGTTAAACCCAGATATTCTAAATTAACATGACAGTTACACAAAACACTATAATATCTAGCTGCAGAACTTTGCATATGCTTACCCATTATCTGTTTGCTAAAACGCATATAAACTTGATAACACTCGTAAGAAAAATTACATGCTGATGTATTATGGGTGCTCAATGAGGACATGTTATAAGCAAAATAGAGCCCGCTGTGGATTTTGTACCTTCATCTTCATAAACATGCACAAAAACAGCAATTATTGAACATACTGTTTTTTTTGGTGAATGATGAACCAAGTGGATTTTTTTGTAACTTAAGAAAGTGAGGTCGTTCACATGCAGGGTGAACATGGGGTAGGCTGAACAGTGGCAAAGAGCACTTAATGTGCATCCCTACACTCCCTCATCCTCCCTTACTGTCACTGTTTACTTGATGTATGTGTGGCGTTCAGGGACTTTACAGAGCGTAGGTCAGCTGCATATCAGAGCCAAGTGGCCTATATCAGTTACAGTGACCACTAACCCTCCCCACCTCACTATGCGAAACAAGTATCTCACAGAAATTACATTTTCCAAGGCGTGACAGAGAAATGAACGTGACGTAGTTAATTTTAACGTGTGTCAACTGAACTTTGAGCTAGATCTTGTTAAGTATAAACGTCCACAACACTGCTCATGAGTTTTTATGTGGTTTCCCTGTTAAACCTGTCAGCTGAAACATTAATTGACCTCATGTCAGTTTGATTATCAGCAACAGGAACACTACAGCTAGAAATCAAGGAGCCTCAGTTTCAAAGGTTACCAAGCATTTTGAGTGGTAAACCTGTGCCTTGCAAAAACACAAGCTTGACAGGTGCAGCAGCAAAAGCTAAGCAGACACATGCAACTATGAACAAAAATATAATTTAAAGCGCATTTTACTTTAGCAGACTGACAAAAGAGGCTGTGTCTTCCATTGCAGCTCTCTGGACTATTACTCAAGTGTCTCATGCAGCAACATTGTCAGCCACTGATGACAGGAATGTCAGGCTGTGATAAATAGGACAATTTTAGTTGGATGTGGAGAAGTATAAGCTCCTTCAAACAGGGATCAGGTGGTAAAGAGGATAAGGAGTGGCTAGGTTCAGGAAAAGCACCACAAACCATGGATTCTCCAGACACTCACATTTATGACAAGGGTGGTTTTCCCTCATCTTTCTACAAAGATTTGCTGGCTCTTTCTCATGGGGCATCAATCACCGAGCCCCTTGTCGCCACAAACCATTCATGTAGCCTGCCCCGTGCCCTAAAAAAGAATGGCCTGTCATTTCAATGGTTAAATTCAATCCCATCCACTTGAACATGCACCGACAGGGACCCGTCGGGACGAGAGCGTCATTCATCACGCCTCAGCTGCTGTTGTTGCAGTGCATAGTGGTTTGCGTGTGTGCATGGCAGCAGCCCAGATTTGTCTTGGAGACGCCAGGGAAGATGATGGGAGCACAACGTGATCGGCAAAGCAATAGAGCATTTAAGCTTGCATCAGACAGCGTGAGATTATGATTTTTTCACCTCTTCTTCTGTCTCTGTGAGGCAACAGCAAAGCACAGCTGTGGCTTTCTCGTCTTTTAGCCCCCCCCTCCACCAATTTTTATTCACCCCACTGAGCTTCAATATTGGCAATTTTAGGGTCACAATGGGTCCCAGTGGTGGGTAAAATAGATGAGGGGTCAGGTCTTACACCTGTAAATCCCTATGCATGTTTTCATTTCTCTGTAATCATTTAAGACAGCAAGCAAGACTAAGATTTAAAGATGAGGCAACCAACGGTTCTGTTTATGCAATTTGACTTTTTTCATCCTCAGCTTATTTTGATGGAATGTGGGTAAAGGCTGTAAAGTCTGAGCTACCTCTACTGTACATCAAACCTACAGTATGTTAAGTGTACTGTACTGCAGCTGATAGTAGACTGAAGACTACGGCTTCAAGTAACATCTAACATTTAATTTTATGCCAGAGCTCCCGACAAGCATCTTTTGTGGGGTTTTATCTAACGTTGAGGATCATTTTCCACGTTTACACAAATTCATTATAATAGAACATCTCGGAATGTAACTCAAAGCCAATTATAAAAAAACAAAATGTGTCAGCAATGCAAATGTAGCTTACTGTCACATTTTTTCCTTCCAATCAACTGTAGTTTGATTTATGCCTAACGATTCTCAAAACAGTTCAGAAAATTCATAATTCATTGTCCTTGTCATGTTTTCAAAACAAAACAAAGTGAATGACATTGATAATGATGATAATCGTCCCTCTCAGTTTAGGCGCATTGTTTTGTCTGCTGTTGTGTTTCCACCACAGGTCCATCTGAATACTCCCCTCCATCATCATCTTCCTAACGAGTGACTTATTTGCTGCTGGCATTTTAAGTAATGCCAAGAGATGGCATCCATTGTGATTGCTGCTGTTGGTTTGGAGGGTTTTTTTGTCTTGCATAGTTGCAATGCTGCCCACAATATGCAACAATTTACCTGTCTGTTCTGTGCCTTATTGGTTATGAGCTGGTGTGAGTGACAAACACCACAAAGCATTTACCGATAAAGAGTTCAATAAACTCATTTCCTTCTCTTTTTGTTTACAAGCATGAGCCTGCATATATCCCAGCTATATTCCCTTTCAACCCAGTCTGCAAGAAATGCTTCCTCAAAGAAATGAAAACATTTCGAACATATGAAAATGACCTCACTAAACTGCACCAAAGTTAATTTCCTGTTAAGCACTTTGAGCATCCAAAATACTTCATGATACTTTTCAAGAAGATAGTCTTGGTACTACAGGCTATGTGTAACTCTGTCAGTCTCCAAGGCCCATCAGGTGCCTGCCATTCATCAGGATAGCCTTAGTGTCCCCTCTGTCAGCTGAGTGGGGAATATTCCCTCCTGCTAAAGTGTTTGCCCCCTCAGGGGAAGCCAGGCACAAACAGTTATGCAGCTTTATTGAACTTATATATCTGTTTTATGTATTAGCGGGCACATAGCTGTGAAATATTTACATTATTCTAGACACAGGCGAGGAGAGTTCGCAAAGTGCCCGCAATCTAAAAACAATAAAGAGCAGTCTATCTCTTTATCGCTGCCATTTTATGAAATGACTTGAGGCAGGAGATGATTTTATTGCTGGAATGTGGAGAGTCCAGAGCTTTCTGCTTCTTTCTCAGAGTCCTTGGCTGCTTTTATGAAGTGCATTTTAATACTGCACCAGTATAGAAGTACTGACTTTTTTTAGGATGAGCAGGAGTGTCACATACTGTTCCACTAATAAATCATCCACTGCTATGAGACCTTTTAAAATTTCTATTACATGAAATTGCCAAATTCCTCAGAGTACATCAAAATGATACCTCCTCAACTAAGCAGGGACTCTCCCACTGAGTGTTTTGTTTCTTCTTGTTTTAGCTTGCTTTATATGGTAATTTGGCTTTTTTTGTACCAGTAGATGACAATAAATTTCAAAAGAACAGTTAAATTCTTCCCATTTATTACTGCCATACAGCCAGACTAAGAGTTAGAAGTGCTTCAGGTATGTAACTACATTTGAATCATTCCACTTTCAATGAACTTTATTTGCATTTTATGATGAAATTGTTGAAAACAACATGGCAAGTAAAAAGAAAACTAAAAAAGGAGCAGAAACTAGAACATGCTAAAAGCATTTCTAATTAACATGTCACTCTTAAGACATCGTATACACCCTGCACCATAGTGCTCTTCCTGCTTGTGTATGACCTTAAGACGGGTTAATTCTAGTGTGACCCCTGAACAGCTTGGCCAGTCAGATCTACATATGCCTTCCTCTGAAGCAGCAGACAGACCTTCAAACAGCTGCTGCTTTCTTGACCAGACCAGCTTCACATACCCATCAACCCATACCCAACATGCTGCAGGGGCAGCTGGACAACACTAAGGTCATTTTGCACATAAGTGTACATATGTACACCTCTATATACATAATGCACACACTCATACACACACACAAAGCAAGGACACATGCAAATTGTAGATCAGAAAAAAAACCCTGAGAGCTTGTTTCTAATTCACTGTATTGAACGTAACTGGATGACCAGATGAATGAAAGTTTACAAGCGGAAAAACTAATTGAGAGGAGACTAGACATTCACACATTTGAATAGACAAGACAACTGCAAACCATTTACAGATTCCACATTTTTCTCTTTGTTGTGTGCAATCATGTCAACTGAACCATGAGGAATCAGTTCAGTGTGTGAGCAAATCAAGAATCAATGTAATGATATGGCCCATTAAGTTATGAAATGAGGTTCTTCTCAAATTGTTTTGCTCCTAGTAGATTTCTCCAAACAGGTTCTTCCGTAATGGGCTGTAAAGACAAACACCTCTATCAGCGAATCAACTTCAGGCTCAGTGCTGGTTTGTACGTTTTGCGTGTGTTGGACAAGGTATGTGATTAATCTTTCCTACAGCTCATGCACATTGGACATGTAGATCTAGAATCACATACTGTACAAGGTAGTGTCTGCTGTGATTTCACTTTCAATTCCTATGATAAGTACTGACAACAAATTTGACTTCACTGAAGTAATTAATCTACAAAACACCACGAGGATATGGTGTTACTGTACATTCAACAACATGTAAACCCTAAACTGCATTTTTAAAATGGCCATATTAATTTCTTCAGTCATCAACGATGACTAACTTAATGTGCTGTGACAGTTGTAATTATAAACATAATAAATGCACCACCCCATTATAACTGTGGACATATGGGAATCAGTAAGTAATCATGTGTGCTCCTTGATATTTTTAACACTGTGTGGACAACCTATTTTAGGAAGGTGACAAGCACCTCTTCACCACTCATCCAATTTAAATTTTCAACCTGAACAACAACAGTGCCGATTACCAAATGAGAAAGAAAACAAATCTCTCCTAAACTAGTGAATCTGTAAGGTCAGTAATGTCATGATATACTATAGGTGTGCTATATCCATTATGGAAGCAGCATCTGTAACTTAATATGTATTCTGGGTTAAAACCTTTACAGTAGATTTATACTGTTGAATGTAAATGCAATGTTAAGTCATTCTGCTGTACACGTTTTCTACCCCTATAGTCATGTCCTGGAGGATAGGTGTACACACATAGGACTGATTTATTAAACGTTTACATGTGCAAAAATGTGTGATAATATATGTGTGTAATGTCATATTTGTGTAATGAGGGAACAATAAATAGTACAAACATATTGTTTGTATTGTCATTTTGCCAATTTAGGAATATGAAGCAAGTCTGGAGATTATGACCTTTAGATGAGTCATTCAAATATTTGTAAAATCATTACCTGCATTAAAGAAAGGAGAATGTATGTATAGTCATTTCTTGAAATTCTACATGACGCCAGTGAAACACGCAGATCGACATTTAAATATATGAACCTAACTTCACCATATTGTCAACTCTTGATGATCACCCATATTTCCATAGATCACCTGCAAAACACCCACCAAACTCCTAATTTTCAACACACACAAACACAATTTAGATTTCACTGTTAAGGATCTTAGTAAATCAGGCCTACAGTGTATTATACAATATCAGAATAGATTTTATCAGAGTAGATTAGATTTTACATATATTATATAATAATATAATAATACAGATTATACAATTGTAGACTTAATGGAAATGTAGTAGCCATTAATTTGCACAAACACGCAAGCACTGAAATGTGTGTAAGTGCGCTGACTGTGCGTAGACTCTGTTTTTATCTATAAAAAATCCTAAATAAACATTGGTGAATGTCAGAATCGTTGTGAAAAGAGTGTTAGTGAGTTTTATGAAGACATGTCTTCTTAAGAACAGTTGGTGAATCAGGTCCAGTGTTTTCAGTCTTAGAGGTTAGTGGATATTTCCATTAAGTCCGGTGACTGCACACTGAACTTAGTCCAGACACAAAAATACTGCCAGTGTTCACAACACCTCCTCTTACATTGATTGGAAATTAGGACCCACTGTCTAGAACATAAGTCTACATTACTAGGAGAATGAAAAAAGTACATGTCCATTAAGGGTTCACTTTAAGCCGCAATTCTCTCCCAGGGCTGTTGCAGGGGGCTTAATAATAAGGTTAGCGGCTGTCATAATGCACCCCATGTGAATCACAGTTCATTAACACAGCTACGGCCTTACAAGAGTATAGAGGCTGGGAGGTGGTGCTGTATTGATTATAAATCCACCACACTAATACACACAGAGACATGCACAAGCACACACAGCAACACACACACACACCAACACACCCCAGACCTGACCCATGTCAGCCTTGTATATACTGTGGCCAGCGGTGATGATTCAGCACTTTCAGTGCAGCAGCAGAGTTGAGTTAAATACAGGACGAGATGACGGGAGGAGGAGGAGGAGGAAGAGGAGGAAGAGGAGGAGGAAGGCGGATGGTGGCACCCAGCCAACCCATCAGAGTGGTGAATGTGGGGTAGGTGGAAGGGTAAGAGTTGCAGGATGGGGGTCTGTGGTGATGTCATCTGATGCTTGGAGTGATGGATAACCTTAGGAAGTGCAGGGTGTGCATGCACACACACATAAATACAACCACAGGGGTTTCTACACATGCATTTACAGATATACAGACAGATGTTCACTCACACAGACATAGAGTGATATAACGTATGCACAAAACTGAATATTCAACACTTGGTAACTGATGCATGCTCACACTCACACTCACACACACTCACACTCACACACACACACACACACACACACACACACACACACACACACACACACACACACACACACATACTTACTCAACAATGCAGCAACACACATACACACACACACACATAGATGGAAGTATCCACCCACGTACAGGCACAGAGTTCTCTCTTGGCAAAAGCGCTTCTTTGGCTCTGATGTCTTGTCACTTATCTTAAGCACTGGGAAGATGTGTACCGTTGGGGGAGGGTGTGGAGCGAGAGAGAGAGATGACACACAAGCTAGCTCAATTCTGCTGACTGCTCAACTTTAGGCGTTGGCGAGTAGAGATTAACAATGACGGAATGTACTAACATCCGTACAGAGCAAAACGTGATTCAATTTAATATCTTTTTCACCATCCAGATTCGAAGCCATCTCAAGTTAAGTCTCATCTGGCGAAGAGTCATCAGGCCTTTGATGTTAACATATATATAGAATTAGTCACATTTTGTGCTTGTTTAACCGTGCACATCTGTTGTGTTACAAATAGACTTTGAAATGATGATTACAGTAAGAAGATAACTAAATAAACGCTTTATCTGTCATCTGACATACAGTGCATAAGAAATTTAGGGTAAGTTGCAAGTTAATAGTGTTCGAAAGACTTATCAGTGCTGATTAATAAGATTTTATTAATCTAAAGATATAGTTATTTTTTTCTTTAAATAAAGTATGGTATGACAGTTTGTGGCTTTGTGTCTGTCATCAGTGCTACCTACATGTCTGCTGCCTGCACCTGGGCCCATTTCCTGCAAAACTGCCTCATTCCCCTCGTCTCAAATATTCCTTTTCTTTCTCTGGCTCCGTTTCAGTCCTGCACAGATGTGTGTGTTTGTTTTCTTTGACTACGATTTTGGTGCAGAGGTAGATTTTGTGTCTTCCTCTCTGCCTTTCTTTCTTTCTTTCTCCTACCCTTTGTCTTTTTCTGTCTTTGTCACACTCTCTCACTCCCTCATGCACATTCATTTCCTCTCACTCCTTTGTCAACCTCCTCTTGCAAAGAGAGCGAATGTCTATTTTAAGCAATGTGCCATGCACCAACCACCCCCACACAGACAGAGTACTGAAGAGAAGACTGGCAGAACTCAAGCATGTTGCATGCAAGTATTTGTGTGTGTGTGTGTGTGTGTGTGTGTGTGTGTGTGTGTGTGTGTGTGTGTGTGTGTGTGTGTGTGTGTGTGTGCTGGGAAGAGCATGCTCCCTTATCCACAACACTACAAAACACAACCTGAGACAAAACCTTGAGCAGTCCAGCAAAAACATAAGTAATGCTGCCATAGTTTGTATGTTTACTGAACATGCTTACATATCAAAGCTTAGTGTTGAGATTGTAAACTTCAAATGCCACCAAGCGCCATAGGTAATGGTTGGAAATGTGGAATTAAAAATTAAAAATACGTTTAGTATATATGTAGTAATTACAGATGTCTGAGATCTAAGGAAACACTTTTTGATTCTTTCTTTTGAATACTTAACATTGGCATTATTTAAGATTAGAATATTACAATATACTGTTTTCTGAGGTAAATAATCAGTAAATCCATGTCTAGGCAGACACAGTGACAGGAACAATGTGTTTAAACTTAAATTTTTTTTTTTTTTACGGTAAATGCACATCCCTTAAAGAGTTTCCATATAAATTGTTAATATTATCTATATTGTTTACTTTGTGTTCAAGTGTCACTGTGATCAATCAATCCAGTGGTAGTTCGTTTTTTATACTGATATACTGGTGTAATGGTGCCGCCGCATAGCTTGGAGGACCCAGGTTTGAAGTAGCCGGCTGGGTGCCTTTCTGTTTGGAGCGTGCATGTTCTCCTTGCGCCTGCATAGATTTCCTCCAGGTCTAGGTTCCTCCCATAATCCAAAGATGCAGTTAGATTAGGCCAGGGTTGTACTTGTGTTACACGGATGTAATTGTGTCTGTTAACGACTCAGTTACTTCTGCAAGATGGAGTCCTCATGTAGCCTGCATTGATTTGGAGTGTCGGCTGTGTATGTTATGAGTAAACCAATGCGCTGCCATGTGTAACCTGGTTACTAGAAATCTGTGTATACATGCAGCAGATGCGTAACCTGATTTCTCCTCTACCTTATTTTTGAAACGTATAGTTGAAAGTATAGAGACAGAAGAGACCGCTTCCTGACAACAGTTTTTTTTTTTTTTTTACATGTGTCAGGGGAGTTGGTTGACAGCGCTGTAAGAGAGACACACAGTCGCGGGGTACCTTTCTGCAGCGCGAACTGTCCAAAAGTGAAAAGTGGTGAAAAAAGTGAGAAGCGTCATTAGGCTTTGGTTAAGTTTCAGTTTTAGTCAGATTTTGGCCACACTTGATTGAAAACTAAGCTGCATTAATGAAATGGTCTTCTCTTTCATCCAGCCACTCAAAGTAATAGCGCGGTGAGTGTCTGCAGCCTTTTTCAATCATATACACTGTAAAAATATATCTTATTATCTGTAATATAATATAGTAATACTGTCCACTCTGCAAAACTATGCTACAGTAATGACGCATTTGAGATTTTTGGGATAATTTCATTAAAACAAACAAAGTGTATTTGCCCAGCAGTTTTTGGCATGTCTCTATCATATAATGCCTCATCTACAACAAGTAGTGAACTTTCCGTCTATATTAGAAACAGTATCCATTTCGCTATCCATTCTTTTGTGCATGACTTTTGCTAAATGGGTTATTGTTCAATCTGGAATATTCATTACTAGTCACTTAAAACTTATACAATGCAATCTATACCTGAGAAAACTCAGGAGATATTGATTGACCACTGATTTCAACCCATTAACATCATCAGCATATCGACACCTAGGCACCTGTGCAGATTATAATAAAAGGTTTTAGTCTGTACTCTTATCTGTAATTACAGGTAAGACAATGACGCATTTAAAGTAACCCGATGGCTTTGCAATGACACATTTGAGTGGCGTTACACATGCATACATAATATTCAGACTCTTATCTGCAGTTGGTTGATCTGCATATGCGGCAGGCAACTGTATGTAAAATACCTGTGGATAGAATCAGTTTTCTACAGTAATTTAAATGTGCGAACATTCAGTTTCTAGCTTGTACAAATGTGTGCTTTCAGCCTTTTTTGTCCCTCGTCTCCCAAACATCTCACCTCATTCTGCTCCCTTCTCTGCCTTACTCTCTCTCTCTCTCTCTCTCTGATAGCTGAGTGTGAGATGACTCACGGGACGAGGCAAAGCGCCGGGCACACACAGCTTTCAGGTAATGAGAAATGATGTTGGTGTCAACGGTGGAATCGTCCAAATCATCCCTGAGCTGAGTTACATAATTCAAATATCATTCTTTTACTCCCTCTCCTCTTTTATCCGTTATCACTGCCTTGTCCTCTGGCACACTCTCCCTCGCTCACTCTCAGTTCAAACAGATTTGATTTTTATTCCTCTATGTTCCAGTGACATCGCTGCTCCTTAGAGAGGCGTGTGCTGGGATTGGAACGAGGATCACAGCAAGGCATGCTGGGAAAGGCCAGAAGGTAGAGAATCAAATATAGCTACATTATGTCTATACCTATGTGTGTACGTCGGTGTATGTACCAGCTTTTATCTTTTCATTTCATGAGTTTTATTTGTTTGATGTTAGTGTTTTGTGTCTGGACTTGGACGAACATTTGGTGGCATGACAATAATTCGGATTCGGATTACAGGAGAGCCAGTGGTAGTTCAGCTACCCCAAAAGAGATCTGAGCTGAAATATCAAGTTTGGTGCATCTCAAAAGCTGATAAATAATCATTAACATTTCTAAAGCTACCACTTTGTCCGTGTTAGTGTGGCTGTGCTGCTTCTAGTTTGACAGATAGCTAACTCAAAATATACAGAAAAAGGGAATTTATCTTTGACTACTGCCTAACATTAACTAGAAATTAGCACGATGCTAACATACACTGACAATCCCATAGACATGCTAGTGCGTTTGGCATCCTAACTCTTTATATTTATTGCAGGAAACAAATATACTAAATAGCTTTACAGTAAGTATTTTAGGTAAATATTACATCTAATACTACTTTTAACTTACAGACATGACATTAATAGACTGATAAAAAAATTGTGAATGAAAAAACACCAATTTCTGAATTACTTTCTGGAACTTCCTGTTACGGTTAGTCAGAAGGGACAAAACCTACACGACACAAATAACAGAAGAAATAAATAACAAGTAATTAAGTCATATCGGTTATTTTAAATATGTGTGCAGCTCTGCTTATGACTTTATCTGCTTTCAGTGATGCCTGTAACATGATTGATTGGGACATGTGATTGTTTTTTTTTATTATGGCTCACAGGCAGCTTTCATGTGTTGGTTTGTGCACTTACGTAAATACTGTGAGTGGATTTGGTGTCAGAACAGCTGGAGCGATCCTCTGACAGTTCATCAGCCTGTCTAATCCCAACACTCCCCTTAGTGATCTTTTGTTGCAACAGATGTGTCTCCACTAAAACTCGAAAACATTCAATACAGTGCTATGGACAATAGTACCCCAAGTCCCTGCTGATGATTATTATTTAAATAAAAAAATTTAACATTTTCTAAGTTTATTGAATGTGGATATTTTTATTTATCAGGACACACAGCTTGCTTGTGCACCTGTGTGTAATTATTGTATATAGATTTGTTTTTAGATAAGCTATTAAGAAACAGGTGCACAAGACAGCATTTAGTTCAGCAGTGTCTTTCACCTCATCAACACCTGTCAAATGGGTTTTTCTGCATAATAAGAAATGAACCATAAAACAAATTTATGATGGTTGGGTGGGTCAATTTTTTTTTATTCTCCTAGCAGCTTAATATTATTATTATTATAATATTATCTTTCAATTATAATATGTATGGCAAGCACACTATTTGAAATTTGAGGAGGAGTAATTCTGAGATTGCCTACTTAAAAAGAAGAGGAGAAATGCAAATATTGTCCTCGTGACATGACATAGGTTCACCTTGGTAATTTGCTTCCAATAATATATATGTTGGATATATATAAATGAAGTTGGAAAAAAACAAGTGTGATCAGTGACCAGATCACACTGGTCACTGATCACACTTGGCCAGCTTGTTAAACTTTTCCTAAGCCCAAAACAGTGGTTGTCAGCACCACCCCTATCCTTTGATGGCTCCGGATGCTGTCTCAATAAATTGTAGGGAAAGTGGTCCACATGCAAACAAGTATTAATAAGAGTATTAATGACTTTATACCTGTTTTTGGCAAACCTGCCCAAAAATACACCTACATATTTTAACTTATGGGTTCTGTTCCTGATTCCTTCCGTCCCCACAGATAAAGTTCGAACGGCACCATACTTCAACAACTTAGCTGAAAATCTTGGGGCAGGTTGTACTGCATCTATTGTTTTAAGACTTTTTTCAAAACAAAGTACATTTTCCTTCATATCTGAAAAAACACTTTCTGTAAGACATGTAGACCTCTGCACAAATAGTCAACCCAGCGCTGGCCTTAAGCAAAGAAGTGGCAGCTAGCCTGAGAGGTTTGGCAAGATGGCATGCTTAGTGGGTGTAGGAGCCCAAAATAGACCAGTAATCACTTCCACAATGCTTGGCGTCAGGTGGTTTAGCATTAAGAAAACCTCTTAAGAACGAAGGGTTTCCTATTTGTTTTTTTTCCTCTGTATTGCCTTGTAAGGCAGAAAAAGAAGACAATGACTTATGTGTTCATTTGTACTGTCATTTAAACAATGGTCATAAACCTTTCTCTTTGGGGATGTGACTTGATATTACTTTTAATGTCCCTATTGACAATAGATGGTTAAAATGGGCACAAGTGTATTAAAAAGCCAGACCTCCAGAAAAAACAATTTAAAGGGCTCCTGTAAACAGTGTATTGATGCAATACATTGAACTGAACTGCCTGTGAGGACTATTTGTGGTCAGCTGCGAGAAACAGAAATGGACTTCACCAGATTGTTTTTTTTTTCTGGAATCTGAATGGGAAAACTTTCTGGGCCAGACCTGAGTCTGTATTGGCCAGATTGAGGTGAGATAGAGTGGAAAATATGTGAGGAGAGATGAAGTTGAACTCAACCTTTTCATTTCTATAGCTGCCTCCATTCCCTGCCCGTCATTCTGTGCTCAGCCTAGCAGGCAGGCACTTGCTTAGCTTGGAAAATATGCCGTTAACTGTGGACATGAAGTCACTTTAGCTTCTATCTCTCATTTTTACCCACTTGTCCTCAGTGTGACTCATTTTTTCCTCATACTCACTGTCTGGAATGTACTGCACCTTCTGTCTATTTCGCGTATACACAGACATGCATTCTCAGACATTTTTCACTCTCATCTACTCCGTCTCCTTCTACTTCCCCCCTCACTCCCTCATCTTCTTTCCAGCGGGGGTTGAAATCTTGGATGTGCTGGCATTGCTTTTGTTACCCCACTTTTTGTGAGGAGGATCGGGGAGAGTGTACAGACCTGGGAGAGTGGGTGTTGAGGTGCAAAGGACTCTCTCTGCTCTAAGCCTAGCCTTGTCCATCCAATGGAGAGCCTATAGGGTGTGAGTCAGCCCTCCTGAAGCCTGGCCAACTCTTGCTCACACGCAGACACATTTAATAAGGCACAGAAATTCCCACAGTTAGGTCTCACTTGAGATGTGGCAGGAGGAAGAGGTGCAGAGGGACAATTCTGTGGTTTGAAATCCTCAGGGCAAGGTCACCTTTGCCTGCAGGAGAGATTCAAGGACCGAAGATGGTACAGGTTAAGACTGACTTCTGACAAACTTACTTCAAAACAGATTCAATTCCCTCCAGGGCAAACACATAAATTGATGTATGTATATGTGGCGACTGGCATGGTTTTAGACTTGCATGCATGATTTAGTGTAGGGGGGGCTGAATGATAGAGAGTTTGGCTTAGATATTTCTGAATTTATATGATCTAGCTTGAACCAGAAGTTTAATATAATTCTGGGGATGTGGCACAAATGTGTGTATCTATTCAGAAATAACATTTTTTGGATTGCAAATAGTGTTGTTTTACACTAGTTTTCTGTCATAAATGATTATCAGTTTTTGAGTAAACCTTAAGGCAAACTGATTTTAATGAGTTTTTCTTAACTATGAAACATTAGACAAAAATTCAGGATTCATTCATTGAATATAACCAACAATCATTAATTGAATATAACCCCCTTTCTGTGTACTACCAACATGAACATATGGATATATCTTGCACTGCTATTAATGAACTTCCATCCATCATACCAGTTAATTATTAGTGGATTTTATCCTATGTGGTACAGTTTATAGACCCTGTCTTCTAATGTTTTCTAAACCACCAGGATTTTCATATTAGTGGTAACTTCACTGTGTCCAGGGACATTGGCATTGTGGCATTACTGTGGCACTAAGCTCCCTGAATGACCCAGAGACACTGGCATCACATTCACCCTCTGTCCTCTGACTCCCAGACCTCTTCTGGCTGAGGCATCCAGCAGGCAGAAAAAACGAGGCTGACCTGCCATTCACTTCACATCGGAGCATCCACATCTAGGCCTAGAGGCTCAAGGATGGCCTTGGTGCACCCATACTGGCAATTTTGGCAATGTGTGCTTTATGGACAAATTTCAGAGAATAAATAAAAGAAATACATTTCAGGAATATAAGATTATTAAGTTTGATAACAGGACATAACAAAAATGTGTGTATGCATAGCAGTGTCAAAACGTGTTCAAAGAATGGACCTGATGTACTGTATTTGAAACTTAAAGAAGACTAGTGAGAATAAAGGTAAACAATAAAAGAGTGGAAATAGAGGGTGTATGTGGGGGGGGGGTGGTTGGGGGGGGGGGGTGACAAGCACCATAACGTCCTCTGAGATGCATTTGGACAGAGTGAGCATCTGTCAAAACAAGGCAGCCTTGACGGCCGCCTCACTAATGGCTATGGACGTGAGCAACAGGGGGGAGTAGAGAGATAGGGGGTGGTACTTGCACATTCAAAGAGACACACAAGATTGCTGCTGTACACTAGCACACACACATAGAAATAACACAGGCGCACACAACACAACAGCCACAAGTCTTTTTTTTTTTTTTGTTGCTTGTAGCAGATCTCACCAATCATTTGATATAAATTTCTACAGAGCCACACTGTAATAGCTGTTGAACAACTTTTATGTTTGGTGCTGTGTGTGTGTGCATGTGTGTGTACGTATTTTTGCACTTGAGTGTCTGTGAGCAAGCACAGTGTGTTTACCTTCCAACACTGTTTTTGGTTGTCATAAACCTTCCACCATTTCTCATTGTGATGAACTGGATGCTGTGTCAATCACTCATCTGAATTGTGTTTTTTCTTCTTTTTTTCAAGGCAATTTGGGAAGAGTTCTCGCTCCCTCTCTCTCTCTCTGAAAAAAACAACCATGAGCAGTTATCCTTGGGTTTAAATCATGGTGCTGGAAGGAAATGGGACTCTGCATGGCAGTTATAACAATTACATTTCCCACACTGACAATATTATAACAACATCCTCAGTTACTTTAAATAAAATACATTTTACAATTAACAATTGCCCTGTTTGTTTGATGCAAAATTAAGAAGACGAAATATCAGGAAATGTATAATATTAGATATGTGTTTCCTATTTCCCCCCCAGGTCTGTAGAGAAAGTATAAAGAAAAGAAAACACTACAGTGTTACAGATCTTAACTGCCTTAGGCTATTACAACTGTGTACACAGCAGGAATCTGTGCAAAACGACAGAATACCATTGGAACTGCAAACCAACTTCACTGAAAAGTATTAATTAAATCTCTCGACCTTCATTGTATATCTTTGAGACCGCTTCTGTTTTTTGTGTTTTTGCATCACTGTGTGTAGTTTTTTCTAATGAGCTGTTTCAGCCAAAAAATACAGTTTGTTTGTTTCTTAATTATGACACAATCCTTGAGACAAGCATGAAAAAAAATATTTGGCGGGCTGCACAGTTGCTATAAAACAACTATGAATGTTGA
The DNA here is from genome assembly GCA_034779795.1 of Ctenopoma multispine. Classification (NCBI taxonomy): domain Eukaryota; kingdom Metazoa; phylum Chordata; class Actinopteri; order Anabantiformes; family Anabantidae; genus Ctenopoma; species Ctenopoma multispine. The sequence goes on along the minus strand of JAUYWH010000022.1, from coordinate 7,718,812 downwards.
CTACAAATGACTACATGTATTAGTTACAGTGCAATGCACAGGAAGAAAAATGTTTCTTCAAAGTTTGAATGGTACACTTTGATGGTCGGAGGTATTATGTTTTGGTGTTTTCTATCCAAATGTTTAAAATGTGATATCTCTGAAACGTCTTTAGGTAATTTCTTCAAATTTGGCACAAATGTCTTAGACTCAAGGATAAACGGATTAGATTTTGGTGGTCAGAGGTGAAGTCCACCTCACATATGTGAATTCTTTCACAATATCTCAGGAACACCCTGAGGGAATTTCTCCAAACATAGCATAAGTGTCCACTTAAGGATGAATGGGATGGATTTTGGTTGGCAGAGTTCAGTGTCACTTTTACCTAATGTACATCCCAGTCCTGTCTTCACTATCAGCACTACGTCAGAACTGCCTGAAGAGAATTTCAGCATATCTGGCAAAAACAATCACCTTGGACTCATGCATAGACTTATTGGAATATGAGTCCTGACAGACATGCATGTAAACATTCTAGCCACAACCAACACTACATACAACATATATTGTTAATCTCCAGCAGAAGAAGCAGGTCCCTAGGTTTACCCCTTATATAAGTCCCTAGCTGCTAGGTAGTAGTGCTGAACAGTGGTGATTGGTCAATTACAACACAGTATTTTACACACCCAGCATTTGTAAACACCTGCTGCAAACATAAAAAGTGAATATGTTTTGGGCTTTGGAAACATCAGTGGGAAGATATGCTTATTGTTCCTGAGGATTTGCCCTTCTGCGGAAAGACCATTCATAATTCCATCAAGGGCTTTTACCCCAGGGAAGTTTCCTAGACTTCATGGGCAAAAAATGTGTACAGCATTCAGTCACCCATTACAGAGTGTTAGGTACAGGATGGTGAAAAGGCTAAATGTGAAATATTTATATCCATATATGAATATATATTATATCAGTTTAGCTGCTACCCATCATTAAAATATAAAATTCAAAAAGCTACTTAAAGATATCTTTGTTGTAACCTTTGTTAACCTTTTCTCCTGCATATTGAAAATCATGGGTTACACTGTAGGTAGGATACTTTTAGTGAAATGTGTGAAATAGCTTAAGGCCTATATCGCATGAAAGTAAGTGGATTATTATCTACCAAGGACCAGCTGGAACAATGCCTAATCAGGTCACCTTTAAGAGCTTAGGTCAGCAAATATCATCCATGTAAAAGTACAAGTACATTTTGAGGCTATTAGTCAAGTAGTTGTATCTGCAAGTTATTAAAGTATTGTATAGTTATAGTAATGTAAAGTAATAATAGTTATGCAGTGTACTGCTATTTTAATTACAATGTTTTTAGCAATAGACTGTTATGTTGAAGATGCTCAATGTTTTTAACAATCAAGCTATATCTTTATATTGATATTTCAGTATCAATTAAATAATCTATTTTGATCTGGTCCCAACATGAGGGTAGTTTGCTATTGTACAGTTTGGAGAATTCAGAAACAGAAAAAGTCTGATTAATTTTTCTTCCTTTCAAGTCATCGGTCACGGGCTGTGCCCACAAAGGTCAGTGCAGTTAGACAGTGAGGAGGTGCAAAAGCTGCTTCGCTGTGATAATGTGAAAAAAGCCTTTGAAGCTGGAGCTAGAGTAGTAAAATACGAGAGAGCGTATATTTAAGGTGATATTTTCCCAGTTCTGTGAGAGTTTTGTGTTAGATTTTATTGAATTTAAACAATCAGCAACAAAGGACTTAGCTAGTGAACAAACAAGCAAGTGCACCTGCTGTTCACACATATAGACTGGTTAAGCCTGGAGAAAATTGATTTGATTTGACTGACAACCCTTATTTTAAGATCCCACAAGTTAAAAACACAGATTTTACCTCCTCTTCTGTGTGTGTGTGTGTGTGTGTGTGTGTGTGTGTGTGTGTGTGCATCTACACATGCATACACACAAAGAGCATTGCATAGTGTGTTTTTGTTGGGATTTTGACAAACAACAACGGTGACCTTTAAGGGAGGCGAAGCAGCATGGCTGTGATCACAGGGAATGGAAACGGAGCCAGAGTGAAATGTCAACCGTCCCTGTGGTCTTAGCACTGACGCAAAACTGCCAGAAAAGGGAGAGAGAGAATATGTGTGTGTATGTCGGTGAGAGAGCGAGAGAAAGAGAGAGAAAGACTGTGTGTGGTAATTTTGCAGGGAATTGTGTATGTGTATGTGTGTGGATATCTGTGTGAAAGTGCGTCACTGTGCACGAGTATGGTTGGAGAGAGTATTATCTGCATTGTTTAAAGTTTAGTGTGACAGATCACAGGAGACCATGTTTTACCACGAACATGCACCGGACTGTAAACATGGCTGACACGCTCCAGAATAAAAAAATGAGTTAAAATTTCTTTAGGAAAAATGAAGGTGCTGCTTCATCTCTTCTGCTGAGTGTTTGGGAATTCCCTGGCATTTAACAGCATGATACAAACTGTGATGTTACATAAGAGTCATATGACAGTTGTGTTAAACTCTTGATAAAACACTGGTTTTATACAATTATACGAACACAGGTAGGATGTATATAATAACATATGGATTCTGATCAGAGGCAAAACAACAACTTTAGCTGTTTAAGTGATTTTGTGACTTGAAATGTTCATGTTTGCCATGTACTGTAGGCTAAGGGATCAGTTATCCTACACACTGTTTGTGAATGATTCATGTGAAGTGCATAATATGTTATTTTTGAGTAACTTCAGCAGGTTGATAAAAGGAAACAATAAAATATGCAGCTATTGCTATTCAAACAGAATATTAATCCAGATAAATATTTTCGTTGATGTTAGAGAATTGTATTTGGCCTGTTAATTTATTCTGTCAAACAAAGTCTGGACCTTGCTGTTGTGTACAGAAACCAACTATAAAAGAAATTTTCGCTTTGAGATATCAAAGCGAGGTAGAGTTTTTCCCTCAAGTAATGGTTACAAAAGCCAGAAAGATACATTTTTAAATCCTTCCATTCAAGCTTCACTGAATACTAAAAAACAGCCCTAAAATCAATATGTAGGCCTCCTGTGTTTTACAAGAAGTAAGCTGGGGAGAGAGCCCAATTTCTGACTTTTTCATGTAATGCTCATGGAACAGAGACCAAAAATTGCAAGAAGCAATATTCCAGCGGTCAGTCGTGCATTTGTAATTTTAAAAGCTTTCAGCAGATGTTACAACCAGGCTGCTCCTTTGGTTTCTCATACTTTGGTAATCAGGGGCCACGGTGGTCTTGACATTTAGGCCAAGTCTTCTTAGAGTATAGTGCCTTTTTACACACCAGGTAGAAAGACATGACTTGAGGTAATTATAATGCAAATAAAATGCAGGAGGTGCATTACACATGGGTTTCAGGGCGACCTGGAAACCCTCAAAGGTGCTCTTAACCCAGGTTCCACTTAATGCACACCAGGGACACCAGGTTCTCTGCAGTTTGGTAGGGCAGAGGGAGGCACAGCATGTGTGGATCTGGCACAGTTTGAAGTCAGGAGCCCATCTGCTGTAGCAGTATGGATACTGTAGAAAGCTGCCAGTGGATAGAAAGACAAGTGGGAGGGTGTTGCCTTGGGGACAATACTGTACACCCAGTGAAACATCAAGAGCTGTAACTAACCTACACACACACAGAGAGAAACAAAGCATGCTCTGCTTTCCACCGTGGGAGGCATACATTTAATCAAAGGAAATTAGATTGCAGACTTTGCTTGTGTATGCAGGGCCTATGGACCAGTAATCACATTGTATCATACAGCATCACACATAGTGCTGCATCATATTACATTGGGGTGCATCATATTAAATCACATCATGTTATATCATGTTACTATATCACATTGCATTGCATTTAATTGCATCATATATTTGTTTAGCTTTTTTCATGATACCCTATTGTTTCTACAGCAGTCAATCACGACATGTGATATTATTGTATGGTACTGTGAGTAGTCATTGAGAGAAACTACAGGAATCCACAAAAAACACATTTGTTGTTGAGATGTATGTATTGCATTCTTACAAATGTACTGTAAAGAACACGAAGCAGTATTTTTACCACAATGGTAACAGCTGCCAGTAAATGGGTTTTGAGGAGTCTTTTTGACTCAAGCGTAGTGTTTTCAAAGACCGGTGACCCACATGCAAAAGGTAAATAAAGATAGCTAAAAGTGGAAAAAAAACTAAGTGTGAGCATGTGCATGCATGGTGTTCAGTATGCACGCTTGCGAGTGAGTGTGAGTGTGAGTGAATGAGTGAGTGAGCTCCTGGGCTGTATTGGTATTTTAAAACGTGATTGACAGGGGAGAAGTCTATTAGGTGAGATTGTTAACAGAGTTGAGCCTGTTATCTGCTCCAGGCAGCCGTGAAAGGGGGACAGCTGATTCACAAGGAAGCCATTGAGAATTTCAAAGGTGTTGTCTGACTGATTTGGGCCCAGGCCCACGTCACACTGAGCCAGCAAGCCAGGCTTGTTCTTGAATCTGCGCTGATCGGTGTAGTTTCACGTTCTCCTTCCTTGGCTCTTTTCTTTCTGTTTCTTTGCTGCTTAGTCTCTGAATAAGTTTCTCTGTTCTCACATTTCTTCATGCATTTTAAGCCTCTTTTTGTTTCTACTTTGCCAGCATTGCATTTTCTGTGATTTCCGTAATACAAACTGTGTCTTCTTCTCTGTACAGCATTTCTCACCGTGCCACAAACATTGCTTATACCAAACATAACTTAATCCGCACAATTAAGCATATAGAGACAACTAATCAAGCAAAAGTTTTGCACAGGCGAGCCCAAAAGCAAATAAAGTTAGTTGATTTGCTTACACTGTACTTCCCATCCTTGTTTTAGCTGCATGAATATTTTATGTCCTTTGTGTTTATGTTGCTTGTGAGCATTAGTTGAAAAGCCAGCTCCACCCCATGAATTTCTTTGAATACTAAATACAGTTAACAGAGTGAAAAATCCTTTCTCAGTGGCTGAATAGGATCTAAGAAATTTAACTGCAGGGGCTACAAACTCTTACACCAAGTGGAAATATGAAAATAATAGGTAAGAAATGTGTGCGTCTGTATAGCCTTGTCTGAGTCCATCGGGTGCTTATGTGCGCAGTGAACTTTCTTTGACCTTGGTTTTGATTCACCAAACATTGCCAAGGGGATGCAATGAATTCATGTGCATGCGTTTGTGTGTGTAAATACTTGTGAGAATGCTTGTGTGGCAGCGTGTAAGGTTATCCAGTGGCCAAGGCAAACGAAATATCACATCCAGACCAACGTTCTGTCCACAGCATCCTCAACACATACACACAAAAAAACACAGATGCTCTCAGACACACACACACAGATATAGTAAACACTTTAACACACAAACCATGCAGCCTGTGTATATGCTATGAGGTGTGGGGAGGACCCCAGAGCTTGTCTGCTGGGCTCATTGGGCCCTGCTTTAAGAGAAGTGATTAACTAGTTCAGAGTGAGGTGAGGGAGAAGCAAGAGGAGAGCTGCAGGGAATTGGTCCAATAGGAGCATTACCCAAAAGAGCTTCTACTTATCTGGTTCTGGTGGATTTTTACCAGCAGCAGTCCCGGTGTATGGATGTCAGTGTACATAAAATGCAGATAGCACCTCACCCACTTAAAAATCCAGTTTCAGATTTGATGATCAACTTTTGAAAGAAGATAAGGTAAAAAAAAAAAAAGACTTGTTGGGTCAAAACTGCAGTAGGTGGATTTGGAGGCAAAGTCCACAGAAAAGAAATGTTGCACTTTGACATGAGCACATAACTCTAAATGAATCAGCTAAGTAAACACTGAGCAGCAGCATGAGAAGGCCCTACAGGTGCTGTGATTTATTGAAGTGTCATCTCTCTTTTTCCCCTCTGAGTTCTCGCCTCCTTTCATTTCTCTCTTCATGTCAACTCACTTTGTGTCTTGCCTTCCTCGCTTTTATTCAGTTCAAGCAATGCAAAAACTAAGATACAATTTTCAATTAATATGTAAAACATTATCAGATATCATGTAAATGATATACAGCACATGCTAATCACTCCTCGTCTGTCTCCTTACTGTAAAAGTTAATCACATTCAATTTAAGTCAAATGATCTGCTTTAAAAACTTAATCAATGACTGAGGGAATCTTGCATACATTCAGAAGATATATAGCATTTTAATCGAAAGATTTCAGGGCTGAAGGGACCGTATGAAAGTAAGCGGTGAGAGAGTTTATTCAGAGCTTTATTCAAGAGCCTGAAGGGAACCAAATACAACATAACTGTTAAAGTTCTATTAAAAGTATGTCTGCATCTCAGGAGCACACATTTCACCTGCTGTAAAGAACAAATGAATGACAATAGTGAAAGGACAAAACAAGGTCCTGCGGGTAACCTGCAAAAATCATTCAGATAAAAAAAAAACATTCATATTAAATGGCGGGTGCAGGCAGGGGTAGAAATGTACTCAATGTGAGAGGGTAGTGAGTGAAAGAAAGGTAAAGAGGAAAACAGGAATGAAAATAAAGGCATCATTTTTAACTACAGTACTTAATTAATTTAATAAGGGTTAAGGGTTAGGTTAAATAATAATCATCTTTTATGATAATAAAAACTTGAAATGTGAAACCGGTAACCATTTATTCCTTACCTACAATAAGAAACATACAGTATATCTGCTTTGTAGTATATTCATTTACATACAGTATTATGTAAAGTATCTGAATGCATTTGTTTGTCAGTGAATACATAATAAAAATGTTGTCTTCTGTCAATTCAATCCATTTTTTATATCAGCACAGCACCTAAACCTAATAATGTGCATTAATGTTTATGCTGGGCTGCATCTCACTAACACCACACCGCAGTTAGCGGCTCCAAAGCCATGACTTGATCATTTAGCTTACAAGACGACAGCAGAAAAACCTGGGTTAATTAAGGCTGTAGAAATGTTAATGCCATTTTGTAATATTTTGACTTTTAATTTATTTTAACAAATGAAATATGAGCCATCCATCTTTGCAGCCATTCAGTTTTTTGATTAGGTTGTTCTACTTTCTACTTTCGGTCACAGAGGCAACATAGTGAGCAAAAAATGCAAACAGCAATTTCCACAGCAATTTCCTCCAGCTCTACAAGTGCTATAATGGAACAGCCATTTGAAGAAACTTGTCTGGCCCTCGGTTGCAGGGCAATATTAACATGTGATCAGCACCTGGAAATGTTATCTGGATAACGGATGTCATTATACAGATAACATAGGCACATACAGATCACAAATTAATACCGTGTCTACTGTGAATGGGGTTTTAATGTACTTTTCCTCTGCCCTGCTCTGCTTGTACGCAACAAACCATGAAGGTATTAGAGGCGTTAGTACAGGCTGGCACACAGTGTCTGTATGGTCATCAGTAATATTCTGCAGTACCATAGTATTTCTTAAAAAAAAAACACAAAAGAAAATAATCTATACAATATATTCCACATTGTTTTTACAGTCTCTTTATTTCCTCTTTAGGCTTTGTCCCAGATGTTGACTGATTAAATAATGTGTAACATTTTCCTTACAGGACGACTTCACAGATTTAATTTATTAAACTTCCCACTGCCTTCCCTATATTAAAATATTCTCTGCTTCTTGCTGAGAAATTCCTCAGGGTGACATCATCTGGAAAAGCTCGTCAGTTCAGACGATGTCTTGTTTGACCTCGTCTTCCAGACAACAAGATGCAGAAGAATATATTAATATAGTGAAGACTGAAAAAAAATATCATCATCATTATCATTCATACATTATTTCACTTTTTTCCAAACTACAGTAGAACAATAGGAAGCAAGTTGAGAATTTGTGAAATTGCCCTTTAAGTTCCATTCAGACAACAGTGATTGGTGTGCACTCTTAACAGGTTAATGTTAAATGGACTGCACTTACATAGTGCCTGGGAGAAGTGCAAAGTACTTCACAAAGCACTCTATAATGTCTTAAATTCACCTACACACAGGCTCACTCCCACCATCGGAAACATGCGTGATTAGACATTGTTTTTCAATGTCTTTTCACATACAGCTATGAATATGTCTTTCCTGCATCATACTGGCAACTCATGCAGTGGCGCAATCGCTGCAGTAGCAATTTTCTCACTCTCTGTTTTTTGATTGCTACTTCACTCTGTGGATGTCCAGGTGATTTGTTTGTATGATTCACAAACAAGTATAGAGTAATTGTTGGCAGAGGTACACTTACTTACTTTCACTACAAAGCAACTACAAAAGTCTCTCTCAGCGTCCTTAATGGAACAAACATTTCTATCCAGTTTTGGTCAGATGTGTCACTGCACAAACAGATCTCAGATGTGAGACAGGTCAGTATTTTATAATGACTTTTAGGAATCAGCCAAAATTGTGCAAATGCAAAAATATGAGCTTCTCTCAATAATGAGAGCAAAATCAAATAATGGCCGTGAAGTGACTGAACTGATTGGTTTCGTTCTGAGGAACACATACACTAATTTAACAACCCAGCCTTTTATTTACTTATTCATCCTCTCTGAAAGAAGTTCAACACCTAGCTGAGTAAACCTTCAATGAAAGATTCTGCAACTATGAAAACAAAAAAAGTGCTAAGTTGTATGAGTGATTTTAAAGTCCTGTGTTGATTCTTGCTTTATGAGTGCTGATTTCCTCTGAGGCACAGGATAGATGAAAACATCAAGGTGTGAAATAAATAACACATGATGGGAAGTGTGTAAATACAGCATTCTCTCGACCTCCCCACCCACACGCTCCCCTGCACACACGAGCACGGCATGTCCCAGGGATGAAAGCAGTAACTGGCATCTGAGATAAGCAAATGCCTTTGAGCGGCATCCCTCATATCCAAGCCAATGCATTATTGATCATGACTTCTCATGGTATGGGGATTTTACCTTGGCTAGCAGATGCCCCTGGGTGAGCATCACCAGATGAGCTACTGGTTGCATTTCATTTCTGTAAGTCGCTCCCTGATTCCCCTCCGCTTTGACTTTTTTTTGTAATTGATCAAAGAATTACTGAATAGAGGAAGGTAATGGATGAGAGCATGTACAGACCTTATACATAAACTAATCCAGCTGCCTATAGATCCATGATATATATAGCATAGAGTGGGCGCTTTGGCTAGTAATGCATTGCCGAGATGCGCAGTAACACCGGTGGTGTAGGATTAAAGACAGTCCCAGTGGACAAGCACGGCAATCATCATAAGTTAGACTCTGGTTGATTTTTATGAAGAGGTTTCTGTGTAAGTTACTTTTTGTTGTTTTGTTTGTGTTTACCAAATCAGAATCACCAGATAGTTATGCTGATTTGCTTTCCTGCAGGGCTTAATACCAAGATTGACACTGATCTTATGTTAGTCCATTAACATTTTAAAGCTACAGCCAAAAGATGGTTCACCCAGCTCAACAGCACATAAAGAGCAGCAACTCTCCAGTTTGGCTGCTAGACAACCTCACAGTAACAGCAAACATTTATTCTAAGCTACAGTAACATAAGAAAGCTAAGAGTGACGTCAGTATTCTCATTTTATTCTTGGCAAGACAGCGAATGAGTGCGTCTCCCAAAATATGGACATTTTGCTTTCATGTAAAAATGTTCAAAAACCAATAAATAAATCTGTTGGCATTCATTAGTGTTTTTTTGTTAACTGACTTCTTCCTTCTGCCTTAAAATTGCTGTCTTTGAATTGTGGATAATAATTTTTTGCTCTCTCTCTCTTTCACACACACAGCACACAAATACACGCGATCTCCCGCGCTCTTCATTTCAGTGTACAGGTTGACAATACTTCATTGCCATGTATCTCCTCGCGCTAGGAAGACTGAATTTGCCTGTTCTCGTTAGCTTGGTTAAATAGTCCTGGCTATGCTTTAATTAGTGTGAAAAGATCAATGATGCATAAAGGAGAGAGAAGGTTTCAGGTTAACTCCTTACTGTCCATCTTAGCTCAGTATCTTTCGAAATGAAAACTGAATGAGCATCATGTTATTTATTTTGGCAACAGTCTTGTAAATTACAGTCAGTAATCTGGAAAATCGTGGAAAACTAGATGGACTCTAGACTCTAATTTCAACTGAACTACATTACCAATCCATTTTTTTTCCAAAACTTGAACATTTAAAACTCAATCTTTTCAAAGCCTGAAGGTAGAATTAGCGATAACTAGACAATGAATCATAGCTTCATGAATAGAGTCTAAATGCTGCTTTTCTGGGGTCTGGAGTTCAAGAGACACTAAAAGAAATGTAGCTGTGATAAAGAATAGCTCATGATGCTTTCCACGGGACTAATGGTACCATTATAAAGAATTGACTAATTATAAAGAAAGAACAGGGAAGATAAAAAAAGACATTGGGGAAATGTGTGTGAGTGAGTGTGTGAGTGAGTTTTGGGAGCACGTATATTAAGGTAAATAGTGAAAGTATAAAAGTGATACAAATTGTATTAGTAATATCAGTACTTACTGTACCTGTCAAATACAGATGCCATTTAAAGGCTAATTTCACAGCAGTAATGAAGACTGAATCAATGAGTCACATCACATTATTGCAATTTTCACAGAGCTGAGATGATCGATATATGGTTTGTTGGAAATGCTTTAAAGAATATTAACTAACAATTAGATTTTTATGAAAATAAAATGGTAAATGGTGGATGTTGGGTTCCACTGACCTGAAGGACTACTGTAACTAACTATAGAGTTAGTAGTAGCAGTTAGTGAGTAGTATGGATCATTATAAAGTAACAGCTATTGTAAGTTTGAAATATGTTTCAAAATAAAGCTACAATATGTGATTCAAGCTAGTACTAAGACTTAAAATTGATCTGTTTTGCTCCACCTAGCCCTCCTTCTCTGCTCATCACTTAGATTAGTCATCTTTATGAAGTTATAATACACAAGAATGCCCTAAAACGTACCAGTGAAGCTTAATTAATTGAAATTATCTGACTTGTTAGAAGGGCAAACATCACTCAGAATGTGTTAGAAGTAATACATCTTCATTGCTGTTTAGTGAGTCTGGATCACAGAAGCCTCAAACATCACTTCTTAATATTATGAGAAGCTTTGGAGCATGTTTCTAGCAATATAAAGTTGTATCTTTAGGATTTAAAATCTTTAAAATCATTATTTTTTGATAAAATTACAGCATAATGACTCCTCATATGATGATTTGAGGCCTACAAAACAATTTCAGTGCTCGAAATAGATATGAAGGTCACTCCACAGAAAAATGTCATATTCTCAAACTTTAAAAAAGCGACCATACATAGAGTTTCACTAACTCCACTAAATTCTTGGTCCTGAGAGTCTAATCACCACATCTTCGTCTCCCACTTTCTGCTTACTACCTCAATAACAGACTCCTCCTCTTCCCCTGTCTTATCCCCTCCTGTAGCCTTGCTCTTATTTCTGTGCTCTTATCTGGGCCAGAATCCCCCCCCCCCCCCCCACCTTCCCAACCCTCCAGCTTGTTGCTATATCTCTACCAGTTGGGGTAATCCACTCCTGCCTATGTGTCTGACGCCTGCTCCACTCAGCAGGGCCCAGGATTATCTCCCTCAGCCCCCACAGGCCAGTGCCACAGCTAAAGGGGAATTCAGCACACTCAATGCTAAGACTGGTTAGCCAAACTACCCCCCCTCCAAGTCAGTCAAAGTTAGAACACAGTTGTTTATGTGTGCTTTTACTATCTGGGTTTTATGGTAGGGAGAAAGACGAGAATAAGAGCAAATGCAAAAGTGCGCGTGTGCTGATTTGTCAGAGTATGTTCTCTAAGACGTCTTGATCGACGAGTAAGTGACATGGCTGTTTCAGATCAAATCCATCAATATTGTGACTGCACATGCGGACTCCAAGAAATTACCAAATCAACCTCAGTGTAATAGTACCAAGGTCTTCAACCTGAATGATCTGGTCAAAACTTTCTTTTGTTAAAATTTGTTGAATCCTTTCTGTGTTTTTTGGTAATGTGCAGTGTATCACATGGTCAACTATTATTATATCAAATTGCTTTATTGTTAATGATTTAAATATGTGTAACATATATCAACACTGAATTCTTCATGATTTGTTCGTGCTCGAGTATGACATCTACTTTAGTTACAGTTTATCTACTGGGCTTGTGCCACGGAGAAGCATTGTTTGTCACCAAGCTAATGTGGCTCTCACATTGCAAAATGGCTCCTCTACTGCACAATTGCATTTTTATACAATGTCATTTTATGTAAACGCAAATGATGGTGCCATAAATTCAGCCTGAATGGTTGAGCCTGTGAATTATAGTAGTAATTATTATGAGAGTGTATAATGTTTTGTGCATAACCATAGCTTCTGAAGAGAATAGAAGAAATAGTCCTTTGCTGGTGTAGTTTTAGCCTATAGGCTGTAGTAGATTCACAGTCCATTCTGGGCTATATCTGATTTCTAATCCATATATTGTTGCCTTCTTATTCAGCTCTGTCTCCCCAAGACACTTTCCCATCCAATTTTCTCTCTTGCTCTCCCATCCGCTCCTTCCTCCCACCCCTCGCTGTTCAGTTTAGATTCGGGGATGGAAAGCTTCATAAACAATTTTCTCCTCTTGCCGTAGAGCCACTTTTACCCAGGCACTGTGTGAATGCCATGCCAATTTCCTGAATCCATACTTCACCACCACCCCCCCCGCCCTCCCCCCTCTCCTCCTTTCTTCCTTTCTCACTCCTCACTCCTTCTGTCCATCGAAACAATGTCCATGTCAAGACAATTATACCAACTCTTGGCCACACACTCTAACTCGCTGTGTTTACCACTGAAGGGCTGGTGGCAGCAAAGCAATTTCCTCCTGATGCGGATGCTGTATCTCTCTTTCTCTCTCTATCTCTCTCTCTCATTCACAGTCTCTCATGGCTCCTCTAGCCCCACAGACATCTGATCTCATAAGCGATATATCTGCTGTTATAGCCACTGGCACCTCCTTGCATCCGGCCACCAGTTCTGCCAGCACTAGTTATTTCTGCTGGGAGGCGGTGGAATCGTGACAGGCTCAGCAGCAGCACAAACCCAGGGCCGCCAGCTCCACGCTCCGGGCTCGATGTGTGTCGAGATTATCACCAAACCCACAGGCTCTACCAGCACCACTCTGCCTCTGCTCTCAATCGCACTCAACATGTGGCCATCCCGGTTTCATAAGTCACATACATCCTCCTCGCCCCCACAACTCTAGGCCTAGTTACAGAAAAGAACAGCCTCAGTCACAACTTTATGACACCGTCCATCATGGCAGTGTGTTGTGTATATGCTCTCCGGGCAGAATCAGCCTTGTAGCTGCTGTGTGCTCTTGGAATAGGTGGATGCAGGACATGATTTAGCCCAGCAGAGATCAGAGAATATTAAAAAATAAAGAGATTGGAGCTACAGGTTCCCCGCGGTGCACGAAGGTCTATCGTAGTACCATGCAAACACATCCACAAAGGCCAAGTGGTACAAACACACGAATGTGGAGGCACATATATGTAAATACACACAGTCTGTGTGGACACATATTTCTGTGTGTGGTTCTTGAGGCTATTGAGGTTGCAGCACTAGATTTAAAGAAATGTGGAGGCCGTCTGAACAAACAGGAATAAAGACTGACTTCATTATACCATACTGTTCTTAACGAGGGCGTAGTGATAAAAACAATTAACACATGGAAATGTAAAATGATCTTTCAGAGAAGCTGTATGTAAAAACATTTTATAATTGGCATTCCCATTTTGAAATTTGTTTTATTAATGTGTGTGGTTGCTTTTAGGAATGTAGATTCTTAATCTATGCTGAAAGGATAAGAAGACAAGAGAAAGAAACAAGATTCTGTGTTCATGTTAGCAGCGTGTTTGCACAGCGAAGCTTGTGGTCTGCAAATGAGTTTAATCTCGCCTGACAGCTCCTGAGAATTCCTCACACTCGGGTCACATGCATTTTCCTCAGGGCTATCCCAGGCGGCAGCAGGAAGTATATGTGATTCATGCTCTAATCTCCATCTTCACAGTTGTCATATTGAAAACTGAATTGGACTTTGATTGGTGCAGCTTTCTACCATGCTTTCTTGGTGGTCATTATCCACCAGACATAAACCTAGGTTTCATCGCAGACGTAAACCTTCCTAATTTATCGTTAGGGTGTAAAAACGTTTAAAAATGTCTTCATCTTTTTTTATACTACGGTATTCTAATAATATGTTTAATGTGCCATGAATAATCCAGAAACTCCCAAAAATCAACAGAAACTTATTGATCTTACTCAGGAAATAAGCTAAATTAAATAACGAATGCATTTATCTGTTAGGAGTGTGAGGTCAGTATAAACCAGTGTTCTATTGATTTCAGTGCTTATGGGATATTGCGGTGAAATACAGCATCACTTTATGGACTTAAGTGAAAGTTCAATCAGGAAGACTTCATCCTTAAATCTTTCGCACACACTCTTTCATTCTCTAATCAGTTGAGCTACACTTCTTGGCTTGTCTTCATAAATTTTCCCGCTCCGCCCTTTGTCAGTTGGTTTAAAAATCGAGACGCAACTCCCTCTCGGTTTGTATCATCCAGTCAGCTTGAAACTGTCCACTCAGTCTATTTTAACTACACAGGAACCAATGCGAAGCTATTTCAGTGCACAATTTATTTCTCCACATCAATTGCTTGCGTGGCTTGCTGTCTCGCTCGCTGAGGCAAACATTCAGCATTTTTATGTAAACGTATCCACTATAATATGTAAAACCGACGCCAAGGCTCCTAGTTGGCTGCAATGGTTCAATAATGTTTCTTTAAGAAGGTGCCGTGAAGGAAATAGTGATGTCCCACACATTCTTTTTCTGCCCTCAGCTCTTCCTTATTGCTAGTATCTCTTCTAATATCTGTAACAAACTCTTTGAGTGGAAATGTAGAAAGGGGAAAAAAATGTGCCCACTTCCATGGGAGTCAAGTAGATGGTTAAAGATAAAAGGCCTTTATTAAATATGGGCTATAAACATAGGGTTAGTTGAGACAAGGAAAGCTGATACACGCTACCTTCAATGGTTTTTTAGAGAGACAATAGAGAGGCCGACAGGAAACTTGGGGAGAGAGAGGGGGGGGGGGGGAGCGAGAGAGAGCGCGAGCGAGAGAGAGCGAGGGCGTGCC
>JAUYWH010000022.1:7629440-7703630 GCA_034779795.1 Ctenopoma multispine | reverse complement strand
CCCCCCCCCCCCCCCCCCCCCCCCCAGAGAGAGAGAGAGAGAGAGAGAGAGAGAGGGAGTGACATGCAACAAAGGTCCCCAGCCAGACTTAAACCGGGGATGCTGATTGTTATGTGGTATGTGCATTGACCATTAGGCCCCAGTGGATTATCTTTTAATGTGTCAGCATATATTTAATAAAGGCCTTTTATTTTTAGCCATCCACTATTTTTGTGCCATACCTCATCCATAAATGTGGGCACATTGTTTTCCTGAGTGTGATAAATCATTATCTTCATTCAGTTCATAGAAGAAATAGAGGATTTCAGTAGAGTTTTGAATCTCACGCTTATTGTTTTCAGTATAAAAAGAGCACGGTTGACTCTCTAACATTCACATAAGAAGCTGAGCATCTTGAATCAGACTTGAAACCTTGATCGCGCTCACTCGCAAAGTGTGCTGCTACCTTAATCATCTTGGTAACTCACATTCATCATGCATCCCCTAGGTGGTGGCTTCACTTTGCCTTTATCAGTCAGTTGGCAACGTGGGACCTTTATGGCAGCATTTTGTGTGACGGTTTTCATCTCGGTGTGTCGTCTGAAGTTTTGTGCGTCTCTCTTTGAACATTTCCACTAAGAAATGGTTTCTGTAAAGTCAGCAAAGGATGTCATCAAACAAGGCTGAACTGAATGTAGATCGTAGTGATGCAGGAGGCTTTGAGCAGTTCATAGTATTTGTAAACTTCTGAGTGTCATAAAATTAGTCCAAATGTAATGGAATTTTCAAACTTGTACATGCTAATGAAAATAGCTTATATTATTATTTTTACATTTGGAGGACTACTCTTCTTCCAAGTTCTTCTCCTACTCTTGCAACTGATTTCAGGAATCCTTTTAATGAATCACACTTCCTATCCAGGGTCTAAAATTCAAGAGGACTCACTCATTCGGTTCACATTACCAAATCAAGTAAACTTAAAACATTCTGCTCTTTCTGTCTTATCAACAAGGGAGACAATCACCAATCATAGTCCCATTATTTGCTCCTTTAGCTCACTGTCTCTGGCTTCTGACAAACATCCACTCACCACCCTCAGCATCAAGACTCCTTTTTGGAAGCCAGGGCTCTGATGATAAAGAAAACAGTGCTATTTTTCTGACTGATTATGACATTCTTCCCTATGATTACACTTTAGCCCCAAACAGAGTATACAAAAAAGCTTTCGAATATGTGTCTGAAGCTTTGAATTTATAAATATCTTGTCTACTGAGGCTGTTGTAACAGTAGAAGGTGAGTAATGGGGTAGTATAATGTAACTAGCTTGGATTTTATTGCTGCAATTAAACTCAACACATACTGTAAGTTCTATTTAAACTCACTACACTTAAAGTAACAGTAGCTTCAGTTAGCAAATCTGCTGCTCTCAAGATGACTAAATGGTAAGGGGACTACAACTGTTTAGCATTTTTCTCCCCGTTGGTACACAAAGTCGCACACACGCACACTCCAGTAATAACTGATCTGTCGTGCAAGGTGATGCCCTCATTTGTGCTCCAGTGCTTTTCCCAAGAAGACTTCAACATATAGAAAGAAGGGACCTGGGATCAAAACATCAATCTCCGTGATTGGGAGTCTCCCGGGCAACAGTGATCCCTTGGCTTTAATGCTGCACCTATAGAGGATCCTTATGTTGATATGTTAATGTTGTTATCTGCAATGCATTGCTTCCACTCTTTTATTACTCAGGAGTGTGTTTCTGTAAGCCTTTTCTTCTGCATTTCACATAGCTCAGTACAAAATAAACAGTCAACATAAAATAACTTTCTTACCAGTACATAAATGTTCTCATCAAAGAACGGTACTGAAATCCTGTTTGATTAAAATACTGATAAGTATTTAAAAAAGTGCAAGCGTTGTTCTGTCTTTGACAAATTTTTACAGACACAACTGTCAAATCTAATTCGTCATCAGCCTCCTTTCAAAGACGGCCTGAGCTTTAAGTGCTGGGTTGCAGAACAAAGTGGCCTTTTCTCTGCCACTTGGTCTGTGGCCTCACTCACTCAATGAGAACTTTCAGAAACTAATTACAGAGAAACCATCTTCATCACATTGCCATTATGGGGGGAGAGGGGACAGGGCTGCTGACTCCCTGAGCTCCTGCAGAGAGCAAGGCTCTGATACACTTAGCCACAACCCTGCTTTAATTGTGCAGAAAATGTGATTTGTGCCCCAGCTTCACTTTCTAGGAAAAGTGGTGTTCACAGTCGGGGGTGTTCCAGTCGCATGAATAGCTCTGCTATTCAACCACCCAGGGATCCTTACGTGTGTGTGTGTGTGTGTGTGTGTCTGCTCGCTTCTATGCTTCTAGTTTGTGTGTTTCTGTGTGCTTCAAGTCATTTGCACATATTCTGTTTGTCCTTCATCAGTAAACAAGAATTCAACAATGTGATTACCCATTAAATGCTAAATAACAGCTGTGGGAAGAAATAAATTTAACAATGTGTAATAAAATGATCTATAGATAACTAGCATTATAGCAATACTAAAGCAAACTGTACATGTTCACGTCACTTTTTTTTCCTTTCTTCACATCTGCTAATTGGAAACCATGAGATGATGAAGAACAAATGAAGACTTCAAATGTAAAGGAATGAGCTCACACATATGCGCATACATGAGGGAGTCTGGGAGAAAGCTTGAAAAAAGTGAGATGGAGAGACTGAAAAGAGTGATAGTGGCTTTCAAACATCTTGAGGGAGACAGAAAGAGAATTGTAAAGTGCACGGAGGAGATGGGGAGAACGAGGGAGAGACATATTGGCAGAAGATGAGAGAAGAGGAGCGGCGGGGCCGGGGTGAGGAAGAGGAGTGTAAGAGTGAAAGAGACTGATAGGGGAAAGGAAGAAATCCTTAACATACACCCCTCACCTGGATATGGTGCTTGTGAGCTTCGCTAAAAAACTGCTGATGTGACACGAAGAGCGAGAGCTAGCTTTTCAGCGCAGAGAAAAGTGCTTACTGGCTCTTCTTGTAAGGGAAAAAGGCTTGAGGTACACGCCTCACATATCCTCTTTGTTTGGAGACTTTGCAGTGGCCAGCACTTTCTATCTCCCCCTATCTGTTCTCCCTTTTTTTTCATTTTCTTATTCATTCTGTTTGTTCTTCTTCTGCTCAACACTTTCCTAGGACACAGCTGCACCGTCTGGCAGACTACTTTTGCATCGATTTGTTCCAGAATAATGTCTGGCAGTTTGGCTTTGGCTAAAGTTTTCTGTTGCTCTTTGTATTAACAATGTTTCACTGTGATTATAGATGGTAATTTGGTGAAAAGTTGAATTTTTGTTTTGAGAGTGTTGCATGTGCCAGTTAAAGGGCGTACCACCATGTGCTTGATTTATCCACAGTACACCCACACAGTAGTTTATGTGCTCACAGTTTGCTTCCAAAAAACAGAATTACATTTTTGACGTGGATAATTATATGCCTTCAATTAAACCTGGTAACTAATGGAGATGGCAACAGTTTTAACGCTTTAATGGTTATACAGTGAAGTCTTGCACAAATGAACATTTTAACCAGATGATGCTGGAGGCTAGATTTTGACGAGGTTAACAGTTTATTGAAACATTGACCTCCAAGTGACACTAGATGAGATGTCAAAGGGAAATTGGGAATCATCCTAAACTTGCCATTCATTAATATTGAATAGGACACTGGGTAATGCAACCCTGGCCAAGTCATTTCTGTTTGTCATAACAGCATTAAATCCAGAGACTCAAAACATTTCAAAACGTTTCGGTGGATTGACTGTTTGTTTGGGCATGAGGCACATTAATACCCAGTGTGTAAAATAAAATACAGGGGATTTATCCCATCTCAAGGTTTGTCTTTCCATTTCTAAACCCCTATGGTTTTGTAATCAGTCTTTCTAAACCATCTTAATCTCTTAATTCACTTGTATCACTCAAATGCGTAGCTCTTTCTTTCCACCAGCGGCACTTTGTAGCTTCTAATCCTCTAAACTGCGGGAGATTTTCTGACCGGCACCAACCCCAGCACACATTAAGAGACATAACCAAAATATATGTTCATGAGGAGAGGATAACAGCTCTCACTAGAGGGGACATTAAACTAGCTTTGGGTCTTGTGGTCAGAAAATCTCCTGCAGCGGTGCAGAAAGTATGTAATCCCATTGTTGTCGAGATCACCCGCAATGTCTCTATGGAGATAATGGGTGATATTTTGTCATTAGCACTGATGTAGCTTAGTTGTAGTTACAAGAAAATACATATTTTTTTACTCTTTGACCTTGTAAAAGTGTGAGAATCAGTAGCAAAAAAATGATGTCCATGAGTATCAGAGAGTTCCTGACCTTCCTTAACAAGGATACTCTGTAGCCTTAAGGAAAATCTATGAGCTTTGTGTCAACTTTAGCTCTTACATGTGCAGAGTTTGTAATGTGCTATCTGAGCACACTTACAGCCAGTGTATGAAAGGAAATGCATCAATTATTTAGTGGACCTTAGTTTCGCTTAATTCCTATCTCAGTGATGTCCGAATACACTGTAGCTGCCTTGGAAGACTTAACCTTCCTGAACACTGACATCAGGCTTTTTAGTTTCACTAGAAATGTAGTAAGTCTCTTGGTCAAGTTGTTTGGACATTAATGATCCTTAAAAGGGTGGCTCTTGATGACTTTAGCGATCCCCTGACCCTACCTCTAGCACCACAGTGAGGTTGGCTTTTATGGTTTTGAGTGAAATGTCAACAATTACTTTATGAGTTCGTACATTCATAGCCAGCTTAAGTTGAATTATAAGAACTTTGCTGATCCCTTGACTTTTCATCCAGCAACACCAATAGGTCAGAATTTAATTGTGAATTTTATTTGTCCATGTCTAAAATAGACACACTGCTTCAGAAGAACAGAGGCAGAGCAGAATAGGCAAGTAAACTCATAAAATACATTAATCGTTACCACGTTGGCAGATGACGGCAGGCACAGTTAGACAGACACAATGACGACGTTTAAGAGAGCAAACAAAGCTCTTACATGAGGTAATCAGATAATCTAAAAAGCTAAATCCAATATGTCGGTGTCCTTGTCAGAAGACCTCTCAACATACCATCGGAGAGAGTCACACTTGTGGTCGCTTGGTTTGTTGCAGGCTATGGAGAGATTGCCTTCAGTTGGTGATGTGTACTTTAGGTGAACACTCCACCATTGCATGTGACTGCTAGCTACTGGATTTTTATGCAAACAGATTGAAACGGGTAAAACAGGCGAGAAAAGAAAACAGGACGAATCAGGTGATTGTTGTGGTGGGAGAACAGGGTTAAAATAATGCCAGGGGGGGTCTGGAATGATAGACGGAGCGACTACAAATTAATGACACGACAGATGGTTAGTGCCAGAGAATACTGAAAATGTATGACACCCATTTGCCTCAGACATACTTTGGGTTTAATGAAAATTAGCTTGCTCATACACTAAACTAAAATGGTAAACATGGCGAACATCATACTTACATGTTCATTGTGAGCATGTTAACATGCTGATGTTAAACGTTTACCCAAAGCACCTCCGTGCCAAAGGACAACCTCACATAATGACAACAAATTGTCTAATTTAACTAGTATTAGGTATAAAAATGTGAATCCATGTGTTTCTACTAATAATATAAAATACATGTAATTAAAGTTGAGCAGCTCTGATGTTTATTTGCAACGGTGAGTCGTTGCTTTGTTTCCTACTCTTTCCTCTCCAACAAAAAAATGGCCACTGATGTCTCACCTCAGAGGGACCTGCTCACTCTCTACCAAACAGCATCCTCCTTTTATCTAATGGAGAGGGAGGGAAAAAAAGAGAAAATGTTTCAATGCCTCTGTCTGACGGGCAAAATAAATTGCACTTACAAGATCCAAATTACATTGTTTAACCTCAAAATGATTGGCCCGGGTCTCTCTCCCAGGGCCTGATCAGCTAGGTGATGTATGGCTTTCGTTTACTCCAGCACTGCAAATCCCACAGTACTCTGCAGGCCCTGAGGGCAGAGCTGTGAGGGGCGGGATGTGCACACTGCGGCGATGGAGTCAGAGGATGTTTAATGTTTTATAAGCCCTTTTTCTTGCACTCTAGTGTAATTTGGAAATATGAAGCTGCAAGTGTCGAAAGAGGGGATTATTAGCTGGTGCTAATCTGTCTTTCTTTCTCCGCCCTTGTTTACTGCAGCCCTCCTCCTCAGCCCTCATCCTCAATCCCAAACAGAATGAAAGACGAAAGAAAATGACAGTGAGGGGGCAGAAGAGAGAGAGTGAGAGAGAGAGAAAACTGAAATTGGTCTTCTTGTTTGTTGTGCTGTGTTGTGTTGTGAGCATGTAATAAGGCTCAAAATGTCACTGGTTCAAACAGTCACCCTCAGGCAGTGTGGGATTGTGGGGATTTGTGTGGTGGGGATTTGTGTGGTGGCATGTGTGTGCGTTGATGAGATGTGCACATAATTTTAGACGGGCAAATAATGGAATTTGTTATATGGACGTCTTTTATTTATTTATTTATTTTTTGTTGAATGTGATCTAGTCAGATAAATACCATTAATGACTTAATTGTCACATGATTCACTACATACGCTTTTAGGGGAAACAATGAGACTAAACAAGTGACTGGAAAACTGTGTGTGTGAAGTAAAAGGCAGTAACCAACAGCTGTCACTGGCCATCCATCTTCAGGGAAAAAGATGTTTAATTTATTTTTTTCATTTTGTCCTTCCCTCCAAACCAGGACCCCTCCCTGTCTCCTGGCCCAGTGGTGGTATCTTTTTGCATTGTAGGAGGCACCATCTGGAAGAGGGAAATATTAATGACAAACCCAGATCCCAGCATGTCTTGCTGTTCTAATCAGCCAGCTTTCGGTTCCACACTGCTCTGTGTTTCTGGGGAGCGGGGAGGGGCGTGGTTGGTGGGGAGTGTGTGTGTGTGTGTGAGGAAAAAGGGTGGGGGTTGGTGGGCAGCATGTGTGCTAAAGCACGATTGATGCTTTGTGTAGAAACTGAATACAAATGAAGGATTTGTCAAACTGCAATATTTGGGTCCCAGTAGATTACCATACAGCACCAGGGTAATTATGCACACAGTTGATTGAATGGAGTCAAAACAGGGGGAATGTGTAAACTTGTGACTGCTGCTGCGTTTGATTTCCATAGAAATGGGGGAGGTAACATGTGCACAGGCAAATACACACGCACAAACGCGCATGCACACACGCAGGCCTGCGTAAATTAACACCTGTATACTGTACACTAACACTAACACACAGACACAGGTTGTGTAAAGGCACAATGAAATGCAGAGGCACCTATTAACATACAAATGTAGACAACCTTCCAGCTACTGTCAGTTTCTGAGAACGTACACAAAAAGAAGCCCACATTTAAAAACACACAGGTGTGACGTCACAAATTACGGTTGTAATTAAGAAATTACAATAGCTATTAGCAGTCATTCTTGAGCACACTCGCACTCAGCTTAAAAACTTTTACCTGCACTCCTGCATTATACAGATAAGACTCATTGTTTTCAGTTGTATTTCTTTTCATGAAAAAAATCTTAAAGAAAAAATAGAAGGAAAGAAATGATTGATTTACCTAAATTAGCATTTTCTTTTTTAAATATATTTATGAAAAGCAACACTAAATTCCTAGATTTATTTATTTTTTTTAAATACTAGAACAGCAAGCCTTGTGTGCATGCCTGCCTCTAACACCCAGTTTTGTTCAGAACAAAATTGGGTGCCTGAAAATGTTCTGTACAGAACAAAACCGGGAGGTTGTTCAGAGGAAAAAGCTGGTGGGTGTACTGGAGGTCATGAGGTACTGTAGATAGGAGTGTGATTTATTCAGCCACCCCCAGTTAGGGCTCAATCATTCCCTGTGGGAGAGCAATAGCCCATTCCATCGCTCTGTTTATTGTGTTCACACACATTTTGATTGTTTCCTTTTATCATTATTCCTGCAGAATTAAACACAGCATGAACTAAATGCTGCTGGCAGTTCTATTATGTATTATTGTCACATTGCAGCACACACTCACTATTTCTACAATCATCATAAAGACTTGTGTTGTATTTTAATTTGGTCATTATGGTTTTTCCTCTGTGTTTTTTTTTATAAGATTGAATTCATCAATATACTGCAATTTATAGTTTCATTTCAAGTGAATATGTATAATGTGGAAATAGAGAAGTTATAAAAGAAAATTGCAGGGGGAAAAAAATCCTCTGGCTCATTTTAAATTATGTAAATTTCACTGACATTTGTTCTTTTTCAAATGTTTGTTCTTCCAAAAACCCTCCCGTTACATCTTGGCCTTTTACGGCATGTGCAATAATTTCAGGCTTCAGTGAAGTATAATGTAAGTATTGATCATGTAAAGGCATGCAGTGTGTAGAGAGGTTTAGGTCATGTCACGTTTCCTTTATTCAAAGTTTGAGATAATTCGGAAGTTGTATAATGCATTCAATTCTTATTCAAATGTCATACCACAGGTGATATTTTCCTCCAGAATGGCATTCCTTTCTGCCCATTCTCATTCCTCCCTAACAGATTCCCATTATGCACTTTCGACAAACTCAATTTTCAGCCTCGGCCATTTAAATGTCTGAAATGTT
Source organism: Ctenopoma multispine (assembly GCA_034779795.1). Classification (NCBI taxonomy): domain Eukaryota; kingdom Metazoa; phylum Chordata; class Actinopteri; order Anabantiformes; family Anabantidae; genus Ctenopoma; species Ctenopoma multispine. The sequence continues at coordinate 7,694,984 of JAUYWH010000022.1, read as the reverse complement.
GAAAATGGCCTTCTTACCCTTTACACGAGACAGCCTCAAGACTGCCTTGTTTGAGAGCAGCGGGGGTGGGGTGGGGTGTGTGGGGGGGAGTCTGCTTGAGTCTAATGTAGCATCAGTATAAGCTGTATTTACAGCAATGATATATTCAATCATTGTGTTGCTGAAACATAATTCCACTGACTTAAATACAGGTTAGATGATTAAATATTAAATGAAAGTCATATTACACCTAAACTGGGCACCTCAGTCAAAAGAAAAAGAGTTATTTTTGAGAAAACAGCTCTGAGCTCAGGTGCACTGAAAAGCTCCCACATTTACCTCAGCCATCTAGGAGGAGTTGATGGTGTCAGACAGCATCTCTGTCTTTCTGTGTCCTTGCTCTACAGAGGTTATCCTGTAGAATCAGATAAGGTGGTGGCAGTAAAGAATCACTTCTGTGGTCGCTGCGTCACCCACGTATGGTCTATGCCACCTGTCCCCAGAGGATCGTGCGTGTGTGTGTGTATTAGTGTTAATGTCTCTACAACATCGCCCTGTGTGCTTGTCAGTGTGTAAATGTGTCTGGGCACACGTTCGTGTGAGTTGGTAAATATATCTGTGTGTGTTTGTGAGTGAGTGTGAGTGTGTCTGTGTGTGTTTAAATGGAGCAGGTGGCAGTCCTTGTATAGGAAATGTCTACACCAATCAACAGACACCCCCTCAACCTTGGGATCCAAGGTCCCGCCCAAACCTCAGTCACATTGTTTACAAAGTGAAAGAGACACACAGACAGAAGCTGTTATTCAGCCTTATTTACTCCCCCACTCAGCAACACACTCACTCCACACCTAAAAAAAAAGCATGAGAGCTTTAAAGAGAATATCACTTCAAATACCTCTGATTACTTTATTAGCTAAACAATTTCATTTTACTATAATAAGATTATGTCAGTAATAGTTCTAGTACTGCTGATTGGAAGCCAAGCACAGAAAAAAACATGTAAGTGTAATTCTGTCCTTCACTCCTGAAATCTTAATACAGACTTAGCACAGCCACAGTGGATGTTATACTTATTTGCACTCTGTTTGTTTATCAGGCGACCCACAGGACAAACAGCCTAAACCCTCTTTGTGTTGGAGCATCTTTGAGACTCTAGCAGCCTGAGAGGAAAACTTTCAGGGCTGACACTGAGTACCTAGGACAGCTCCAGAATCAGCACTCTGGACAGCAACGTCAGGCAGGAGCAGCAGTGTCAGATAATTCTATGACACGAAAAGGAAATGTCTATGTGTACACGTTGCACGTGAGACAGGAAGTCAGTGATGCTATCAAACTGTGTTAAAGCCGGTTTAATCACTACTCTTAATCAGAGATACGTATTAAATGCACGTTTACCATAACAAAATACAAACAGAGCTTGAAAATCAGCTAATTTGAAATGCTAATGAAATACTATTAAAACAAAATTGTCTCTGTTGTTTTCTTTGGTTATTGAACTTTTCCTCCTTCCTCTCAGAACAGTTTCAGAGGTGGTGGGAGCACGAATAGAGGCAGCACTGCTGACAGCATTCGTCAAACTGGTGAAAAATACCCACTTTCAAATACGTATCAAATTAATGTGCTGAACTGTTATATGGCAAGGTGCTTGTACTGTACGTGTGGAGGCAATTATTAATTTCAGCAACAAATAAGGAATTAAGATAGGCTTCTTGGAAACACAGCTTTTGATTTGTTTTCTTAATACAAATTTTGAATCAATTATAAAATTCACAGTCCCCATTTTTACTTCATTAAATGTACTACATAACTCTCAATATAGTGAAATAATGATTTTTAGGAGCAAACAAGTTTCATTAAAATCACCAAAATTATGTAAAAAAAACATTTGACAAGAACATCTGATTTATTTGATACACATCACTGTGACTATGTGTCCTAAATTTTAGTAGTCATACAGCAAATTTTACTTTAAACAACAAGTCCTAGTCCTACTATTGATTTAGATCTGTTTAGTCTTAGTCTTATTTAGTCTGTGAAATGGGCTATGGGACTACTTTATTGGCTTACAAATAAATATTCTTATATTAGAATATTAGACTCGAGGAAGAATAAGTTGTCATTGTTGTCATTTTAAAGGATTGCTGATTCATCCACACACCTGGTTTACAGGCCTGTACTCATGTAGAGCACTTACTTAAGCACAAATGCATGAGGATTGAAAAGTACAACAGTGGATGGAAAGTGAATCCAAGACAAAAAGAAAGCACATGCAATCTATGCTGTGATCATGTCTTTCTGATGTTGTGGTAGACCTGGACCTAGTAAGCGTGGAACTAGTTTCAGGATTAGAATCTTTGGAAACATAACAAAGTTTTCTATAGGGCAAAAAAGAAAAATGTTCTGTGGATGGGGGCCTCAGGAAAGCGTCGGGCTGCAGGCAGTTGGCTTGCCTTGGATCAGAGGCCAGCCCTGCTGTGCTGTAGTGCCTTGCAGCATTAGTTTCCGATTTTGATAAATACAGATGCACTTATTTGTCATGGTTTCTGAAAAATTCAATTTAGGGGATTTTGTCTGTTTACTTTCTGGGTTGATTTTCCTTGCAGCTGCATATTCTATTTGGGCCTCTTTGGCACAGCTCCCATTTGAGATGTTTATCAGATGCTTGCAGATGAGCATCTGTCGTCTCCACTATGTGTCTTGTCAAATCATTCAGTTTGCTCAAAACACTCTAAGGGGAAAATGTACCTGTGTAATGTAGAGCTCCTTCTTGGCTTGTCAGTGAGCGCGACATCAAAAAGTTAGCGAATAAAGAAGTTCTGCCATAGCCTCGAAGAGAAGCCCTCTGTGTGGGATTTCAATTATGATCTTTTTTTCCTCCACCTTTGTTTCTTTAATAGGGGTCCTCGATTAATTTCAGAAAGGTTTTCTCCCATTTTTTTCTCTGTGCTTCCTCATTTTCATTAAATGTCCCTGCTGGAGCTCTGCACACTATGTATTGCATTAACCAGTTAAGCAAGAGAGCGCGGATGCGTTGGTCGAAGTTTTATTACAACCCGTGTCTTTGAGATGCAGTGTAAATCAGCAGGTCAGGGGGTCAGCAGAACACATTAATTCATCGCTGTGGATGAAACGACGAGAGGAGCCTTGCCTCCAAGGATGTGTTTCATTGCCCCATCCTCCTCACATGAAATAATATCTAACGCTCAACAAGGACCTTTGAAAATAGCATACCCATAGTTAACATGAAATTAATCTCAGCTGTGGTATGTGTGACATTGAGCACATTTCACTTGCAGAAAAAAGATGTGAGTAACAAACTATGCACTACAATATTTTTATGAAATTATTATTTTATCACTTTAAGTTGTATATACAATATATTGTACAGGTATAAAATACAGTATATATAGTATGTGCATGTAAACTACTAATTCCCTAGCTATAGAATTAGCCATATTTGTGATGGAGCACGAGGCACAGTCAAATGAATAGAAATACTAGTTTATACAGTGCTTTGACATTTATATTTTAACACTATATGCACTGAATATGATTTCTAAGCGAATCTCAAGAATCTGAGAAATGATAAGAATGAAAAAATAATAAAACTAGAATCTCCTTGCAAATACATTGCATTTATCAAGATTTACGTGACACAGCAATGCTTCAAAACACAGTAGTGCATAGCCCAGCTCTGTGAGGAAGGATTAGCTCACTGATTCATCTGTCTTTAGGTAATGTAAGGTCATTCCGCTGCAGCAGCTGCAAGTTTAAAGTGTAGCTAAGTAGAAACAAAGGAACTTCAGAGTGTAGAAATATCATTCATATCATTCAGCTGTCATCTTAGCAAGAACTTCAAACACTCTGTTCTGCTTCATATATAGTAGGTACAACAATCTGACATCAGAAATGTGGATTTTGACTTAATGTTACAATATATACTCTTAAAGAATAACATAAGCATTGATCAGTGAAATATAATCCCAACATCCACAAATCAGATCATTCTGATCAAATCAGCCATGTCCTCATAATTTCTGGACATTTGACACAAACAAGTGGCTGCAGCTGCTCATTTCTGTCGGTGCATATCTAGGTAAGTGTTCTGGCAAGCAGTTTTTCTTTTTCATCTTTAATTTCCCCCCTCAGCAATATCCCTCCAGCTCCTCTCTTCTTCTTTTCTCATTCAGAATATCTTGTGATGGAGAGGCATAGCCAGAGCAAAAGAACACAGATGCATATTATACCGTGTGTGTCATAATGATGATGACTGTCTGCTTGCACATAACACAGCACAACACAAATCTGAGCCTAAAGAGAATGTGTGCGCGCGCTTTCTTGATTTGCAAGAAAAGAAGAGAAAAAGGAAATAAGTGAGCCCACTCACTGTAGTGTGGGTTCGCTCATACCATGGCATGCCTGTGCTGTGCATGTAGTGTGTGTGTGATGTGCCTCTGCGTGAATGCAGAGAACACAGATAGGTGTGTTGGCCACGCAGTCTAATCACTTACTGCTACAGTGAGTCCAAAGCCCTCTCAGCAGATGCCCCCTTTGAGCTGCCTCCACCAGCACCAGCTCTCCTCTGAGTACACACTTTAATTAATAATCAAGCTAATTGGATTGAGGTCCCCCATTGTGCTGTCAGCGTGTGTGGCATGTGTGTGAGTGTGTGTGTGTGTGTGTGTGTGTGTGTACATACAGTATGTATAACGTGAGAAAATTTGGCTACATTATGCAGCATGTGCGTGTGTGTTGTGACGGCACAGAGGCAGCCTCCGTTTAGGTTCTGCTCTCCTTGTGCAAGCTAAAGATGATAATAAAACTTGATGATGCTCAAGAGGCGACTCCCATTTTATAGAAATGTCTTCCTTATAGGTTGTAAAACATGTACCTTTCACTACCTCCACACTCCTAAGGTACAATAAAGTGATAAAGTAGAACATTTGTTGCATTTATTGCATAAACACCCGAGGAAGAACTATGTTTCACCATAAAAGGTGATTTGACTTTAAAAAGCTGGATATTCAGTCTATATGACAAGGCTGACAAGGTGGCAAATAAGTTAAAGAAATTCCTGAGAACCAATTCATGAGTTTATATTAGTTATACATTTTAAGTGTGAAATTTTATGCTATATCAGTTTCATTAACCCTTACGTCAGAGGCTGCATTGTGTTTTTTGTGAACAAAATGCCACTGGTGACAAAAGCAAACATAAGTCAAGGTACCCTTGGGATATTCTGTTCTCTTGGTCTGTGATGCCATACTGTTGTGTTTGTGTTTACTTACTTTGTGCTTTTTTACTAAGAGAGGACTGTTGAGAATTTCACCTCGCTCATTCTCATTCTCTCCCTCTCATTTCACATATCTCTACTCCCTGTCCTCTAACCTCCTCTTCTCTTCATCACCCTCCTCTATTCTTGCCCCACCAGTTTGTCCCCGCCTGACCAGCCTCCCCCTCCCCATTACACCTCGCCTCCCCTCCTCCCTCCCTCTCTCATTCTCGCCATGGACATTTGGCAGGGAAGACGGTTGGTGCTGCAGGCCAGTTCTCTATATTAGATGTCAGGCCTCAGATAGAGACTCAGGCCTGTGGGTAAACACTTTGACAGCTTCTACAGAGGATATTTTGTCTGTGAAATGGAGTCTGCATTACTCCAGGTAAAAAAAAAAAGACAGGAAAAGAGACAGGGAGGCAGAGGAGCCTCACTTTTTCACAACAGCCCCATTCCTCCAATCTAAGGGATTGTATTTGTTTAAGATTGGATGACAAAAGGTAAAAATCCATCTACTAGCTGCAAGCCTTTTTACACTCATTTGTGTTGTAATTTGTTCTGACAGCGTAGTGTTTCCACTCATTATACTAAATCATGCTGCTAGCTTAGTAGGACCTGAATCATATACAGATTAGTTAGTGGATTCACACAAATACTAAGTTTTTCTATTCAGCAATTTAAATGAATCAATTTAAATGAAACAGGCCATAAACAAAAATCTGGATGTCATCAAATTCTGGAACTACCGAAATACAGACTATATGAGATTTTAAATGTTTCCACTGCAGGATGGGTGAACAGCAGCAAACATCCCTACACCAGAGAAAAAATATAGTGGCCTTATGCTACATCTTCACTCCTTATGATGGTATTAAAAATGATGAGCACAGGATGTGTGTACAGGTACTGTATGTGTGTGTGTGTGCGCATATGTGTGCGACACATTGGGGAGGACACACAGCAAGATATCTTGGGTGCATGAATTTCAGTATGGCAAATTAAATTTGAATGCAAATGCAGCGGTATTTCTTGACAGTCGGTGATAAAAACCCTATTATGTTTAATGATATGCTTTGTGAATGTGGATGAGCAGAGAGTGGTCTGCAACTCAGGGGGACATCTTCAAAAGTCTGTCTACCCTCTCTCCAGTGGCTTTGAACAACTGGTGCACAAACTGTATGTGTGTGCACGATTTAGTATGTGATTGTTTTTGAGTCAGCAAAGTTTGCACTATAGCAACCTTTCTCATAATGGAGGGACACCTAAAGGCTAAATATTTCCTTAAAAAACTCTCGTATTTAACCAAGCTCATCCAACTCTCTGAAGAATTACATGAACTCCCTTTGATAGCTCAGCCGGCATTGTGTCCTTTACATGCTTTCGAGTTTTTTTTTTCAGGTTTCCACAGTGCATTCAGAGCATTCCTGAAGAATGAGCATTCACATCATTCACATATTTCATGCTTGCAAAGATGTAGCACTGAAACATTTCCTTGAATTCATTTATAGAGGTATTTGTCAGACCTAAAGATGTGGTGGGAGATGAACAGTGTGGGTTTTACTGTATGATGTAGCTTTCCAGCAAAGGCTGTTTGGTATTTCTCTGCCTCCTTTGGCACTTTAGTGTATTTGCAGTGTGGGTGTGTGCTCATGTGTGTATCTAAAATATGAGCTGGTCCTCTTAATGAGGGAGTGAGTGTTTAGTGACCTGTCCATTCACAGCCTATTGATTTGGCTTGATGTCTCTGTAAACGGCCAAGCACTTTTTGGAGATGCATAGCAGGCTGGATCATAAAAACAGACGCATCAGTCTTCGTACAAACAAACTCGTTATGCTACCACATGGCTGCACACAGGCACCTGATTCATTTCTTAAGAACACTCCAATGATTCCTAAAGTTCAACAAAAACTGTAGTTAAAAGTGATGACAGTTTCCAAAAGATTTATATTGTGTCATGCTGAAAAACTTGAAGCTGCCCTTGTTCGGTCATTTAGTCTTTTAAGCCTCCTTGTAAGGTAGTTCACAGTTCCTTATAAATAGTTCACTTCAAGCCTCAGTTACAGCAAACTCCCAACACATTGAAAAAGTAGGTATTTGCTGTCAAATGCAAAATATCTATATGTGTTGAGCTGTTAAACACAGAGAGAAATAAAGTGAACCGTATTTCTGTTAAAAAGGAGAGTCTGCATCTTTGTCTTTAGGACTGTGCAGCATGCCTACATGCTTACAATTAAAATATTATTCCCAAATTTAGCAGTTAAGATTACAATATGCAACCTACCTGAATTTTGCATTTTGCTAACATCTGCTAATTAGCACCTGGCGAGTGTAGCTGAGGCTGATGGGATCATTGGTATTTGATTGTAAACCACGGGTCAAAATGTCACGTCACTGATTGTTGTATTCTTCTTTGTTCTAGATAGTGTTCCCATCAAAATAAAGTCCCGCCCCTTCCTGCATGGATTCTCAGCAGAGCTGAGCAGGAGCAGCTGAAAATTTGGCCCTCCCCGACAGGAGTCGGCTCTCCTCGTTCGCTACAAAGAATTGGCTCTTATAGCCATGATGAACGACACATCACTGCATCTAATAGCTGTAATGACATTTCACTCAAAAGCACAAGTATAAACTTGCTGGTGGCAAAACAGGAAAAATCAGGTTTCAGCAAAAATCAACAAGCTTTGATCTACTGGGGCACTTAATATCAATCAGTCTGTTAGTTGCTTATATTTTTCTTAAGATATTGTTGGTTGTGTTATTGGTAAAGTCAGAGGACCATCAAGGAAATTTGTCCCCTTTGCACCATAAATGTGTTGAAAAAACTAAATGAAGTTGTTGAAATATTATCGTCTGGACCAAGCAATAGACCAACTGACCAAAGCCATTCCACAACCTGGCTAAAATGAAACTCATACATGCCTGTTGTTGCACTGATGAAAATGTCTTATTCTAAATTTATCATGACACCACAGAGAAAACATCAAATCATAGAAAAGCCAGGTAAGGAATGTGTCTGACTAAAATATGATAAAAAAAGCATCCATGAGCATACATAAGATCTATGCCATAAAGGGTTTGCATACATCTATTGATATTCTCATGGCGAAGGTAAGAATGGTGTATGTTTTGCTGCTTACAAGCAGCTTTGTCCCATGGTGGGGTCGACTGCAGCCAGGTGGAATGAGAACAAACAAGCTGTCAGAAGAAATCTCATCTCCCAGACTTTGGACATGTGAATGCACCAACATATCTCTCCATCACCGCCCCAGAGCCAGTGTCTGGGGCCCCCCCAGGGCCACATCACAGATTGACAGAAAATTTGGTACAGATGAAGGCTGTTTGTTTTTATGCTTCACAAGAGAGGAGTTTATCTTGGAATCAATCATCCGATATTTGTCTTCAAATGTATGTACAAAAAAAAAAGCAAGTCCAAGATATTTGGACAGTAGCTTCATTCCATATTTGAAAGTCTATAATGATCAGTGCCACTGACTGGTGTTAGAGACACTGGTTTTTGGCCGTGAACAACTGGGTCTCCAAGTGATTGGTTTCTTCAGCTAGACACACATTAAAACGTAAGAACAAACCACCGCAGCACCTATAAATGAATCTCTTAAATGCCTGTCCCTAGCCTCATTTAAGTTACTTATCGTTTCAGTTCATTATTTTATGTTCTTCATGCAAATTAGTTTACTTGCAAACAAGGAAAAAGTTTGAGAGAGGTCTGCAGGGAGAAAAAAAAATGAACCAGAATGGAATAAATCGGCTTTTCTGCTAAATCCATGTAGAAACGTTCGTCCCTCAAAACCTGTTTACCAGCAAAAAAACATGAGCACTCTTTCTAGTTTTAATCCTCTCCTTTTGAATGACAGGATTACTTTTTGTGGCGAGAAAACATTTGAGATAAGTATCACTATCTCCTCTTCCATCACTTCAACTGCAGGTTATTGAATATCCCAGTGGAGGGGAAAAACTAATTACGAAACGTGTCTGGCTAAGAGAGTTATCTGCGAGATAGCCCGCAGTGCAGCCATGTTTTAGCCCTTTTGTTTTTTGTTGTTCAAACTAATTAGTTTTTCTCTTTTTTTTAATGGAGAAATGCTCAGCTGCTCCCCAAACTAGTAATGACCTTCCATCGGAATTATGACACCGGCAGATGTAAAGCTTTTGATTAAGCCCATTTACATGGAGCCCGCACTAGTTGAGACGTTCAGCTCTGATGCTCAGGATTATAAGTCCCATTCTGTTTTGCCGTAGGTGGAGTGCCTTTCCAAATTGCTTTCATTATGAATACTAAATCTCTCCCTAAACTTTGATGAAACCTTGAGATGATAGATTTACTTAGGTTTACATTTTTTCAGAGCACTTTCTTGCAAACTTTGTTGAGAAGCTATCACTGGCACATGTAAGTTAGTTTGCCAGTTATTAATATGAACTACTTCAAACATATTGTAAACTCTCTATTTAAAACCTGAAATTGACTTAGCTGAAATGGTGTGGATGTATTGTATTAGTTCAGTATTTTGGTCCTTAGCATTGGGATGAAACAATACAATTAGCCGCTCTAGCGGATGGCTGCCCAAATCCCTGAAATGTGTTACACTAACAGACTCTGTTATTAATGCAAGTCAAAAACTCATGTTGGTCATTTTGTCTGTAGATGCCAAATATAAAGCTATAGCTAAGAGCCAGTTATCGTAGCTTAGCACAAAGACTAAGTTCAGTAACTTTCCTCAGTTTTATCAGGTAACGCGATACAACTTAGTGAGTTTTGTAGGTACAGGTATGTGAAAGTGTTTCTTCCTGTCCCTAGTTTTAATGCTGAGCCAAGTGTATGTTTAATGTAATACACAGACAGAATTGTTTTAATAATATTATCTAGCTTTATGCAAGAAAGCAAATGTATTTACCATGAATTTTAAACTATCCTCTTATGTTTTGTTACGTTTTACTAAATAATTTCAAGTTCAAGTTGAACTTGAACTTGAAACTTGAACTTGAAACTTGAACTAATGCTCTTTACACTCACTAACACTAATGTGCAATTAGACATGTCCAGTGACTAATCATCTTACGTCTTCAGATGAGGTTTACATGAGGTTGTACAGTATAGCAGCATGATGTCAGACATTAAGAGTTCTGAAAAAGGGTTATTAGTGGGTACACATCAGTACCGATCTTTGAAGTGAAACGACATGAATAAAAATTCATGGCTTTCATTTTCTGTGGTAGCTCAAAACCTCCTGCCCTATAAGTTGCTGAGAGAAAGAAATGGAAAGGGAAGGTACATGGTATGCCAGTGAAAAAGCAGGAGTAAAAAGCATTCTCTCTCCAAGAGCCACAGGACATCACCCTGGGGACTTATCTCCTGTGCCCGTGTTGCTGATCTGTTAACGGCTGGCATCATAACTCTCTGTGCAGAGGCTGTTTGGTGCGGCTTCTGTCACAGGTTCATCATTACGCTGATAGCTTAACACTCAGCAAGGAAACAAAGTAGACTCTCACTGGTGTAGATCAATCCTCCGATGCCAGAAGAAACCCTGAGAGTATATCCACAGCAATATTACAGTACAGCACACTGATAGAATCCAAGAAGGTGCATGTACAGTATAGAAACCTACTCAGTGTGGTGAACTGTAGCACTAATACTAAGTACTAAGTACTTTTAATCGATATGGCTGAGTTTTCATTACTAATTGATGACACAGAATACAGTTTTCCAAAAATTAAAATAATCTAGTTGAACAGCTGATGTGCTTTGACTAAATCTTGATTGGGATATGAACAGATAATCCACTCTACAGCATCCAATTTGTAGCAGCAGTATTATTTCATTGGTTTCACTGGTTCTGTTGCTTTTTTAGTCCACTGTGTGATAGATCCTCTGGACAACCTTCACATGTTCACTGAACATTGTCAAACACAAGTTTTCCACAACTTTTAAATGACTTCCCCTGGGCTGCACTGAAGAACCACTGCAAGACAGAGAAGCTTGGCTTTAAACTCCAATTTTAATATTCCATGCTGAAAAACACATTTCACACATACAAATTTTAAGATCCACAGTATCCACAGTTGTGGGGTGAGTTCAGAGTCAGTAAAAGCTGTACACAGTAGCTGCCCGATGCAGTGTGCTTATGTATGTATGAGTAGGTCATGTTTCCCCTGGTGAGCGTAATAAAAAATAAATAAATAACTGAGCTGTGAATTGCTGGTATAGCATTAGTGATTAGTCTGCAGGTAGACACGTCAACATATCATTCAGTGTGACTGTAAAAAGTATGAGACTCCATCTTTGATTAGTGACATCGTCCCATGCTGTACATGTGCTCATACACATACAGCTATACGTGCGCAAAGTACACTTTGTATTTTTTTCATGTGTGTCTTTGTCATCTGGAGACACACTGGAGATATAGCACAGTGTGCTGGAGTTAGTTGCCAGTGCACTTTGGGATGAGGCTTTTCAGTTACTATCACATTTGGCTTAAAAGGTACTGCTATTAGTGCCCTGTTCTCAGCAGGGTCAGTCCCCTTACAATGGTTTCCCTCTGCACTTATAAAGATTGCTACGTTTGTGTGATCTGTTGTGGGAGTATAGGAAGACCTGGACCCTCTCAGAGGACAAGACCTGGTATGAGATGGAGGTAACAAAATGCAATTAAACATGTGCTCTACCATCTGTAGGTCTGGGATAGAGCTCATATATGGTGACCAGAATGATGGCGCGCATACTGATTCTGTTCCAGGGCAGCAGGAAAGTAAAATAAGACTAGGCACATCTGCACTGTTCTGGTCTGTAAATCACTTGTTAGAGAGCCTAGAGACTATTCATGTTGTCAATGGAGCTTGCAGGAGTGAAAGGCAGCAGAGAGAGAGTTTCTGTCACAAACCTCATCCTCTTCTGACACCTGTCATCATTCACTTTTTTACAGAAGGAGAGCAGTTTCATTCCGTGGAGCCAGGAAGAAAATAGTATTGAATAACCCCCTTGGTCAAATATTTTCTGAAGAACTTCAGGTGTTGTGATAAATTAGGTAGCCCTGTAGATCAATAGCGCCTTCTCTCTTCATAGCTGGGATTTGTCAAATTCAGGGCAAGAGACAAGTCCATTAAGTTCATCACACTGACTGGCTGTAATTTGAAGATAAGGAAAAACAATATAAAGACTGGAGTGGGTATGTGCATGGGAGGGCACATGTGTGCATGTGTAACGCTGGCTATTGTTTATGTTAGCTCTAATTCTTCTTCGGATTTAGCTCATCAAATGCAGTTCTTACTGAAGTCATCCTCAGATTCTCATAGTCTTTTAGCTTTTCTTTTTGTAAAATCACTTACTGCAGAATTGAAAAGCAAGACCCTTAGGCTAAGGAGCAATAAAATCCCTGTAAATTAACAGCAAGATAAATTATTGTTATGTAATATTGACATAGAGTAATTGCTGTGATGAAACTCACTGAAGTTATTTAATTTTCATAAAGAAGAAAGATTAATGTTTATCTAAAAATGTGTATCATATGCAAATACTGCAAAATGATTATTTAGCCAGCACAGATAATTTTTACAAGTACAGACATGGAACAACACCATAGCATGTCATGTTTTGTGCCACCTGAATTTTTGGTCAATTTTGGTCTTAACCGACTCGTCTGGAACTAAATGCTCCACCATGTTCACCAGCTAGTCACTGAAATTGTCTGCCTTCTGTGACTGGAAAAAAGGATGATGACAAACATACTCATGAAATATCAAGTGCTTACATTCATACATATGAGGAGGAGGTTGGAAGCGGAAGCTAGATTAACTGAATTTAGCTGACCGCATTTTAGCCAGTTAGTAATTAAGTTACTTTCACCTACTTTCACCACTTTCCAACTGTAAAAATTAGGAGATAATCACCTTACCTCAGTTGAGTACAGTGTGACAAAGTTTAGCTTTAAGAAGTACAGTAGGAGCCTGATGGACATGTTTTCCTCAGGGTTCAATTTAAACTCAATACAGACATCTCCTGGTAGTGTGTGCTGAGGTCAAAAACCCTTCTGTTTGTAGTTGTAACTTGTACCATAATGTCAATTGCAAGCTTTTTAAAAGAATAACACATGAACGTTTAAAAAGTGCTTTAATTATATCCTTTATCAGTGATTACTTGTAACAAATTGTACCAACTATACTGTACAACAGTCCCGAGGAGCATTGCATTCTGAGCTGCAGCTTACTAATGTTTTAAACTGTGTGTTCTCATCAAGTATTCATGAACTCAGTTCAGTTTAATACTGGAAAATTGAAGCAGAAACACCATAACAGTGATGCACAATTAAGGAGTGGAATCTTAGCAATGTTAAATCCTAATATAAATGCATGCCACTTGATTATGCAACATATACAAACACTGGCCTTGATTACACAACGTATACAGTAATGTTCTTGATCACCATGTAAAGAAATGTACAACACCAATTCCAAAACAGTTGTGATGCCGTGTAAAATCTGCATAAAAACATTAACTATAGCACATAGAAAACATATTGAATGTTTGAACAGAGACCATTTTGAGAAAATAAAACAAATTTAAAATTGATGGCAGCAACTCGCCTAAAAAATGTTTGGACAGAGCCATGTATATCTCATTGTAGCATCTCCTCATCTTTTAACAACAGTCTGCAAAAGTCGGGGAACCGAGGAGATCAGCTGCTGGAGTTTTGGGTGAGCAATGTTGTTCCATTCTTGCTTGATATGGGACTCTGCCTGCTGAACAGTCCTTCTTTGTTGTATTTAGTGTTTCAAGATGTGCCATATTTTTTTTAATGGGTGAAAGATCTGGACTGCAGACAGTCAGTACCTGGGTCAGGCCCTGAAATATACAAGGCCTTCCCTGAAAAATATGCTGTCTAGGAGCATATGCTGTTCTAAAGGCTGGATATATTTCTCACCATTGATGGCGCATTTTCAGATGTGCAAGCTACCTATTCCATAAGCCCTAACGTACCCCCGTACCCACATACCATCAGAGATTCAGGCTGATGCAGATCATTTTAAATGAGCTTTGCCTGATAAAGCTTTAGCATGCACTTGTTGATGGCAAAACGTGTTCGCAGAAAGAGATTTTTTGTAAGTACTCTTGACTTTCATCACAGAATCATTCCTGTTTTTAATTTACTGCCATCTGAGGTAGTGATACATTCAAAGTCTTTGCAGCTTTATGTTGAGGAACATTATTCTGAAATTATTTGACAATTTGTAAACACAGCTTTGTAAACATTGGTGAAACTCTGCCCATCATTACTTCTGTCCGTCATGTTACTGACCTGATGCCAGTTAACCCTAAATAGTTGCAAAATGTTCTTCCAGCTCTTCCTTGTTCTTACCACTTTACTTCACCAGCAATTTGTTGCCTCTGTCCCAGTTTTTGTTAAACGTGTTGCTGCCATTCGTTTCAAAATTACCTTATTTTTTCTTGAAAGTGACACATTTCCTTCTTTTAAACGTTTGATATGGTTATTTTGTGAATAAAATATAAGAGTTGCATTCTGTTTAGATTTTACACAACGACCCAGCTTATTCTAAATTGGGGTAGTACCTTGATTGCAAATCCTCGGGTTCTAGTAACTTCAACTTCATGTTGTCATGTTGTCCCATAGAGTACATGTGACACACAGACTCACCTGAAACAATGGCTTCTGTCAATTGCTTTTACATAGGCTCCATTGTAACAGTCCAACTCCTGGCATGCTAATGTCTGGGAGTCTTAATTAAAATGTCAAGGTGGCGTGATGTCCCATTAAGCCCCCCCCCATGCCTTTTCTGCTTCTGATCCTCCCCAGGGACCTATTAAGCCCAGGCCAAAATGATTGAAGTTCAAAGAGGTGAGCCTGAAGGTTGGATGCTCACCGCTTTGCGCTTCTCTGTCGTGCCAGCATCCTCCAACCCTGACCTTTAGCAAGACAGCCGTCCCTGCTAATGTGCACGCATATGTAATGAGAGAGGGCTTTAGACTCAGACCTCCCTGTCAGCCGTGTAGGCGATAATGCCACCAACCGTTATCCACCCTCCTCCCCCAATCCGCCTTCATCCACCTTCACTCTGACTACACAAAAAAAGGCAAAGTAATTTGTTAAACCCTCCTGTCTCTCTTTGTTGAACGATCCTTTGGCACTTTGCATCATTTTGATTCACCTTTTCTGCTTCTTCTCTCTCTTCTCAAACCGTCCTCTTTTCTTTACCTGTTTTGTATCTCCCTATCTCCCTTCCTGCTTCCAAGGAAAGGTTAATGGAAAGGACAGGCCAGTGCCTGCTTTTCATAACAGGCTCCTGTGGCTGTCACAGAGTGGCAGCACCATTCTAATGAGCCTTTCTCACATACAAATGATATGGAGCTTCAACCACATAAATCAGATTATGAGACAGCGTCAGTAATTTATACGTTATCAAAATGAGCTCACCAAAGCAGATGCCTTCAAGCTATTTGGTCAGAAATGAGGATGAGTCCAGAGTGACAGGTGACAGTTGCTTCACTTGTGAACATGATGTAATGTGGTTAAATTAGTCCAATCTTGGAGTCCTCCCTGTCTTTTGTGATGCAAGTGAAAGAACCAGTGCTCCAGATTTACAACAGCATGGGGATGCAGCTTCTGAACTAATGTCTTTGTATGACTAAGTCTTTTCTCCAGAACTAGTGAAACAAGCCAAAGTGGCTGTGTAAATGATTGCTGTTCTTGTGCACATGAGACACACTTCATTCAACAGACTGCAGATTGCATGACTTCTTGTACCTCCGTCCACCTCCACCACAGTGACCACACTCACACATTCTTCACTTCTTCCCTTGTTACACATCTGAAACCTTTCGGTTCCCCCCGCAACCTTCCCTCTTGACCTCCCGAGAGACAATTATACACCACCCAGCAGCTCCCTTCACCCCCACTTCTTAATGGCTGTGGGTGGGATGGGGTCAAGGTAATCACTGGGCCATGAATATTTGTATCCACTCACTTCATCAGTGTGAGATTACCAACAGGGAAATCAATGAGCAGTTCCCTAATGAAGGATCTACACTTGTGCCCAATGGGCCTGTTAGTTTTTATCTTGTCTCCTAATATGGTATCAATGAAGTCCCCAGAGACCGTGGCTCATGTATCATACAGTATGGGGCACTGGTGTATAGATGCGTAGTCATGAAGCAATGGAAGCAGGCAAGCTACTCTCAAACTGTGCACAATGTGCCAACCTTTATCATGTTGATGTTGCTTAAATCCTATATTAGACTACACATCAAGCAGCAGGGCTACTTTCATTAGCAGTCAAACTGAACACGTTTCTACACTGAGTGGCCTATCGTGCAATCATGCAGTAAAATAACTGTGTAGCATGTCAATAAAAATAATATTTCCGTCAATATTACGAAATAATATCAGTTTTTTATGCTAATGCGAGATGCATTTGTTCAAATGAGCAAATAATCCAGTGAACAATGACACTTGACAATGTAGCTACATAAGGTTAAAGAGATTCAGAACTATGAATCTATGAAACTATGATTCTGAACTATGCATATTTTCTGGTGCTTTTACATTTTCTGAGCTTGGGCTGACCTCTCTCTGTAGAGTACAGTCACATGGCACACACATACTGCATATGATTCACATATAAGCATATACACACCTGTGTGAGCACACACAAAAAAAAACACTGCTGGGCAGAGCTACACATTCATGCAGACTCTGTCAGGTGCCCAACACACACACATTCAGGTACGTAAGCCAACATACAGAACTGCTTGGCCGTCGGTCTGCTGCGCTCCAGCGACCCTATCTTATTAAAGCCTGTCAGCATAGCTAGCACTATCATAAGCTTTTTATTATTGACTCGGAAAATATGATAATTTGGAAATCACAGGCCGCCTCCTAAAGACTCCACCGTCACTTTCAATTTTAGCTGCTCTCCCTTCTTTTAATGGGAATGATGAGATAGCAGGAACTTCACAAGCTCCATGAGTTACACACTTTCTCTCTTCTCCCCCAGTATATTAAATTATTTATTTATTTGTGTGTTTTTTTAATTAGTACATTATAATTGAGGTCTGTCACCTATTGCACCTTCAAAGAAAGCTAAAACAAATTTAATTAAAAGTGGTATCTCCTTTCACAGGAGAAACTGAATTATATTCGAAGTAGGAGAGATTGTCAGCTGACAATATGTTTTCTTTATTAAATCACCTTCTTTACCTTCTACTTTTCTTTCCATAGTAACAGGTAAAATAATCCCAATGTGAACTTGTTCCTGACACCCGCTGCAGTACTGATACTCTTTGTGACATGACTGTTATGATGTACGCTACTTTCGTTTTGTGCCGTGTAATGTAATGAAATTGAGCATCGGAAACTAAGCATTCTGTATATTGCATTTTATAAATTGAAACAAAGTTTAATGAAGCAGTTAGCGCAGAGATAGCAAGTTTAAAGTTGAAAGTACATCGACCGAGATCCTAAGTCTCGTCCACCCACATTTTTTTCACTTCTTCTCCTATCACCTCTTGTCTCCCTCCTGCCTCTAAGGGTCCTCGGCATTATGGGATTACCTCCCTATCTATTCTTTGCATTCCCCGAGGCACGCTGTGTGATCCATAATTCAACAGTGTGCCTATTTCTGGCCAAACCAGAGTTTGAACTGTCCCATAATCTTCATCTGGCACTTGGTGGCTTAATCGGAGTAAACACTGTTCCTTCAATATTTTATTGACACTCCGTCTTGATAAGACATAATTGGTATTTCTAATCTGAAGTGAAGAAATCTGTGTGAAGTGAAGAAATGAGTGGTGCACCACACAGGTGGTCAGTCTGGGGAGCTGGAGAGGGAGTGGGTAAGCAGAGATGGACCAGTATGCGGTGGAGCAATCCTTCTTTCAGAAAACATTCTTGTGTTAGTGGAGGCCCTGCTCCCTCCTGGAAGGTGCAACAAGAAGTTAGTCCTGAGCTGTGGTCTAAGAGAGCACTCTGGCTCTGTTATTGTGGCCATATAATCTTCTACATCTGATGAGGCTTGGACCGGAGATACTGTTCCAAGAACAATGCAGAGGGACAAGAATGATTCAAAGTCTCGTGACTGATGTTAAGGAGCGACTCGCCAACACGCTGGCAATGCTTAATGATATTCTGATTCTTTCAACCATTAAAAAAGTGCATCTCTGTGTTTACAGTGTTTCCTCTGAAATGATCTCTTCTTAATCAAAACACATTCATACGAATCTCTTTAATAAATTGTAGCTGAATTGTAGCTGCATTTGCTTCCATTTTCCATTATGTGGGCCCAGGGACAACGATATTACAAATAGCACCTTAAATGCTGCCACGCTCGCCAAGCCAGTGATGCGATTTCTCCCTCTTCTCCCCCCTCTTTTCCTTTGATCTTGCCTGTTATTGTCATTTCACAATCCTAGTTTTGAGGGGGTGGTTTCATGGCCTCTCGCCCATCTTCCCGGCTTTTCAAGGCAGACTCATTGCCGGAGCATTTCCTAAAACTTCTGAACTGTCAAAAACCTTTAAAGAATGAGCGGCCCGATATTCTGTTAACAATCCACACACCTGCATACAATTTCACACCGACTTAAACAAGAGAATGGGTTACTGGGAAAGGAGAGCATCCGACAGATATATATCCATGCACATTTTGCATTGAAAACAGATTCCATTAGGGCAAAGGTATTTCTCTCTAGGGCAGATCTTGTGAAAGTGAGAAAGATGGAAAAATGGCCAAGGCAACCAGTAGAGAGCTAATGGATCAAAATTACCCCCGTCACAAAGTTTGGACGAGAGCTGACAAAATTGCATTTTTTCACTAAACCCCTTTCTCTCCAATCCCTCCCTTCCCCTCCTCTCATAGCCTGCATCTCAATATGAAACGCAGACAGAGAAATCCATCTGTAACGCAGGCATTGTCAGCGACTCGCAATTTACACCCATCCTTCTCTGCAGCTGTTCCTGTGCTTGATGGCGTGATAAATTAATCTTTTTCCGTGCCACTGCGTCAATTCTTTTAAAAGAATACATTAAGACACGTTAGAGACATTTCTTTTCCTGGAGTAAACATTTTTTTCTATCTCCTCTCTCAGTCACCATGACAAATCATATTCTCAGATGAAGAGAGAGAAAGCAGGGAGAAAAGAAGGGAGAAGGAGAAATGAGAAGTGAGAGAGACAGGGAGAAAAGACTGGAGAGAAAAGAGAGATTTTGGGGAGCTGAAGCGCAGAGCTGCAGACTCAGTCAAAGCGTGTGATTTAAGAATTCGTCAACATTTCCTGAGGGCGAATATAGTGGTCATAGCTGATCAAGCATAATGTCTGACATTCATTCTCATTGCCAGGGATGACAGAATGAGCAGCACAAGCTGATTCCCTTGGCAGTCCAACCTACAAAAATCAACAGGCAACTGTCATTTGTCTCTGTTTGTCTCCGGAGCGCCACAAATTGTCCATCAACTACAGCGCGCATCTCACCGGAATTCATATTGTACCTACTATCGTCGTACATTTTTACTGTCATGAACATTTAAATTCCCCCAGCTGTTTCTTAAAGATAGTACCAGCAAGCTAAGACCCTTGTCGTAGATTCTCAAACTGTTAGCTGAAATGTATTTTACAAAGACAGATAAAGAACCAACAAACACATCAGATTTTTCCCTTCTATGATTAATGCTGCTGTTGTGGCCATACTCGCTGCATCTGCTGTCTTAACAATAAATTATACAAATATTCCCATATACATACGTCACCTTTTACAAGGAGCATGGCATACACTTTTTTTTATTTTACCAGGTTTGTACCTCTGTAAGTTTAATTCATTATCACATAAATTAATTCATTAAACTGCAGCGTGTTATGTTTCAAGAAACACCAGGCACATGTAGTTAGTCCTTAAATGTGTAGGACATTTTTGAAGTCTAAGACTAAGACAATAGACTAAGATTATAAGACTAAGAAATAACTAACAAAACACTCCATATCGAAAAGTAATGAATAAATGGTTTAAACTTAATAGTAGTTACTTGCTATACTACATGTGACTACAGAATTTAAGTTTACTGAAGTTCAGGTAGGTTAAACTATGAACGTGACTTACTCACCACATTCTGACTCTGATCTCGAAAGGGTTCAAAACACTTATCGTTTCAGTTAGGTAAACCCCTGAATTACCTTGCTTCAACACAATCAAATCTTCACTTGGCAAAGGGGCGCCCCAGAGTTGGACTAACCAAGATCCACTTGGCTTTTAGCACAGCCAGAGAGGGGCTTTAAACGAGAGAGCACACAGATGCACCTGGAGATAGATGAGAGGAAAATCAAGGTCCTCCGGGGACACTGAGACCTCCAACTCCCCACAGAGCAGCAACCCCTGCTGGGCAAATGGATCACTCAGCCTCGGGTTCTCTCTAAACACCTTAGACCACTTAGAAAAGAAAAAAGGGCACCTGAGAGTATAATAAATCTGCCTTCGGGAAGATTTATATTTACACAGGGACAGGTTGTGAAAGTATGGTTTTCTCTTAAAGAGTGCAAAGGAAACTCATACGCCCACACAATGTCAGATATATAAGAACATGTACACAACAGTACAATATTGAAAGGCACATATAACAGTTAGAAGTAGAGTAGTACTGAAGCAATGTAGACTAAAATTATTTCGTGAAAAACATTCCATAGCTTTCTGTGGCCAATCAACAGGAAGTAATGAATTTTTAAATTGTACAGAACAGGCAAAACTTTACTGCCACATATTTATTGCTTATACAGCTGGGTCCATAAGCAATGAAGTTTTTTTATAAGTTGTCCTCTGTTCACCACCACACTGAGTTTGAAATGATGTGAGCAGAGTGAAGACTTTTAGTTTTGTTTTATACAAGGGCATCAACCATTCAGGAATTGTAGCCGTTTTCACACATACATCCCTATTTCTGTGGGTTCATAAATAACAGTAATAGCAAACTAACAAAATGACATACAAAACTAAGGTTTGCTTTTAATACTTGGATTAAAAACATTGGCTATCAATGGCTGCCTGAGGTCTGGAACCCATGGACATGCCAATACCAATGTTCTGTTGAGTTGAGATCAGGGCCCAAAAGTAGAAAGAAAAAATCAGCACATCCTGGCTTAATCTGTTTGCCGACCTGGGATAAGAAGTTGCAGCTAAGTCAAGTCAGATGTAAATAGCTGGGATAAGTGCGCGTTCAGGGCATTCTTACGCATGTATCGATCACAGAATCACTGAAAAAAAAATTGAATAAAATGTTGCTGTATATCTTTCAGCTTAGCAACTGGTTCTTATGGAGACATATGGAGACGTGAAACATATATGTAAAAAGTAAAACACAAAAAACAAACATAAAAAGAATAGCAAAGAATATCGGACTGACTGAATTAATCGATGACTGATATTATCTAGTCTAATAATTTAATAATTTTTATCTACTTTATCATCTCTAATATTTTTTTTATATACTTACTAACATATTATTACATACAGATTAATGACAATATATCTGCAGTATTTTAATGCAGGATAATTATACATAACATATAACATATTTACAGAAGACTATGGGTTATCTGTAAAACACAATCATTTCTAACAGGATTGACAACTAGTGATGTAACAGATCACTAATCAAGAGGGTTAATCTTAGTCTGGTAGTTAGCCTACTCTGGACCATGCAAGCTTCAAAGAATAAATCTTCATAGTAATTTAACTAATCTTAACTTGACCTGCTTTCACGTAATTGAAGCAAAGCTAAATTAAGCTGGGATAACTAGGAAACCCTGATTTGGCCACACAGAATAAATTTCCATGGTTTGGTTTAAGTTATCCTGTTTTTGTACGACCAAGTCGTCTAAATTCAGTTAGAATAACGGAAAAATCCTGGCTTAATCCCTTATGTTGGTTTTGCGCAATACCCCCTCAGGGGACTGACTTGGCCAACCTTGACAAACTCTTTGGTTGATTGTAGACTCTGACAATGACACACGTACTTCCTTGAGAGTGCTCTTCATTGGAGAGATGTTGTGAAAGTGCTTTTCTTCTCCATGGACAGAGTTCTGCTGTCATCTACTTTAGTGGTCTTTCGTGGTCTTTCAGTCCTTTTTCTGTTGCTGATCTGCCAGTTACTGTCTTCTTTTTCGAAATGTTGTAAATTGTTGTATTGACCACTTGTAGTGTTTTTGCTATTTCTGTGTTGTTGTTTTTTCAGCCTCTTTCGCTTGCATAGACACCTCTTTCGACATCATGTTGAGAGTTCTAATGAACAGCTACAAAATGCCTGAAAAGTAAGGGGGGAACAGGCCACACCAGACCATGTAACTGCTTGTCAGCTATTTGTTCCATTAATTATGAGCCACCCAACACTGAGATATATGTATAAAAATGTCTATAAGTCCTGATTTGTCTTGACTATGCTTACATCTTGTGTGCTTCATTTCATAGTCAGTGCGGTGGTGTAGAAACGTAAAAAAATCTAAATAAAACATATCTTTGTTCCATTACTTATGGGACCATAATATTGTTAATGTCACATAGACTCAGAAATTCAAATCTATTTCAGCACAGTTTATACACGATGTACTAAATCGCCTGTCAGTGTCTTCTCCTTCCCTCTGAAATTTGTTGATACTGTTTCACACGCTGAGAATACATTTAGAACTCTTCATTTTAAAGGTGAATCACATTTTATTATTGCATCACTGAGACTACACAGATTGTCAGTACCTCCTGTATCACCCCGTACTATTTTGAGCTCTTTATCCGTGATCTTAAGCCCTTCTCACCTTAGATGCTCTGGTTATGAGAAACAATTTCCTGTGTGCCGGTTCCCATGGAGACTTGTTGAAGACCACGATGCAGGTGTGAGTCTAGCAGTGAGGAGAAGAGAAATAGCTGAAATCCGCAATACTCAGATGGTTTGGTAAGCCAAGTGAAATACACAGCTCACCATAAACCACAGAAGAAATATATAATGTCTATCATTTTTGTGTCATTTGAGCCAGATCATTAAAATAAAGGAAAAGGTGACATTGCTATAAAACACATGTTGACTACAAGATATTCATAGTCATGTTAATGAACTTTGTGAGGTCAGACAACTCGTCTGGGACATTAGGGGGAGACGAATTTGCCAGAATTTCTGTGTGCAGAGTATAGTGGAAGGCTCCTGTTGTGACCAAATTAAAGGATCTTCTTTTGTTTGACAAACTCCACAGGGGAGATCAAGCGTAGGCAGAAATCCTTTTTGCCGCTGTTTCTAAGATTTCTCTCATTTTTTTCCATGGAAGAAAGGATGTGAGGCACTGTCAAGACAAACCCCCTGCAAAGAAGCAATTAAAAACTCGGCCTTGTGAAGGTCTCTCCGCAGTACAGCCAGAAAAACAGCCTCGTGGTCGGGTGAAATGGAAAAAGAAAAGCTTCCATCAGTTGTTTGATAACAGTAGTTTGTTACGAGTTTACCAAAACAGCAGGCATTTGCAGTAAAGGAGACTCACACGTGCTTGTCAGCGATAAAATGCATAAGACCAAGCTGAAATGCATTTCTTAGTGAGGAGATGCGCAAAAAGCAGACTTCAAAAAGCGTAAAAATAGCTTTGATACTTTAAGTAAGTATCAGACTTTTTTACAAACAGGAAGAATAAACCAGCAATGACAAGCAACCAACCCTTTTTTTATCCTTTCACACCTTCTAGCAACAATTTGGGTCAAAGTGTCCCTAAACGTACACATGCTGCTACATCGAATGTTGATTGTGCTGTGCCGAATTTGGTTATAGGGCCTGTTGCAGTTGATTCTGCACTACTGATGCAATCCAGGGTAAGGTTTGCTTGCATTACATTTGTCAGCTTCTTTCTTTGTGTAATTGTGGTGCCAATCACGACGTGGTCTGTTTGGGAACATGACGAACATTTATGGTAACGATGCTAAATTGTTGTCGTGGTGAATTAGCATTATCGAGCAGTCTGTGCATAGGGTGACATAAGAGAAACTTGTCCTCGCTTGCCGCTGCCAGTTGGCGTCAAGAAATGGGGTTTTGAGACACACAGGAGGAGTGTGGGATGGAAAGAGGATGAGAGAGATTTTCATGGGAGAGGGGGCATGATTATCACAGCACTATGACTTCAGATGGATGAGGACTCATAAAGGCAGACACAAGAGAGACAGAGAGAGAGAAAGTAATACAAGGCTGCTGTAAAAGCACTATGAACACTAGAAGATTCTTAACAAGAAAAGATTTTGATGAAGAAATTTAAAATGATTTGAAATAAGCGGTGCATTAGTGTATACAGCGTGTGTGTGTGTGTCTGTGTGTGTGTGCGTGTTTGTACCCACAGGGAGGTTTACATGGTTCCATTAATGTAATCCACCTTACATTACATTAACCATACGTAAACCACTACATTTATTGATTTAGACTTGGGTTTTTATTTAAGGATATGTTTAGGTTTTGATTAAGTAACAGATTATTATTAGGTTCAAAACAACTTAAGACAAAATTGTTTGTAGTGCTCATGGGCTGCTAACACACTTAACTATGCAATTGAATCCACTTCACGGCTGCCTCATGTGTCCTCCTGTGTCCGTTTTTGGTTGTGCACGCCCTGGGAAATGAATGCTATATATGTCTGGGAGTCAGTGGAGCCAGTGGGGTCAAAACAGCAGTTTTCATTCACTACAACAACAGTGAAAAGTTTTGAAGAGAACCTCATAATAGAGCTTGTCCACCTCATACTGTCTGTGATATTGTCATTGCCATTTTCTCTGCCGTGATCTCGACATCAACAATATTGTAATTTCCTTGAGTGTTGCCATGATTTTTGGCCAAGGATGATTAGGCACTAATCTGGCCCCTAGCTGAAATACTCTAATCCTCCAGATACACATAAAATATACATCAATTATGAGAACAATGGTGGTGCCATTCCAGCCATTGCACATGCATTAGTAAAAAGCTAGCCTATCAGTGACGTTGACTATAGAGACCTTGCTGTGATACAGAGGGGAGAGAGAAATAAAATGATTTAAATATGGGGATCACAGCACATACCTTCTTCAGAAGCAATCAGGGTGTTGCAAATGTGAAAAATTATAGAAGTCATTGTATGGAGTAGGCAAAAAAAGAAACGTGAGCAAGAACACTGTCCAACCATTCAACAAACACTAATTCACTGATGCCTTAAGAGTGAGGATCAGGGTTAGGCATGTTGTTACGGTTATGGCATGTTGCCAAGGAATTTATAAAAGTTAATGTCCTACTGTAAGCGAGAGTGTCACTGTTTTTGTTACTGCACAACCAATAGGTGCAGAAACTGTGTGATATTTGAACTTAACTTATCTTAACTAATCATAAATTCTGTCCAGGGACAGACTTTCAGCTTGTAGTTGCACCGGGGACAATTTTCACTTTGGAGATAAGTGATGTATTTTGGTTTGTAGTTTTAATACACTAGATCCTACTTGGTGTATCACACTATGTTGCCTCATTCTCCCCCATTATAGCTTATTTTTTAGCAGGAACATGATAATTTTTTATCAAATCACTATAAACTGCATGAACAGTACACGTGCTTCAATTAGGCTGCTGTATTCATTTGTGACTACAGCTGCACTCTGTTGAGAGACATTGGGGTAGTAGGCCAAGGAAAATACTATAGCAGAATGGCTAATATTTGCAAATAGCAAACATTGCAATTAGTTGCCATTGCAATTTGCATATATCAGAGCCTGTGACTGTCTGTTGTTGAGAATTTGAAAAACAAAGATATAATTTGGTATATTTTTAATTTTTAATTTCTCCTTCTGACTGACAGTGTTTACCATAACAGTCATGTCTACATCTATTTCCATTCATTGTAATGTTTGACTACTACAGAGTGAGTTTTATACGGGAACACTTAAATGAAGTCACGCACACAGGCTCCTGTTTCTCGACTTATTGCAGCATGCAGCCTATGCCTTTCCCTCAACTTACTTTCTTTCCATTCTCTGTTCTACACCATAATTTCCTATCAACTCTCAGCTCAGTCCAACACACTGTATCATATGCCTCAAAGCGAATGCTACAGAAAGGGGAACAAAATTCATATTACTTTTTGCGTTCCACATGTCAGGTCATTAATGGACGGTGAGTAGAAGTGAAAAGCAGGAGCATTTTCATCTTTGCTTTTTCTGTCTCTTTTACACTCAGCGAGGAAGCACATGTAAATTGGCTACGAAAGGAAAGGTAGAAAACAATTATGGGAGCGACGCGCCAGAGAGAAATGAGTCTATTGCTTGACCTGTAATGAAGTGGAAAGTTGACAAGGCAGCTTTGTGCGACTCACAGATTTGAATGCAAAGAAATGACTCTTCTGTACTGTCAACCAACAGGAAAAGATTGCCAATTATAAGTGCTGGCCTTCTACTGGTGCCTAGCAGGCATACTGATGGGCAAGAATGGACATGAATATTCAGTGGACATGAATATTAATGCTTAACATTTTATAGTAATGTTGCAAACAAGACCTTAATAAACGATTAGTTAGTGAATATTTAAACATGAAAAATAGTCATTAATCATACTACAAATATATGAAAATGATTCATTTTTATTGTGACAGGAGGAGGAGAATTGTGTAACATAAACCAAAACATATGAACTTTCACACGTGAATGCATTCTTTACACATATGTAGTGAATGTACATTTAACAAATAAACCTTTTAGAAGTAAACAATACCATCTATTAATAATTATTATAAAAGAATATTCAAGCAACACTTAGAAGCTGAACATTTTAGGCATCATGATGGTGGATTTATTGAAGGTGTACCTAATAAAATGACCACGGAGTGCATATGCTTAGCTAAAAAGGAATCATACAGAAACAAGTCAGCTCAGCCCATCAATTCATTACCCTGAGAATAATCAGTGATGCAGTGTATATTTCACAATTTTAGCAAATTGATTCATGCATTTATCAAACGTATTACCTGGCAAGCAGATGACTATTCCTCCAGTGGTCACTAACTCAGAATGGTCTGATGAAATGATCCAGGTGGCTTTAAAACTCCAGTTCAAGTACACTTTGCACCATATCCATCCTTGTTAACAGACCTGCTGAATATCTGTGAGTCACGCACAGCTGGTGCTCCTGCAGCTCTTGGGATATAGTGCTTGCCAGATTCAACATGAGGTCCCTTTTATTTGCCAGATAATCTCCCCCGTGGAACTCAGATTAAATATCAATTAATAAAACCCAGGTAGGCTCCTGAAGATTGTGTTTATTTGCGTTGAAATATGTGCATTACTTGATTTTTTTTTTAGATTGTGTGCAGCCTGAAACTGTGTGCTCAGCTGGTTCTGTGTTTCTGGAAGGAAAAGGATGTAGGTGTGACTGTATTTGTGTTTGTGTGAATGTGTAGGTGCAGATGTTGGGGGTGGGGAGCCTTTGTGCTGTGCTGCTGTGTGTATCCAATTCCAGTGTATTTAACGAGATATCTCACTTCCTCCTTTTTTTATCTTGATTCCATTTCTTGCCAGAACTCAGGGGAGTAGAATTCATTCACACTCATTTTTCCTTTTTCCCTTTTCTCTTTACTCTGCTGTGCACAAATTGTTACTCAGCCTTTTCTGTGCAGCAGGAACGTTCCTCAGCAAGTGATTGTCATTCAGTTTCAAATTAGTTGGGGCTGATCTACCATGCAATAAAATCTCAACATGCTGGACAGAATGACACGCTATTCAGCATGATTGTAATAGCCTGAAGTTGAGCAGGATGTGTTGTCATTGTCTTGCTGTTTGTACAGCACATTATGTGTCACCACAAAAGTTACAGCATATTGCCTTGCCTACTGACAGCTTCATTGTTTTTCAGAATAATATGTTTACATATACACAAATGTTTATAATTCATTTTGGCATGCTTCTGCTTCGATATACGTGCTTGCCCTTGTGTGCATAGAGTACATACAGTGTGTGTCTGGGTGTTTCTGTACTGCTATGCATGTGTCACAGTCTGTCTGAGTGACTGACTGACAAAAGGCCCCCTGAGGATGGAGGCATGACAATCGCTCACCCTTCCAGTGTCATTCAGCATAGTACAGGAGCCATTAACTTTTAAAGCCAGGCCTCTCTAACAGCAGGCCTCATGCCGTTTAGCCTCCCCCTCTGGAACACTTCAAATGGTCATGATGGACAGGAGTCAGACCACTGTGTCTCTTCAGGGTTGTGAGGTGGAGCACTATGCCCCTATCCCGCACTGTGGCACTGTTGGCACCTGGCTCTCACTGCGTGTGTAGTCTGTTGGACACTGAGGTCGAGAGAATGCATCTTGATTGACAAGTCTCATCAGGGATCACTTAATGGCACCACCACCTACCAATTAGAAGTCATCAAGGTCCCCAATTGAAAGTGGCTAATAAATAATGTATAGCCACAGTAATACCACATAATCTGGATATCAGAAAGTCAAAGGTGGATGCATTATTAATGGGGCCAAATTGGACTTTAATAACTGTTCCACTGAATCCCACACCGCAGCAGAATTCACTTATGTTAATATGCCTTTATTATTAATGGGCATCCATTTTGTAAAATGTTAACTGACTGGGGTGCTCCAGAGGCAGTTGCCAAGATTGACGAGCCTCGCGTCAGGGGAGAAAGAGGTGGGGGTAGCGGGCGCTTGCTTATTTATTTATTCACCTACCTGTAGCACGTCAGCCCACATCATTTTGTCAATAATTCCCTGGTAAAGCCATTAGGCACGATCACAGAGGCCCAATTAACTCTGCAATGTGTGAGATGACAATCGTACATCATTAGCCCTATAATGGCATGCAGTGCCACAGCCTCTTTAAAAACAAACATCAAGGCTATTACTGGGAATATATGCCATCGTCAACGTTGCTGCTCCAACCATTCTGACTTGTGCTCAAATGCTCTGCTGGAGATGGTGCACGTCAAGTGTTATGGGACATTAAACCAAATGTGTTTCAATGAACTACTGTGGCTATTTCAGACTGAATGCATCTTCATCAAGGCATATATGTGATGATCATGTATGTGGTATCTGCTTGTGCTGCATAGAACAAATTAAGACATATACTGCTTTGATTCTTATATATGGTATGTTGTTTAAAACAAGAGACATACACATTTGGAAAGTAGGAAGAGCAATACAAAATGTCAGAAAGGCTTCTCTGTGACCGTGATTTAAATTCACCCATTCCTCGCCTCAGTGGGAGCTCACTGCGACTTCTGAGACAATTTGGTGGAGGCATCTCTGAGGGGAACCGATAGACTAGCTAATATGTTCTCTTATGGTATTTGCATAATGTCTATGGTGCATCGCCAGAGAGCTGTTCTGCTCCAGTTCCCCCTTGTAATATATCTGGCAGCACTTCTAAAATGCAGTTGTCGCTGGCACTGGCTTACAAATCAGACGGTGAAGCCCCATCCAGAATATCAAACGAAACACAGTTTCAAAATATTTGTTTACCATCTGCTTTTGGATTATGTCCTGCACATATCAACTTGATGAGATTGATTCTTGTTTTTTGTGGTACAGAAAGTCCAGGATTTTTTCTTCCGTCTTGTCAAAGGTATTAAACTTGGAAGAAAGACACTGCTGTTGACAGGACAGCATACAGCCCTTTACTTTTGTTGGCACAGCAAATCAGCATCCTCTTAAGAGCTCCTGTGCCCCAGAGTTATAGAAATGTCTGTCCTCTAAATTGGTGGCAGAGGTAGGATCCATCTGTGTCACTTCTGCATGAATTATACTGTGAATGCTTGTCAGTCTGAATCTTGCCCTGGTTAGCATTTTTGAAGTACCTCTACACAAATGTGATAACCGACCTAGCCACCTCAGTGTCTCTATCTAATGCATTAAAGTCCATCAGTGGGGTCACAAAATATATTTCAGTGCACATGTAGCACAGTGTGTTTACATCTCAAGTTAGCTTCATCTTCTTAAGCCCCTTCTTTCATGCATATGTAAAAAAGAAAACTCTTATGCATCATTCATATTTTCATGTATGAGAGCAAATATGCAGGACAACATCAACTTTATGACCTAAACTTAGTTCAAACAGCCAAAAGCATTCAATATGCTTTTAAAAAGAAGAAATAGTAGAGGTCTGCCCTCATTAGTACCTGAGTATTTGGGGCTTTTGGTGAAAAAGAGACACTTTCCTTTGTTTCTGTTGTGTTTTTCTGTTTCACAGTCATCAAAAAAATATAGTATTTCTCTGGGGATCTCTATATAGATACCATAGGATGAAGGTTGAAATGGATATATTCAGTTTACTAACAGTCTCAAAAGATTGCATATACAGAGGGTGACATTCATTCACAATCGAAAAAGAAAGGTCGCAAAGGATTGCAAGAAAAGTCAGTGACTGATGAGGGACTCTGCTCTCCTATCACGGACTATTTGCTGCGTTTCCACTAACACTATTTTACCGGATGCTGCCCTGTTGCACTTGTAAACCCTAAAATCTTGTGTAGTAACAACCAATGTTTGTTCGAGTTGATGAACTGCCAGTATCGATGAAATAATTGACGTAACACTCAGTCTCCTCCTCTGTCACTCCCTCCTCATTAGTCATCTTGCCTCAGCGCTCAGTTGACTTTGCTCTTCCTGTCAGTGGAGGCATCTAATCGACTAAAGCGGGTGTTTTCTGCCTCAGTAACAGAAATTTGCAAGGGTATGTGAAAACGGGGGGGAGGGAAGCAGTGGAATAAAATGTACTGTAGAGGGATGGCGTGCAAGACTAGGTCATGTAAGAAAAATCCTGTTTTCCAACTTTCTGACATTCAGTCAATATATTGACAGCATTTGTCACTACAGTACAGCTTTTGGCGTCAGTAGTGAGATGCCATCCAACCCAAGCTGACCTGTCATGCTTCGATTCACTGTCGCACAGGCTCTTTGCAGGTGAAAATTGATGGGTGCTTGTGGATGAATAACGAGTTAAGGTGTCACTACAGCGACAATAATGACAAAGATGAGGGGATAATAACAGCTTTTCAGTCCAATTAAAGGTACATTTTATTTGTACTCGTCAGGGAAGTTGAGTCAATCTCTACTACATTAAAAGCTTTAAAAACTGTGTAGATTTACTGCAAAAGTATATTTATGTCATGATAGCAGCTTGATAAATAATGGCAGGTCAAGGTAAAGTGAAGTTAAACTTTGTTAAAAAATTTTCTTCCAGATAAATGAAAATACAGTAGTTACAATTTTCTGTCACCAGTTGAAATTAGTGCATTTTTAACAGGCTTTAGCTATTTTCCATCAAAAATTGTTGTAATGCCGTGGTGAAATAATATTTTTGGGGCTGTAGAAGATGTCTTCTTTAAAACAAAACAGGGTTATCTGCTCTAATGGGAACTGTAATCGACATGTCAGACTGAGATTTCAATGAACCCATGGAGCTAATGTTAGCTTAATTACCTCGCTAGCTACAACTGATAAAAACCACAAGCAACAATTATCATATCAGGTGACCATCAAAACTGATCACCAGAAGTGAGAAGGTATAGCTTCTGTCTGTTTATGTAGGTGCCTGAATAATTTCAAATAAACAGAAAACCAATGTAAAGATGTCCAAATGAAAGTGGTTTCTGTGAGGTACTGTACGTGAGATTGTTTCTTCTTTTCACAAAATGTATTTTCTGATCTCTGCAACAACCAGCTACAATAGTTGTTAAACACAACACAGAACCACATTTGGTGAATGAAATGCCACTTAGAATAATGCATATCTGTCACAGTCGCTACAGTAGCGGCTGACTTTGTTCAGATAGAGAGCAGCAAAAGAGCTGCATAACTGCAGTGAAATAATGGGGCTGTTAGGGTTTCATATGTATGTGGTGGATAATGAGCCACTAAATAACTCCATCTATATCATCTGCTGTCAAACAGTAAAACGCTGGTAATTGGATCAGACGGCACAATAGAAATGCAGAGCAAAAAAAAACTTGCAAAGTTATATTTAAAAGGAGAGAAAAAGCAGACAATGGCCTTCATGATGACTTTCACATGGGCTGTGGAGCCAAATTGCTTATTTTGGTGTGTTTGTGCATCTACACAACGATAACCAGTGAAATCATAACCAAAGCTCCTAAACATGAGGGAGGTTAGAAATGTCAAACATTCCTCTTTTCCTCCCTCCCTTTGGTATTCCATCGCTGTCTCCATTTTTTCTTGCCTCTTTTGTGCCTGTTCTCTCTCCCTTTCACTGGAGATAGAGAGGGAGAGGGAGAGGGAGTGGTGCCAGCAATGTCACGGCTGGAGAAAGCTTATCCTGGGTAGAGGGGTCTGTGTATAGAGTCAATCAGAGCTGTACAAACCCTTGATTGCCATTGACATTTACCGGGGGCCCATTTCCAATTAATCTTCAAGGGCCTCCACCTCTTGAAGCCTGATTACGATTTTCCCCCCGACAAACTGGCTAATTTGTAATTGGCCATGTGTCTGGCAGAGGAGGCTCTGCTTTATCACTGCTAGATTGAGACATGGGGAAAAAGGAGATGGATGGGGAAAGGATCCTTAATCTGTCCTTAAATTATATTCACACATACACAACAGAAAATATGACTGATCTATTTCATATGTATTTATTTGTTGCAGTGTGAAGAGATGTTTTTGTTATTTACTGTGGTTCAGCCTCACTGATTTACGTTATTATATGTCAGTACAATGTAACACATTTCAGTGGTAGAACAAACTACTAAAGGAGCATACACTTAAATCCACATCTCTCTAAAAAATTTCATGAAGGCAGTGTTTATTGCAGGACTGCTGGATTAAATTTGTTTTAGCTTTTGTACCTGCAGCGTAAAACTCATGTAAATATAACATAGTATGGGTAGGATTTGGTCTATTGTATATATTAAAAGGCACTTTGTGTATAATTTTCTATGAATATAAAATCTTCCTACTTGTTCTCATGTCATATATTTTCTGCCTATAGAAAATGTTGATAATCACAGTGTAAATTTGTGCAGTCTGTGTGCGGCTTTCAGCCCATTTATGTTAATGTCCCGAGGACAGATCCATAGGGGGGGAGGACGTTGTGTGCTTTTTGTGTCTGGCACAGAGTAAATGCAGAATATTTTCTACATAGTATATGCTGGCCTCCACACCCTGCACCTTAAGAGAATGAGAGAATAAAGAAGACAAGTAGATAAAGTGTATCTTCAGATCTTTAATACATACACTGTTTCTAGGAGAACAACAAATAAAACAAAGATACAGTCAAACTAAAAAGTTACACCGCAAGGGTGAAGTTTAACTAAACAGACAATAGTATCTGTAACCAACAAACGGATATTTTCTAATATCACTAACAAGTGATATTGTACTGTTTTGTACAATGTGCCACATTTAAGTATTTGTGTCTGTATGTGAAAACAGTGGCATGATGGCACTATCTGTAAAAGAAGCTTATCGGTTTATTCTTGACATGTGACACCAATTTGTCAAATTTAAAAAAACCTCTAAGAAGTAATTTTGAGACATCCTGCTTACTAACAATAAACCAGACAAATGCAACCAAAAATATCTTTGGCAGAGTTAAGAAAGATGGCACACCCGATTTAAATGTCACATTTCATTTGTGACATTCATACTGTACACGTTGTTGCTCCAACTTTATACGTTGTGTTGCGTGACACAGTTGTGTACACAGCTTCAAAAAATGTGTCCCGGCTGTGCTGTTCTGTAGCTGTGTGGCACCGTTACTGAGGCGCCATGCTGCATGTTATTTAGACCCTCACATATAGAGAGTAGATCATATCCTGCTGTGAACACAGCCTCATGCATACACATGCACCACCTGCATGCTGGGAGATTCTTATTCAGACTGCAAAGATGATTGTTCACAGTAGCACACAAACAGTAAAACTGAAGGAGAGAGAGAGAGCAGAATATATATGGGTGTATGTGTACATTTGGTTTCATCAAGCTCTTTTTGGATTCAAATAGATCTGCCTCTGATTTCATGGATATTATTTTGTAAACATTCCCGCACACAGAGCACCATCATTATCAAAGATGCAGTGCGTTCACACCCTGCACCTTGTGTGTAGTCGCTTTCTCTGTATCCGCTTTTCTCTCCTCTTTCTCTCTTTCTTTGTTAGACGCGCTCACAAAAGCATCTATTTTGAAAAAAAAAGTGATAAAGGAACATTGTGTCCCTCAGTCATCTGCAGACGATATCGCTCAGAGATTCTGAACTCGCACATAAACCCCCGTTCTTCTTTTTTTTTCTGACTTTGGTTCCTTTTTTCCCTCTTCTCTCTTTCTGTCTCACCGCTGCTGCTGGATCACAGAGGGAGAGGGAGGACAGTAGTGGAAGTGGGATTCCCAGACTGCCCATTCACCCAGCCCAGCCCCTGCACCGGCTTGATAACGCTGTCCCCGTCTCCCCCTTTCCCCCATCGCCACCTCCTCCTACTCCTCCCTCTGCCCCAGGCTGCTGTGCTCTGCAGACCGGTGCCCATGGCAAAGCCACCCAGGAATCTTATCTCCTGGCCAGGCTCATTCCCGGTCCTGCATGTCTGCCTGCCTGCTGCTGTGCATGCCCTCTGTATGTGTGTAGGTGTGTGTGTGTGTGTGCTCTCCACCTCCCTATTTGCAACAATGCCTTTCTCTTTCTTTCTGCCAGTTTGTCTGCAACTCTCTCCATCTGGAAGTTTACTGACTGTTGCGAATGTCTGTTCATCTGCCTCCTCACATGTCGCTGGGGTCCTGACCTGGTCATGTAGAGCGGTCTCAGTGTGTCTTACTGTGTGCCTGTCAGACAGCCAGTTTTTCAACATGCCAGCCTGAAACCCATGGCTGTCTGTGTGTCTATCTGTCTATCTCTCTGTCTTTATTGTTGTGTGTGTCTTCCTCCATTGCTGTCTATCTGCACCTGTGTCTTTCTACATGTTTTTCTACCTGTCATCTTACTGTACATGCTTGGTTGTCTCTCTATCTGCCAGTCTGTTTTCCTGTCCATATCTACCAGCTTGTGTATCAACTGTTCTACCAGTCACATCGCTGTCCGTCTCTCTGTCTGTTTTCTACACTGTCTGCCTGAAGTGTCTGTTTTCCTTTCGCTGCCTGTCAGCTTCTGTTCTTGTCGCTCTCTCAATATGCCTGTAGATTTTTTTTATATTTCTTCTGTCTGCCTTATTAGTCTTATATTAATAAGCTACATTTTCAGGACTTCAGCTCGGCAGATACAGGGAAATAAATATATAATGTAAGACGTAGAGGTATATACAATTTCAAGTTTAAAGTTGCTACAGTCTATCATTTTTATATCAACAGTATTTTCAATCACTACTGTAATTAGAAAACACAAAGATAATTACCACTAGACTCTGTAGTTTTGCTCTACCAAGCTTTATAGCATCTTTTTTCATTGCTTTATGATCCATATCATGTTTAAGATTTACTTTCTCGCGATGCTGATGCAATGTTTAGACTGAACTGATGTACAACAAGCCCTCTGTACATTACCTGCAGACAACTAGTGAACATACTGCTGTGTACCAGGTGAAGAGTCAGATATTCTATTTTATGTGGTAGGGACCAAAACAAAGTTAAAAGGAGTGTGAATATTGTGCATTCCGCAGATGGACCCATAAACCCCAGGGTCAGATTCAGGGATCCTTCTGGCCACATCTCCTGGCTCAAAGTCCAATAGAATTGACATCATCTATGTGCAGCTGTCCAAACACAATTTATAATAAAAAATAACAATGTCATAGTTATTTATTATTATTACTATTATATGATAGAGAGCCAAAGTCAATTAAGCTTTTCTTTCATCATTCTTTGTAAAAAATAAAATAAAATAATAAGCTTTAAGTTTCTGTCCATATTCTCTAAGATATGACCTATAACACCTACAGCATAAGCTATTACAAATTTAATGCATCATGATTTAAGGAAATTGACACAATGATTTAGTTTTTAGCATTTGGAAAATTACAGCTAATGTGAACTAATACCACAAGCACATGAGAACGGGTGCTTATGTCATTGTAACATAGTTTTTTTTCATATCCAGTGAACTCACCTACTCTCTCTTAGGTAATTCTTTCAGCATTTTCGCTGATATGCAGAGTCCAGTCCCCTCTGTCCTGATTTTATTCCAGACATGTCTGAATAACATGTCTTATTTTTTATGTTTATTTATTGTGCGTGTATTAATACACATATGAGCATAATATGAATCAAAGAGACAAAAAAACAGGAGAAATGTCAGTCACCAGAAACTGCACAGCGAGTGACCAGCATTAGCCACAGCCGATCTGACACTGCAGTCACATCATACATACATACATCATACAATAAGAGGAGTCTTGTAATACTGGTATTCATTTGCTAAACAGAAACTAAAGCACAATGATTAAGTTGTGTCAGTTGTGTTGATTAAAAACGTACATGTTACAGTATACTATTGCTGTTTTGAACTGAAGACTGAGTAATACTGATACTGAGTGTTCAGCATTTGTCTGTAACCTGCTTCATGTTTTTTTTAATATATTATATTATTCCTTGTGTATGAGTTGTAAATATGTACTAGTTGTTATTGTTAACTTTTTACCTTTTTACCTTATTTGTAGCTTAACTCTCTCCTGCTCTTACCCTTGTACTGCCGTAACAATGCAAATTTCCCACTTGTGCGACTAATAAAGGTTTATTTTTATTATATCTTATCTTATATCTAACTGGATCTGTGGTGGGGGATCAGTGTGAGAAGCTGCTGACCGCGGCTCTAATCAAATAACCGTGTGCACTGTGATACTCCATCAGCTGTCAGTCTCACATGGTCCTAGCTTTGACATCTCATGGTAAACTCCATTATATATGTAAACATAATCCTTGTTTCCTTGTCTACAAAGAGTGGCGTACAGGACGTTTTGTTTCAGTGATAGTGTTATTCTAGTTAAAAAACTGGAATCCATCCATGGCCATTTATTTCCTCTGAATTTCTGCCCTTGTGTCTTGTAAAACATGGATTTCTTGTTATTAGTGATGTAAAATCTACAAAACTCAATGAGATATTGAATGAACTTTTCTTACTTCTGGAACACAACCCAGATGTTCAAGTTTCACATCTCTATTGTTGCTGAACAAACAATTTATTGAACCACAATCTTTCCCTTAACTACAGTGCTTATGCTGTCTAAGCCTAACCACACACAAACTCTGGAGTTAAACATGGGTCTCTAGAGTAACAGCCCTGCACACTGTTCACCCACCATGCACACACAACCACCTCTCAACCACTCCCTTGTTGTTAATAACTCTTGACTCATTCTAAAATACATTGCATATAATACATTGCTGTTCCCTCTCATTCAATTCAATTAAACTTATATACAGTACAGGCCAAAAGTTTGGACACATTCAATTCATTCAATGTTGTTTTCTTTATTTTCATGACCATTTACATTGGTAGATTCTCACTGAAGGCATCAAAACTATGAATGAACACGGGGAGTTATGTACTTAACAAAAACAGGTGAAATAACTGAAAACATCTTTTAAATTCTAGTTTTTTCAAAATAGCCACCCTTCGCTCTGATTACTGCTTTGCACACTCTTGGCTTTCTCTCGATGAGCTTCAAGATGTAGTCACCTGAAATGATTTTCCAACAGTCTTAAAGGAGTTCCCAGAGGTGTTTAGCACTTGTTGGCCCCTTCACTCTGCGGTCCAGCTCACCCCAAAACACATTGAATGAGAAGGTGTGTCCAAACTTTTGGCCTTTACTGTATATAGCACGTCATCTCAATGCACTTTACAATGTAAAATTTAAGACCTTACACAATAAATATATGTATATATATATATATATATATATATATACATATTTGTAGAAACCCCAACAGCCCCACTTCAGGGTGGGCGGTCATCTACCTCAGCTGGTTGGGGTGAGTGGAAAGAGGAGAGAAAAAAGAACAGCGGGCAACAGAGATCAAAACAACGACAAGGAGCAGCAGACGAGACTCTGGGTAGGTTGGGAGGACCAGCAACCCCAGCTCCACGGTTGAGGATACCTGCAGAAAGATACAGAGAGAGAGAGAGGATAAAGCATAACTGGGGGGAGAGAAGAAACAAAGTTAATAATATACAATGATGGCATAAGAGTGGACAGAGAGAGAGAAGGAGGAGCTCAGTGTGATATGGGGTCCCCCAGCAGACTAAATCTATGGCAGCATAACTAAGAGATGGTTCAGAGACACCTGAGTCATCTCTAACTATAAGCTTTATCAAAAAGTTAAGTTTTAAGCCTAGTGTTAAAGGTAGAGAGGGTGTCTGCCTCCCGAACCTGGATTGGGAGCTGGTTCCACAGGAGAGGAGCTGGATAGCTAAAGGCTCTGCCTCCCAGTCTACATTTGGAAACTCTAGGAACCACAAGAAGACCAGCACTCTGAGAGCGAAGTGCTCTGCTGGGATAGTAACCTCTATGAGGTCTTTAAGATATGATGGAGCCCGATCATTTAGTACTTTATAAGTGAGGAGAATAATTTTAATCTCTGGTTCTAGGTGTGCAGACTCAACCTGATTAGAATGACTAGGGTGTTGGAGCTGATGTTAGCTGTCAGTGAAAGGTAGGGTACATCCTGGACAGATCACTGTAGACTGCAGATCTGTAGTGTGTTATGCAGATACCTAAATAGACTGGATCAAACTGATGAATCAAATTCCATCTGTCTGATCCAAACAGTGAGTCAAGTCAGGTTATGTATACACTGATACACTGCTACTGCAGACGTAGAACAATGGGAATGGAAGTAGCTCAAAAAGAAATCAGCACCATGATCCTTAGGGAGTTTTGCACCATGAAAAGACCAAAGTCAACAAACGCCTTTTGCCCAATCTCCTTATCCTGTCTGTGGCACTAAGTAGTAGTAAAAATATACTATAAAACAATAGATCATAAATATGTTGTAATATTTTTAATTTTATTTTTTAAATGCTAAGTAACTTCGTAGAGCAGCTGGGCACTGTAGGTTTCTGCAAATGTTGGTCAAACAGGTTTTAGCAGCGTTGTTGGGGGATGATTTTAGCTGTTTTTCAATATTTGGTGCTTAAGTGAGTTTTATGGCACCAGGATAGTGTGTGGAGGATTAAATTAGAATAAACTATGTGATGAACATGTCAGCTGTTGTATGTGTTTTAACATATTTTACAACAATAGAAACCACTGTTTGGCTAAATAGGTGATACTTAGATAGGCACAATTCAATGTTTTTTGAGCTTTTCACTGAATTTGTTGGCAAGATCAAAACTGAATATCATCAGC
This sequence comes from Ctenopoma multispine, assembly GCA_034779795.1. Taxonomy (NCBI): domain Eukaryota; kingdom Metazoa; phylum Chordata; class Actinopteri; order Anabantiformes; family Anabantidae; genus Ctenopoma; species Ctenopoma multispine. Next base: position 7,655,410 of record JAUYWH010000022.1, on the reverse strand, counting down.
CTTATAGTTAAAGTGCTAAAACAGTTTCCTGGTACAAATCAGATCTGCTGTGTTTCTGCCTGCATGCCTGTGTGCAAGAAAGTAAACCAGCAGTGACATGGTTTGATTTCTTTGTGTGACTTTCACACAGCACAATGTGTACATGAACCATTATTCAATTACATCAGACAACAGAATGGAAGGCGTACATTACCTTGAAACTCCAGGATATGACAAGAAAAACAGCTAGAGAGAGAGATAGATGCCCCAGAGCAGTCATCGTCTCAAAAATTGACATGAGTAATAATCAACGTTTCCACCGACACGCCATTCAAATCTCCTCCCATCGACATCTTTGATATTGCTCAAGGCATTGTTCATTTGTTGTTCCACACGTCCGTCATGGTACAACTAGCCCCCGACACCTCACATCCACGCACCCCTACAGAGACACACTCACAGACGCGCACACACACACATGCATACACTTCTCATTCTTCCCTGTCTGTGGATGAAATGACTATTGACGTTTGGGCTTGGATTTGAAATGTGTTGAAACAGAAGAAGGTGGCAGGAGCAGCGGTGGTGGTGGTAGCGGTGGGGATTAGTCTGGACATAAAACAGCTCTACCCTAGGAGGGCAGTGAGTTGGCCATTTCACAGAGGGTAGTCTCGGATATTATGTTCATTCCCTTTCTTTGTAATTTTATTAATAGGGAGAACATTAATCCTCGCTCAGCCTGAGACCAGACGTCTGTAGTGGAGCAATTTTTTTTCGGTGGGTTACAAGGATTTGTTGTTCGTAGTGAGAGCAGGCTAGTTTTTAGATTTTTTTTTTCTCTGCCACATTGACGTCACTTTCTTTGTCTTCGAGTTTGTATTCCTGCTGGAGGATTGTGTGACTGTGTGTTCCCAAAAACACAAGAAATGGGGGAGAAGCATGAGGATTAAGAAGGGGGAAGCATGGGGATTGAAAAGACACTGTTGTGTGTATGTCTTTACTGCCTCTTTAGGTATGTTTACCTCTCTGTGATGGAGGTCAAACACATTATTTCTCAATCAAAATACTGACCCATTCTATCTGTGCTTTCTTGATTTCGCTTCATTTAACAAGGATAATAAAGATTGATGTAAATATTCCATAAGACATATCATCAGTCAGCTAATGATGTTTTGTTGATTACCACATTAGCGCGCCTAATTCTACCTTCATATGAAGAATTACAGCAAACATGATGTTAAAACTGAATGTCTAATGAAAACGTGTAGCTTCTTTGCTTTGGTCGTGCTCACTGGGTCATTCTTGTTACAGCGAAAATGAGGCCGCTCATTCTGAAGTCAAATGAAATTTAACATCAATAAATCATTACCATGTTAATTTTGATTGTCATAAATCACCGAAAATAAGCAAGTTCATCTCTAAGAAAATTGGCAGCTCTATCGTTAAAGCAGAACAAGTGAACAAAAAAAACTTCCAGTATTTTTGCAATGCCATTAAAAAATGTATATTTCCTCTTATGTGTCTGTGTGTTACTGATAATTTACTTGTACAGTTATGGCCAATACATCTGAATTATAAAATAGTTTTTCAGTAGAGAGATTTAACAAAAGGCGTCTTAATATGGAGAGTTGTTGCTGAAGCCTTCAGTGAAATAAGAATCACACAAACAAGGTTTTTGAGGAAGATTTTCTTTCTAGCCAGGAAATTTTTCGTTATTTCAGCTTTGAGGTTTTGCTGCATTCTTTTTATTGTAGTTTGGTAACGGCAAATACCAGAATGAGCATTACAAAATGTAGCAGAGAGTAGAAGAACATAGTGGAGCAGGGAGGAAGAGGGCTGGGCAGTAGGGGTGGGTGGATTGATCCAAATATCAATAGTATCGATACCAATGTTGGTATTGGTTTCCGATCGATACTAGCATGATGGGATCAATACTGTACTTCAGTGCGACTGTTTCATCAGAAAGCTCTTCATTCATCTACAGGCACACACTAACCCTATTGTCAACATGCAGGATGTCTGATGTGGCAGATTTGTGCAAAATCGCATATTAAAATATTAAACCGATGTTTGTAATAAACTGCTGTTCATCAATCAAAACTCATCAAAACCCTTCTCTGTTCACTAGATTAATATAGGTTTGCTTGGAATCATTCATTTAGTAAATTGATGCTGTGAGACAATCATGTAACCGAAGAACACCAGTTCCACCAGTTGACAAATGATGATATAGGCGTTGATTTTATTCTTCCACCTCCTATGAAAATAAATACATTTATACTACCTGAAAACAGTGACACATTTAACATCAGCTTGTCTGATATGTCATTTTTTAAATAAAATAAGGCTTCTTCTTGGACAAAGCAAACCCTCCCGGGAAATATTTCCACATCTATAATCATTTGAATCAAGCTTCCTTTTTTTGTTGGATAGAAATTAATGGTAGCGAAAGCATCAATTCCACAACATGCCTCAGAGACATCTGGTTCCCTGCAGGCTTTTTGCTGCACTTCCAGGCATGTGCATTCCCTTTGTGTTTGAGACAAGGGAGCAGAGTAATGTCGTGTAGAGGAGATCGATCCGCACTGGGAAGTGTTGTCTCTGCCTGTGCATGACATGAGGCTCTAACATAAAGTGAGGTCACCCAGCTAGAGTCAGGCCATACCTGTGACCATTAAGCATGTGTGTGTGTGTTCGTTTGCACACATATACATGCACACAATACAAGCACACACGTGCACATTTATGCATACAAATCCCAGCACCCAAATTCTAACATGTCAGACACTCCTTCATCTTTCTTTTGAATAGATTGTGTTTATGAATTTTTCCTAACTAAAGTTAGTTTTAAAAATAGCTTATTTTTTTCAGTTTTTCAACACTAACACTAATGTGAAGATCACACCTTTCAGATTATGTATGTGTGCGTGCAATTGTGTAGGATGATGTTTCCTTGGAAACATCTCCTTGCAGCATCACCCCAGTTAACTTGCCTCTCCTAATGATTCAACACTTAACTAATGAGGTCTAGGTGGGTAATTAACAACAGCACCAAATAGTATTTTTCCTTCTTTAGGCACTGGGGCATATAAGAACAAGATAACATTTCTCACACAATATTTAGCTTTTTGAGAGCACAATAAGTACCCTGTGACTATGTAGAGTGTAAAGATCTTGTTTTAGATTCAACTATATGAATATGAATATTTTTAGAATGTGCTTTTTCTCCATAAGCAGCTCCCATGAGGTAATCTAACCCTGTCGTGTAGTCAATATATAAGTCATACTGCTTAAAACAGAGTAGTTTTAATACATTTTTCTTGTCTGCTACATCAGTGAGTTGGAAAGGAAGATAGTGTGAAGGCAACACTGAACCCAGCACTTGTGATGTGTCTTTCCCTGTGGGCTTACTATATCCAGATTAAGGGAGAGTTCACAGGCTCGGCGACAGGCTCCAGCACCCATATCCAATCAGACGGTTCCCTCGGGGAAACCATGTGGTGCACACATATGTGGCCACAGCCTCACAGCATGGCACCATGGTGTCCTCCAGGAGTCCTCCACGAGGATCACGGGAAGCTGTGAGCAAGAGTGCAGCTCTTTGAGAGAAGGCTGGCTGATATATTTGAAGATTAAGCAATGGATTTGTGAACACTGCCAAAATATGTCATGGTTTACATTATGTTCTTGCTGCAGCGTGAGCATGAAGACAAGGGGAATGTACTTGTGCTGTCGTCTGCCTTTTCGAAGGCTCCCACTCTTCAAGGCTCTCCTTCCTTCTGCTCAAAAGCTTTTCTGAAAGTCTATTTGTAACACTGCTAACTTCTTTCCCGCTCCCTTTATCCGACAACACAATACGGGTGCTGTGTCCATGTCTGCGTGCGTTGTAATGAATCTGTGCATCTGTGTGCGTCTGTGTGAAAATGCTTTATGTGGTCGGCATGTTTGTAGCACTGCCAGCTGAAGAATGAGTCATATTTTCTCTTTCAAAAGGAGACACAAACTGTATAATGTACATCCACCTCCTGAGTAAGATGTTTGGGAACAGCTTTCTCTTTTTCTCTTCTTTTATTCTGTCCATTATGGCATTTCTCCACTGCACCTTCGTGTATATATATATATATATATATATACTTCTTCATGATGTTAGGACAGTATTACATTTTATGAACAACCTCACACAATGACGTTGGTCTCTAGAAAACCAAGTAATCCAGTACCACTCCCAGATCCATCACACTCGATCTGTGTATGAATGAATCACACTATGCTACCATTTTCTTCTCATCTCCCTTCCTGCCCCCTACAGAACTGGAGCAAAACCACAGCTTATATTTTCACTGACAAAGGAGGTGACAGAGAAAGGAAAGTGAAAAGGCTATAATAAATGCTAAGGGAGAGGTACAAGGAAGGCAACGCAGCATTTGAAAACTGTAACCTTTTTCAGATGCTGATTTAGTATTCATTATTAATGACCTTTCCCTACCTGAGCAAAGCTGTTGCCCCTTTGTGTTTGTGTCTGCCAGAAGCTGAGGGCAGATGCTACGGCCTTGTTCGGACTTGTCGGCGGGTGGATTTCTACACTTTATCCATGTGTCTTTTGCACAAATACCATTTAATTTGTCACATCAACTCTACATACTGAGTAAAAACTTATACAAACGTAGTGGGCGAGACGTAGCGTTTCAAAGAGGCATGGTAGACACAAATTAGGACTCAGACAGGTAAGATAGTGTTCTGCTATTTACTTTGTCTGTCTCTAACATGCAGGAGAGAAGACAGGCAGTCTTCCCTGCTCTCCTCTCAGTCATCTTGCATTTACCGCTTTCTATCTCATCAAGAAGCATTCTCATGCTAATTGAACTTAAAGAGCAACCATGCGTACAGCACAGTGTGAGTTTGCAACTGTGAATGTGTGTGTGTGTCTGTGTGTGTGTTTGTGTGCGCGAACAATCACCTCAAATGTGTTCATTCAGGCTCGATATTCTATTCACTGTGCCTACACAGTGACAATCATTCCTACACTGTGAAAGACATAGTCCTAAGCACATTCAAACTTCACTGCCTGGCAGTACAGTAAAACTGATCTATCTATCTATCGCTCCACCTGTCTGTTTATCTAGGAATCCCTTCCATCATTCTGTCATTCTTTTGTCTGTCTGCCTCCATTCATCTGTCATTATCAGACAAAAAATGTAACACATACTTCCTCTCCCTAGCTGATAAGACTCTACACATCACTCAGGAGCAAAACCACAGGAGCCTCAGAAAGACACACATGCACCAAACTCTGCACAAACTCACCTCAATTACACCATTATTTCTTTTGTTGTCATTTTTCTATCTAAGACTTGAGACATATTTCTGCACTGCCAAATTATGCCAAATTATTATATTGCAATCACAGGCTCTTCTCTGTGCCAGGGATTTAACTGTGCCGTCAATATTCACTATCACTTCCCCTTGGAAGCTATAATTAGACTACTTACTGGTATTGGGACGGTATTGTGAAGAACTTAAGCCAAACCTAAGTCTCCCAGCCAACTGTGTGGAATGAGAGCTTTGAGAAAAACAATTAAAAGACCTTGTTTTGCCGTCATGAAGTAATGCATGTGGCTGTAAACGTGCCAGACCCTGTGGCTCTCTGATATACAGTGGTTCATTTTGAGGTTGGCTTAATCACAAAATGCATTCTTAAGGAGCTCTATGGAGTGAGATACCTATGAAGTTACCCAGAAAGTAAAAACATCTTTCTAATCAAAATCTGCCATGAAGACATTCATGATAAAGATACTGAGTAATTTTAAATCTATAATCCTTAAGATTTCAAACCTGTGCGATCTGAGCCACTTGCCCTAGATATTCATACGTTACTTTAATAATTGGTTTCCTCTTCATGTGAGATCAGTGCAAATCTTTAAATTTGAAGCTACATTTCACAAAATGGCACGACATACTGAAAATTATTAAACATGTCAGCTACATTAGTATAATCTGAATACTGTTTTCTCTGAAAGTCACACAGTCAAAACTGAACATTTTAATGGATGGATCTTTTGTGAAGACGCAGTGACGTCTGGTTTTAAGTGGATGATGCTATAGAGGTTTTTGTGAACATAGATAAATTAAAGTTTTCTTGCTTGTAGTTCGCAGTCCTTACGCTGAACTTCTCAACAGCCTACAACTGCGTGCATCAGAAAAGTGGTCATAAAAAGTCCAATCAACAGTCACCTGTGTGGCAATTCTGTCACTACACAAAATACATTAAAATAAATAATAAATAACACAGCAGACAGTGTCACTTGAATTGCAGTCCAGACAGTGACTCATTTAATATGACAGCCAAAACAAAGTATGACGTGACTGGGTGAATGGGTGAAACACCTCTATAGAGGTTTCCTAGCAACTGATTTAGCCTTTGCTAGATGTTTCTTAAGCTGTAATAGTCCTACTTAATTTAGTAAATCACAGGTCTAAAAAAAGCTCAACATTATGTTCAAGCACAATAATGAATTTATCACTAACTTTTGGAATCAACTGCAGCTGATGCATCAGATCACATGTGTAGGTATCTGTGTAGGTATAAGTCCAGGAGTGGACGTCAGACCTCGCCACTAATGATAAACTGAATGTAAATAGATCCAGTTATTGTTGGACTTGAAGATTAAAACTGTTGTGCTCATGGTTATTGTAATTAGAGTTAGAGTAACGGTTGGGATGAGGTATTTAGTTGTGATGGTTCAAAGGAAAGAGCCATGTGTGCATGTGTGAGACATTCCTGCTACTGAATAAAATATCAGACGGAAAAGGCCAAGGGGATTTCTGGGTTCCATGAACAAAGATGGGCTCATATTCGCTTTTGTATGTTAGTTTGTTCACTTGTCTGGCAGCCATCACAAGTGAATCTCAGCAATCTAAAAAAGTAATGTACACACACACATGAATGAGCACAAGCACAGAGTGTTCAGACACGCTTCCACACACGTGTGATGACACATACACTACCCCTCATTCGTACTGTAGACATTTTTTGCCCAGGGGTATACCAGAGAGCCAGGTGTTATCACACTCCCCAGTGAGTCCTACTTTCTTCCCCTGAGCAATTAATGACACATTGGAGTCAGAAACTCTGGCCCCAAAATGGCTGCCTATCTGGAAAGGAGGTGTCACATCACCCTGACAACTAGGTCAAGACTTCACCGTATCATCGGTGTGCACCAACAAAGCCAGAGGTCAGAGTTCACCTCACCTGGTGACTTCTCTGTGAAATTGATCTGTTGTAGTGGAAATGGGATTTCAGCGCTGCACGATTCAGACAGCAGCCAGACACTGAAGACATGTTCTATCTTAAATGATTGACTAGATGACTCACAATATCAGACACGACAATACAGGTGTATAGCCGCAAAGGAGCAGTAACATTAGGTTAATTTCCTGCCATTTTTCTGATTGTGAGATCTTGTGTGTGGGTGCATCTATGTGCCTAAAGCTGTATTTATACAGTACGTGCACAGCCCATGAGAGTGTATGTGTGATTCTGTCAAGAAGCTGGTGTTTGTCGAGAGACTTGTGTTTTTGGGGCAGCGAGTCAGTCAAGGAGAGGAGCTGTCAGCATGGCTGATCTGTGCAGCCGGCATTCGGCACAAACAGAGACGCCCACCCATGTCAAATGTCACAGCACTAATCTCTTTCCAATGCAGCCCAGGTATAACTGCAGGGGCGAGAGACAGACACACCTCATTGCTCCACAGAATGAGTTTACCAGGAAAGTCTGCAGTTTACAAATCTACAAGCTTCATTTTAATGAAATCCACAGAAACGTGTGGTTATTGTTTTGCACTTAGATGTATGCTCATTTTAGAAAAATTTTGGGCAGCATATGTGTTATGCAGCAATTTTCTATGTCTTATAAAGAAAAGAGGATTGTGTGGCTGGTAATATCTTTCACTGCAACCCCATTTAAACTTGGCTGAACTTGGTTTATATGCCTAAAATTAAATTATTTGTATTTCCCCTGGTCACTGGTGTGTGATGCCTTGCTTGTGTGTTAAATGTGTTTAGCAGCACTTTATGGACCTACACAGTAAGTGTGTGCCAGTTTGTCAGGCCTACCGTTTCCTACAGTACTGTGTGTATTAAACTAAACAAAGGCTGCAAGACATGTTTAGTCCATAACTCTGCTGGAAGGATATTTTGCAAATTATTTTAATAGTTCTAATGCATTACTGAATAAATTTGTGGCTTTGTTTGTTTTTGCCCTAGGGGAGGTAATACGCCGCATCTCATCCCAGTGTCAACAAACTTCCACTGTAAGACTATTAATTCCACACATGACCCAATAAAAAGCATTTTCCTCCAGAAATTAAGAAATATTCCATCTTCCAATTACCAGCTATGTTTGCATGAGTTTCTGCATATTTGTTAGTTCCTTCATGAACAAATAATTGCGTATATACTTAATGAGAAACTTTGCTTATAATAAACATAATTCCACATGTGATGCGGCGTTTAAATAAAATGAGACTCAGATGCTGTGTGTAGACAGAAAAAACACAGAGTACATTATGAAAGACAGCATGTGGCATTCCTCTTAATCTGTAGCAAACTGGCGCTAATTGAGTTAAAGAGGTCCTCCCTGCCCTCTTCGTCCCTCTAAACTTTCACAGCATTTAGTCATGCACCTGCCATTCCCTCATTCCTTTGCGCTCTTCCCTCTAAATTACTGGGAGGTGATATACAACCTGGGTGTCCCAAGGCTACAGGAGATTTAGAACTTTGTCCCATATGAAGGAGAGGTGAGAAAAGACATTACTATGCAGAATAGGTAATATTGAAAACGCCAGAGCTCTTTATGGCGCCCCATGCTGATTATCAATCTATTTGTGTAACTTGGCTACCTAGAATTTCATTTCCCTTTTCATTTATTTGCCTTGCTGCAACCGTTTACAGAGCTGAAACTGAAAATTGAAGCTATGACGAGCAAGGGAGCAATATTCCAAGGGCAAAATAGGCTTCTTCTGCTGTGAGGTTCATTCGGGGGGGGGGCGGAGGAATGGAGTGACCTCTTTTTCATGAGCCCAGTGAAATATTTTAAGAAAAGCGGTGGGTTGACATATGGTCATATACACCGTGGAAATGGAGTCTTCTCATTGGACCTGAGTTTTTTTTAAGTGTTCTTGAGGATGTATACGGGTTTCTTGCCTTTTAAAGGACCAACACTTGTCAGCATGGCCCTGTATTAAATTCAGAACCATGGACAGAGACATATGTCTGTCAGTATTCCTGCTTTTTCTGATGCACCAACATGGCCGTCTGTATTTATTTCACTGACTTTCTGAAACTATGTATTTATATGTGTTGAAATGAAATTTCGTGGGAATGTATGGAGCTCAGAGAAACAGAATAAATGCGAGCATTGTTTGACAGACCGAGTGCTTTGAGTATCGCTCTCGTCGTGCCGGTGCAGTGGGCATAAATGATTTACAAGAGCTGCACAGTCGTATTTGAGTATACCCAAACGGACTGAAATAAGTACCAATTGGGGAGCGAAGAGAACACACAGTTACACGTCTTGCTCGTTAATTGCGTGTTATTATTATCAGTCCGATGGGCTCAGTCACCGGCGCCATTTCACTCCTGGCGACACTGAAAACATAGTGGCATTCATAGTGGCTCACAGGTAGGCTGTGTGACGAGACAGACCGTGAGGGAACCATCGCCGCGCCGTACCTTACATAATCATTACGCCGGTGCCCACTGAACACAATTACCATGATTTGTACGCTCCCATTTCACCCTTGTATTAAAAATATTGCTGGAGCTAAGTCAGGCGTGAGCGCAGGCGAGGCTGCCGTGGTGAATGGAGTGTGGCCCCGAGGGAAAAGCTTGGAGAGCAGAGCACGGTGTCATGCCAAAGAAAGCCAAGTCCTCCCGCCCCCCGCTGGGGCCCGGTCATGCCGTGAGAACGGAATGACATTACCGGGCCATTTAGCTGGCGGAAGAGCAGAAAGAGGTGAGAGAGACACCGAGTGTGTGTGTGTGTGTGTGTGTGTGTGTGTGTGTGTGTGTGTGTGTGTGTGTGTGTGTGTGTGTGTGTGTGTGTGTGTCGCTTTTGTTATTTAATGGTTGGCTAATGTCTGGGCGGAGGGGGGAGGGGGGGTATGCCTCATAGCCAGACATGGAAACAAAAAGGTCCACATCATGAGTTCTGGATTCCGCTGCTCTGCTGTGAATGAGGCCTTTAGAGTGCGCAGTACACTACCAGGTGTTTGTGTTTCTTTGATATGAATTTAACATATAATCATATCCAGGAGATGTATTTATCACGCATGTTCAGCAGAAGCCTCCTCAGCCTGATCTCCTGCCATACATACTGTAGTAAGGCTTTGCGTAAGCGAGTCTGTAAGAAACAGGTTGAACCATAACAGTAGTTACACTACTTTACCATCATTTCCATATTTAAACGGCCTCCCCAGCTTGAAAAGTCGCTGTCACTAATGTATTTTTGCTGACTGCTGTACATGACATTCATCAAGCCGGATGAATGTCATGTACAGGAATATCAGCACTCTTATCATCAGCACATTGCCATGTCCTCCTCGGTTATGCTCGTTGTCCTTTGGGAGCAGAGATAACATGGACTGATTCCCGAAGGAATACATCAGGACATCCAATGATCTCAACTTAGATGTCACGCCGGTGCTCTACAGCACGAATTATCTCTGAAATATCTGATATCACAAATACATTTATGTCATTATAGGTTGGTCCCACTTTTACAGTGAACGTCTCTGTTTGCACCTTCTCCACTCAGAGCTGCGCAGCCTCGCAGATTAGGGACTAAACAGGCTCCCGTTTGTCTTTGGGAGTAAGAAGGTGCTCATTGCCATGTGAAGACCGCTCCGTCCTGACACATGCGTATACGTGGAAAAATGTAACACGTTTAATCATTTTTCTATCCTCTAAATCAGTAATGGGCAGTTTCATTTCTCCGTCGCCATGTGGGTCAGTCACAGAGGCGAACGCGCTTTTTAATGTATGTGTGGGTCTAGGTGTTTCAGAGGCTCCTCTCTGAGTGGTATTTAATATCAACACCTAACTCAGTCAAACTTAGATTTTCATAAATCAAGGACTGCTAAAGTAATCAGACTGGCCATTCTCTTTTTGATTTAAAACTGATTGATGACTACGGGTCTACAGTAAGCTCAAAATTAATTTGATGTGGAATGAATATTGGATGACCTATGGAAATCTAAAAATGCTTCCTATTTTCGTGCATTTTTTTAATCTGTCCTTCTCTTTTGTGCTTTTTTTTTTCCTTCCATGCGCCCCCTCTCTACGCCACTCGGCGGTGCTCACAGACTTACCCTTTCTGCAAAATCACAATGCACATAACTTTGGAGATAAAAGTGGAAGCTAATAATACACTGCATCACCGGTGTAAAACTTGTGTTTGTTCTTAACAATAATGAGCAGCCGGGACCCTCAGAGGAATCGTCCGCCGGCGTTTTTGAGTTTCGCCTGCGGAGCCGCATTTCAGCACCACAGAGCTGTCCAGCGTCCTGGACCGAGGATACGAGGCAGCGAGGAGCGAGGAGAGCTGTGCGATGACATGAAATGTGAATTAAACACAAACCTCCTGAGAGCGACATCCGCCTTTTTTTTTTCTTTTCTTTTTTCAATCACACCCTGTCTACAGCGTATGTCGGCTTCTGCATCAGTTGAAACATGTCAGGTGTATTTTGTCATTCAGACTGTTTCACAGCTTATAACAATTAAAACGAGCAGTGTGCTCGTGTCACAAAGCAGTAAATTGTTCGTGAGTTCGTGGATGTGTGGTTATTTGCTCTGAGTTGGAGCACAAAGGACCGTATTCTCTATATTTCTCTATTTATAGACCCTCTCCCCTTGGTGGAATGTACCACTCCGTCCTCGAATACGAGAAGGGGGACAGAAAACGCTGGCTTTGACTTATGCTGAGTTTGTAGTGGTCCCCCTTTATCCAAACCTACCCGCTGTTCCGGCAGAGATTGAGCCGGCCCTGTCCGTTTAAACCGAGAAGACACCCATACCGACTCCTCAATGCAAAAAAATAAAAGGGTGCCAAGGAGCTGGGACGAGGGAACGTGGGTGTAAATAGACAGTGAACGCTCTTGGTCTCTCTCTCTCTCTCCCTCTCACTCTCTTCTCTCTCTCCCTCCCCCTTCTCTTTTCTCTCTCTTTCCCTCTGTCTCTCTTTTATGAAATCAATGAACGAGTTATTGGTTAGGACATAAATATAAGGAATCAAAGCCTTCACCGGGACCAACGGCACTGCGCGCTTTTGATATGCGTCTTCGCCAAACGCTACATGTGTTTTCACATCAATGTAAATATTGGCTTTGATAGGACGAGAGCGGAATCAGCTCTGGCACGACTTGGTCTCGGAACCAAATTTTGACCAAGACTTCCACCAGCTTTTTTTTTTTTTTTTTTTTTTTTGAAACATAAAACGAGACTCCACCACATCATCTGCTTCTGTTGTACCCATCCTAACTCACTGGCCGGTCCGAAGATGGCAACTTTAACCAACGGGCAGGTGGACGGCACGGTGCACGGTGTCGGTGTGGTCTCCGCCAGCACGAACGGGCTCGTGAACGGATTAAGCCACAGCCACAGTCCGGCGGGCTGCCCGGCCACCATCCCAATGAAGGACCACGATGCCATCAAACTCTTCATCGGTCAGATCCCCCGCAACCTGGACGAGAAAGACCTCCGGCCCCTCTTCGAGGAGTTCGGCAAGATCTACGAGCTCACTGTGCTCAAGGACCGCTTCACGGGCATGCACAAAGGTGGGTTATGCCCATATTCCGCGACACAACTACAGCTCTACTTGTTTTTGCCAGTGTGTGATTTCTGTCACACGTCGTTGAGAGTGAGGATCGTAAATCATGCGGGAGTTGATGGGTTTAAATACACGATTATTTGCACCTTGTGCAATTTTCTGTAGCGTTGAACACCGAACGACTTAATGTATGTTGTTGACGGATTTTGTGGCACAGAAATGATTTTTTTGTTGTTGTTGTTCTTGTTGTTTTGTTGAGTTGTCATCGGTTCTCAGATTAAATTAAGTGGTTCGTTTTCTGCCGTGTTGAGAAAAACATATCCAAGCATGCGAGTGTCACGAATCGGGAGTCACGACAGCATGAATTTATGTAGGGTGATATTAGGAGGAGCAATGTTCCTGTTTAGACAGTGTGTACGGGAGTGTTCACACTCGATTGTAAACGTGCTTTCATTCAGCACAGTGCTAAAATCCAGGCCGTTAACCTCACGTTTTCACGTTGCAATAGCGGAGAGGTTGTGTTTGATTGCCCGCAGCACCTTAACTCTCTCAGCGTGTGTGTGTGTGTGTGTGTGCGTGTGTGTGTGTGTGGAGGGTGGATGGGTTGTGGGGTGGAGGGTGATGTAGACTGCGAACACATTGTACTTTTGGGAGGTGCTTTAAGCTTTTTTTTTTTTTTTTTTTTTTTTTCAGGTTATCAGATGTCGGTAATTATAATTATCCCACATTGACAAACCGCACAAATAAATACCAAACAAAATGCTTAATGCATTTTATATTTAAAAAATGATATAGACTTGAACACGTTTTAACAACGTTCATCTCTCTACTACCAAAGTCTCTTTTTAAAACTTTTTCTAGTGTATCACAGAGCTCATCCATTTGTCTCAGTAATGATGTCAGTAAATTATCAACAACTTCTGGCCTCTTGCTGTAAAATTAACACCCAGCCTTGTACTTCTGATGCAACAGGGATGATGACGATTTAAGCCTGTATGTTATTTTCTACTCTCAAGGGAAGGGTCATTCTCTGCGAATCACCATCTAATGAGAGGTCACTAATTGATCGGCTATACCTGCAGGACATCTCCCGGGGGAGCAAAGTACATTAGGAATGAGTTATCTCTTTTTGGGACCCCACCCCCACCCCTTTAAAGCCCCTTCTTCTCAGTGTAAATGATGTGTGACATGTACCGTGTGTCAGGAAATGATTATGATACACAAATAGCTCCAGAGGGTGGAGACTGTCTGTGGGCATGGGGGGAAACCGAAGAGATGGAGAAGGAAAGGAGGGGGGGGGGTATCTTTTATTAATAGCCCAGCTGTAGTAGCGACTCCCTCTTGGACGGTTAATCACCAGTGGCCCCAGAACTATAGGCACGGCTCACCAGCTGATTCTAAGAACTGTCTCCTCACTGCGATATACGGCCCTGCTATCTGGGCCGGGCCCCCGCTTTCATTAGCAAGCCCCCGCTGCGCTCATATTTTAACTAGCTGGAGGCACTAGCTACTCCCAGGCTCACCAGCTCACTGGCTCACTGCAAGCTTCTGAAGGCCGCGTTCCCTCTGCAGACTACTAACACCTTCCTGAGGTTTCCACAAAAGATTCCCAAATTAGCAGTAAAATACAGCACGTCCCACAAATAACAGGCAAAGTGACTGACTGTGCACACTGCTGTCACACTGGTTTTATTGGGGAATACACAGCCTAACGTGAATCAGGTAGATTAAGCTATCACAGCAAAAAGTTTAAGAGAGAGTAAACACACTCACAAAGAAATATACAAATATTGGGAAGATGAGTAATTAAGGCTCCATCAGTATTTTAAATCCATCGCAACTGTTAATGATGATGGCGGTTTTATATGTTGAAACATTTACAACCTTGTCATTGTTGTCTGCATTTCTACAGTTTGACTTTGGTGGTTTAATAAACTGCACATTTTGTACCAACATGCTACTCTCTTCCACATCTCCTGACCATCAGCTACTTCGTGCCGTTTGCATTTTTCAGATCCCTGCTATAGAGTGGAGTCAAACCTAAGGCATGATGACCCTTTAAGGTGTGAAATGCTCCAGTGGAGTGAAGTCTATAGAGCTGTCGACCAGAAAACTCCTGTTCTATTCTTCTCCTCCATGTTTTCTCCTCTTCATTAACTCTGCTCAGTTCTTTCATTCTTAGCTTTCCCTGTTTCTCCTTTTTATCTCCACTTTATGTACTCGCACTGACATGTTGTCTTCTCGGCGATGGTGCATCATGTCCTGTAATGGCCGCGGTGGTACAAAGCCTCAGCTTGAACTGTAGATTGTAGATGATCAACTGCCACTTCCTTTACAATTTTGTTCTACCTTTGGTTTTTCAGATAGCACATTCTTGGTGGCTGTCATCACTAACAATGTAATGGCTCGTCTGGGGACGCTGTTGCATACATTTAACTTAACCCAAAGAGACATGGCACTTTTACAAAGAAATGAGCATGGTTTTCAGTGTGATAATACAGAGCCTATTCTGCTGTGGCAGGTAATAAAAGGCCCTCATCCTGTTCTGCTGTACATCAACAAGCCTGAAGAAACAGCCTTTGCTATGGTAATACTACCTCTGAAGAAAGAGACCCCTTTTATAGCCATTGTCAGCGTGCCTGTGATACTATTGCCATAACCCTCCCCATAATGACTCCATGTATCACTAGTAATCTAGTCCTTAGGATTCTGTCCCCTTGGAATGGAGGGGTGGACGGAGCACGGAGGAGGGGTGCATGGGACGGGGGTCTGCAGAGGCTGGGAGTGGGTGCAGGGACACCAGTGCAGGCCTACATTCTCCCAATGATTTTATTTCTCTCCCCTCTGCGACCGAGCCATGCTAATAGAGGCCATTTATAATGGTCACCGGCTGCTGTTGCTGCTGCTGCTTCCAAGCACAACGAGGCTGAGAGGCATGCCTAGCACAAAGAGAAAGCCCTTTTTCTTTCTTTTCTCTCTGGCAATACAGCATGGGAGGTGGAGATCTATTCAGAAAAAGGTTTGGATATGGTTGCTAGCACTATTTATCAGCTTGATATTATGTAATAATCACAGGGCTCAATTGGGCTGTGATGATATGGGAAAGACATTAAATAAGTGATGGTTTATTCTTTAGATATGATGTGTTCTTAGCCAAACGTGTATTGTCTTTGGTTTTTCCCAGAAAAAGTAAACGTGTTACCACATTTGTTTTACTGCTGTTCTTTCACTTGGTGGTAATTTAATGTGTGTAATATATTTGTCCTTGGCGACACTAAATAAATTAGCCGCAGCTCTCGCGATAGGCTCGGACAGGCTAAGCAGTTGGAAAGCCAAAGAGTTGCTCAAAGTCAAAGCAGGTCTTGAAACTTCCTTTAGAATTTGGGTCAAATAGTCAATACATTTTGATCTGGCAAGTGATTTACACAACATGTCTATAACTCAGCCCGCTGATCTTCTTCAGTTGGAAACGACACCATCAAATCACTGTGTTAAAACAACTGTGACAATTAATGATAATTTCTTGGCTGTTAAACTGTTTTATATTTTCAATACTTGAGAAAAAGATTATATGATCCTATAAGGTTTAATTAGTTTGAAATCAAACAAGTGGAGATACAGCGTAATGACCAACAGTAATCTTGTTTAAATTTACTCATACTGCAGATGGGCTTATGTTACAGATGGGTGCCATAATCTGTGCAGGTCATAAAGGGAGTTATGGTTTCCTCTGAATGCTTATGGTTTTGATTTTTCAGCCCTTTTATCTGAATATGTCAGAGAAGCAGTGTCACAACAGATCATTGAGCTTATTGTGTTTGGTGAAGCCAGGAAGTCGTGATGCCAAAAACATGAAACACTCATGCTGTGTTTTATTGCAGGCAATTAGGTGTTACAGGTTGCCATTAGAGAAGTACCGTCTGCAAAGAAAGGGAAGGATAAAACCAAATTTGGCTTTGAACAAGGGGAGAAAGGAGTGCGGGTGTGTTTTTTCATCCTGCAGGTCTGCGTTAATGCAGCATGCGTTCCGGCCGAAAAATTTCACTCCCGTTGCATCATCCTCTCTGTGGGATCCTTCTCTCTCCTCCTCTCGCACTTGGTTTGGGATGAGTGTGTGTGTGTGTGTGTGCATCTACGAGTGAGTGTGTGTTTATGTGCTCCTCCTCTTCTCCCTGGCCCAGAATCCTCCACTCAGCTCAGCTCAGAATGCGCACTCAGGCCCCACATTGTGCCCTGTTTCTGTGAAGACGCATCGCAATCGATTTCGAGTGTTTTGTCAGGAAGAAAGGCAACATGTGTCACAGAGGAGGCCGCATCTCACCAAAGAGCACTCGACCACCGGCGCCACGCCACACCCGTCGCCTCTGTCCTGGCAGAGCCCAGAACTGCCAAGCAACAAGAGGGAAACAAGGGGGCGGAGCCAGAGCAGAGAGTACAGTGAGTCTAATTTGTCAGGAGAACCGTTGTCAAGGCAGCACTGCCTCTATTGTCCATTATTATTGGAGGGGACTGTCAGATGGGGGCTGGCTGATGGTCGAGCAGGGAGCCAGTTAGTCACAGTGAGAGATGACCATACCAAAGCCTAAGGAGGGAGCCCTCATGGAGCTCCTGCAAGGATTAGCATGCTAACAGCAGCTTTGGACTCATGAGGCCTCTCAGGGTTCAGTCCTCTGGCTCCTCTGACCTCAGCTGTCCTCTCATTAAAACTTTTACATACACAGAGATAACGTATAGGGATGGTTGTATCTAACCAGTCATCTCACTTCTTATAGGCTGAATGAAACTAGCTGACACTAATTTAAAAAGCTGTCAGAAATTACAGGTTTGGCATACTTATACAGTACAAGAGCAAATGCACATGCACGCAATTAAAAAACGCTATTGATTGAAATTGAAATACTACAGTTACACTGTCCTTTTGACAACTCATTTGCATTTGCTTCACTAAAAATGTCTTGTGTTAATAGTTCAGGAGCACGTGCAAACGTAGTATCATCCAGTAAAATGGTCTAGTCAGCAAATATCAATGTGTTAGTGTGTGCTCATTGGTTCTGTGTGACGTCATGGCTCACTGTGGATGGCAGCACTGACCTGTGGTGAAGTATTGGTGAAGATTTGTGACTATTAATACAGGTCAGAGAGGCTGCTGAGCTGCAGCCTATATGAACAGTTTTTATATGGATAGATTAGATATAAACACATTTTATTTTTTGCCATTACAGCATAAACAAAGAACCATATGCATAGTTACACCAAAATTGGATATCAGTATTTCAGTACAGTAAAGGTGAAAGTGAGCCACGATGTTTCCAACAGTTTTAAGGTGAAAATGTATATGTACAGTGATAAACCTTTTTTGTGTTAAATTTAAATAAAAGGTTAAATTCCTTGACTGATGGCCCACAGCTGGGTTAAAATAAAGTCTGCTCTAAAGGCTTCATCAACATTTGGCTTTTTGTTTTCCATAAAGAGAAACTAAACTTGCACTGGCTTCCCCCTTTCTTTTATTTTTCAAGTCTTATTTATCCATTGCTGTGTTCATTGTGTACCATTCTTTCAGAGGATGAAAAAAAGAGTCTTTTTTGACAAATTCTCCTTAGAGAGGTAAATAATTCTGTTTTCAAGGCTCTTACATCAGCTAAGCATTATTGTGCTTTGTGTTAAATTTTTAAAAAGCTGACGCTTTGGGCCTCTTCAATCTTTTAGCTACCCTTAATACCACTTCCACGTCGCCCTGCCTCAAATACCGGTGGGTAGTTCTGCAGATGGAGAATGCAATAGTTTTGAAATGTTAGAAAGTCTTACATGTTGTTTTTGAGTTTTACTTTTGTTCTACTGATGGTTGCAATTATGCATTCCTAATAATAGCCCTTCCTGTAGGGAAGAACTATGCTTTTTTATGCACTGCATGAATAAGCTTTAAGCACAAAGCCTATACAGCATGTAGTGCACATTAATGTAGTTTTAACTATGCTACTTCCATAACAAGATCTGATGCAGTAAACTACATGTGATTTGCACCCCTTTGTTATATAATCCTATATAACTGACATTTTCTTAGATTTCTAAATCACTGGTCAGAGGTGGTTGTTCCATATAAAAGGCTTAAATGCTTAAATGTGCCTTTGTTCAGTAGTCAGAAGGTTATGAATCTCCGCTATGTGTGAACTTGGAAACTGGTGTGTGTGCTGGCTGCTATCATCAAGCTTTACACAGTCAGTGTCAGTACAGGAGTCATTATTATAGGAAATACTTTAGTTTCCACACCCAATATCTATGTGTATGCAGTAGAAGTGTGTTTACACGGATTTGTATCATCACATATTCATCATTATGTGCATATGTGTTGGACTCGTGGGTGTGTGTATATATTGTTAAAAAAAATTTAAGGCACTGTATCAAGACATAATTTCTAACCTGCAAACACGATTTTCATGTCTTTTTTCACACCATACATAGTGCTGTGTGTCCTTCTCAAACAACTCTATTTTTATTTCTTCTATCCACAAGACATTTTTCCAATATTGTCATTGAAAGTCAGTGTGGTCTTTGACAAACGTCATTCCTCCATGATGTCCTGCTACGGTTACCATGCCTGTTCGATGATTAATGTATGGCTGACTCATAAACAGAGATGTTACCAAGCTCCAATTAATTATTCAAGTCTGTAGCTGTAACTTTATGGTTGTGTTTCACCTCAACCAGAATTTTGCGATGTGCCTCTTGATCGGGCACCCACTTCTTTGGAGATTAGCCACGGTACCAAATCATCTCCATTTATAGACAATGTCGCTGCTTTCACTCGTCACATGCACTGGAACCCTGAACTTCTCCAGACTTTACTCGGGTGTGCTGTATGTGAGAATGCAAATGTCCAAGTCAGTCACCTCTGAGATTATCCAGACTTTATTCCATAGTACAAAGTCTTTGTAATGTCCGTGGGAGCCCATGTGTGAATACAGCAGGTAATCGTCTGGAGAATACACTGTGAGCGAGTGGGTGTTTCCTTTCAGTCGATCCACTCAGCACAACACTAGAAAGTATAGGAAATATTTACAATGCTGTTGTAGAATCATGCTTCTTTATTTCAAGAAACCAGAGTTTTAAACATAATACCTTGTGTTTAAATATGTGACGGGCTCTACGTTGATGTACAAAACACAATACTTTCTCTCTCAGAGCTACACAGACTTTCTCCTATAGTGTGCTACATGTGTGAATGCACAGCTCAGTGTCCAGACCTGATTCTCCAGACATGGTCCAGAGTGCATATGTCTAACTGTGGACTGATAAATATCTAAACGCCCTGAGATTACTCTGGAACTCTTTCCAGCTTCATGCAAATCCTCAACTCTTAGGTAGGTAGTTCTTCTAAAATCTCTTTTGTGGAAAAGCACATCAGCTGACACTGGCACTGTTTGAGTGTTTTTATAATTCAAGGTAGTTACAAATCACACCTTAATTCTCATTTCATTGATTGGACTTCAGGATTGCGCATGCCTGACTTCACTTTAGACATTTTGTGATATCAGCCTATTGTCGCCATTGCTTTTTCCACCATCGGTCTGTATGTGTGTTCAACAAAGACATGAAAGATGACTGTTTGTATTTAGTTTTAAGCTGAGAAATATTTGTTGATATATCAAACCAGATCAGATTTCATCACCAATTTGTGCAGAAAACCCAAAAATTTGATAAAACAACACTTAACAGAAACTTTCAATGTTTAATATAATTAATTAGACTTTAGTCCCAAACCTGAGTTGAACCCTTGGGACACACATGAGAACAGGTCCAGCTGCAGCCCTCTGCTGCAGTGGCTTTCATTGAGGAAATAGCAGCATGACACAGCAGCAATTTGAAAAATAGAACCAAAATTAGTTACAGCTAACCGTGGCAGTAGCCAAATAATGCATATCCAGCAGGCATCAATTCTTGTTACACATTCTGCTTCCAATGTATTTTATTCATTTAGATATTATCCATCTAATATAATTATTTTTCTGTGAATACTGTGTGTTCTATTTCTTGTACCGCTTCTCAAGTTTTAGAAAAGCAAATCTTTGTTATTACTATCCCATCTTACCCTCCCAGTATTGCTTGTACTTTCAATTACCTTTTTAGCCCATACAAAACTGGCTAATGTACACTAAACAAATAATTGGAGTTCAGAGATTTAAGGTTCAATGAAAGTTAAATTGATGTTTAATCTCAACCAAATTGCTAAACACAATTTGAAGTAGATTTCTGGGCCTTTTTCTGCTTCTGGGATTCTGTAAAGCTGTTTGCTTTTGTCTCAGACAGAAAGCATGTGAGACTTGTCAGGGCAGATGTATATTTAGCCTTTTCTATATGCATCTATACAATCTCCTGCACTGTGACATGACTGTCAGGTTTGAGTGTCCCTTATTTAATTCACTTTCTTACTGTCTTCCTTCATACTTATTTCATATGCCCCCCAATTAAAAATGCACCACGTTGACTTGTAAAAGGAAGGTGGGAATGGAGGTTAGGGCTTTTCAAAGATCCCTCTCAATTATTCAAAGCTAAGTTTGATTCAGAAAATGGAGGAGGATTAATAAGCCATGCAGAAGTTTTCATGGGAATGAAGAGCGAACGCAATGCAAGATGTTCCGACGAAATTGGCAGAAGCATCAAGTGAAAAGAAATGTTTCTGCGGTATTAAGTTTGACAAATTTTGATTCTTTGAGTCAGCATCTCATGTTGCTTCTCTTCAAAAGATGTAAGAAGTTAGCAACTCATTTCAGGGAATCTTTGTAATTTTTCTGTTTTATGTTAGTTGTACAGTACAGTTAGTTGGCACAGCTCTAAATGACATAAGGCAACTGATGAATTTTGAGATTCTTGTACTGCCACTGGGTCCATACCATTCCATTTTCATCCTCCTAAAACTGTGCAGATGAGTGCATTTTGCTATCAGATGTTGCTATTCAAATCATACTCGCATCACATTGAGAGAAAGTACATCAAGGCTTTATCCTATCCTGCTGGTTGGAGAGCAGATAGACCAAAACATATTGCTGCAGAGGGAGATGGTGCAAGAGTGCGTAAAACGACAAAGAGCTCAAGACAGAGAGAGAGAGAGCAAGAGCGAGAGAGAGAAGGAGAGATGTTGAAACACAGATGATGTAAGAGAATGCGTGAAAAGAGGCGAGGGAGATCCATGGAAGAGAGTTTGGGGGGGGGGGGGGGGTTTACACACAAAGACGGAGAGAGAATATCAAGAGGCAGAGCGATTTAAAAGAAAGAGAGCACAGATTGTAAAGCGAGAGAGAGGGGCACAGACTAAATATGGATGCACAGAGAGACTGTTCAATGACAGGTACAGAGCGAGCAAAAGAAACAGGGAAGGGGCTAAAAAGAAAACACTGAATAGCAGGAAAGGAAAACGACAGACACAGAGAGAAGTAGAAAGAGTGAGGGAGTCCCAGAGACAGATGTCGCCCTCACTGGCCCCAGCAGATTGATAGCTTCTGGCCCAGTTCCATGCCAGGCTCTGACCCCTGTGTCCTCTGCTGTAATTTATAGGCTGCGTTTTGCCAGATTTAAGCACGACTCTGTGGCCATCACGGCTGTAGAAGGGAGAATGACCTTCTTCGGAAAGGAGCAGAATTAGACCCCTGCAGCTCCCAGCCACCCCGAGGGTAAAGCAAGTGGCCTGCATATTCGCAGGTTGTATGACAAGTTAATGGGACAGGTCTTACTGTCTATTGGAATGTGCACCTTTTTTCATATATTAGTCTTGTTTTCATATGTTAGCTCATGCAGTCTGTTAATGCACGGTATTTCAAAATGTCCATGTGAGTGGGTGTAGTTGTGTAGACTAAAAATGGATTGGTTAGAATCAAAACGGAAACACACAGAAATTTGCCAACTTTTCCTTTTGAGCTAGATGGAGGCTATAATACATGCTGGCACACTATGAATTCATAAAATGATCTAACTAACCACTGACATTAGTTTGACCAGACTATACAAGCGTGTTCACCAGTGTCAATGAGAGACATGACTTTTGTCATTCATTTCAAACACTGACTAGAAACGCAGTTTGTCTGCAGTCTGATGTACAACATCCATGTAAACCCCCATCTCGTGAAAGTGTTTAATAGCAATTGTTATCAACTGTCAATTTCAGTCACAAACTAACTGATGTTTAATATTATATTTATTTCAACATTACAGAACTTTTGTTGCGTCTGGTGAAAAACTTCAGACTGTGCAGCTTTTTGTGCCTTTTACACTTCTTTGCTTGGAGGATTTGCCTAGTTGCTTATTGCTTCATAAATCAGGTTCTAATTTTGTGTAGATTGTGGGTCCAAATTAAATGAAAATGGGACAGCACAAGTTTGCACTGCAGTTTCTTGTAAAGTAAATATAGCCCTTTGTGAATCTGAAGTGTGCCCTCTAGTTGACTAACTTGGCTGGGTAGCCAGTGGGCTCAGCTGGTTTGTGCTTGGCCATTCAGAGTGCTACCCCAATGCACAAATCAGCCCAGGGAATGATCTGGACAGAAAACCTTCAACAAATTATTACAGATTTGCAATTTAATGGCTTCTGAGGTCTCTCCCAGCCCCACACAGGTTCCCAATGAGACAGAGCCTATTAGTTTGGGCCTTTAATCACAGAACAGGAGATGGGAATCCTGGCCAACCTATACATACCCCGCTTGACTTGGTGTGGAATGATTTCATGGGGTTTATAGATAGAGACATAGTAGTATGTGTGTGCGCACAGGCGTATGGGTGAGTGTGTGAGCACTGGTTAGTTGATAAGCTTTGCTTTCCCCGGAGCAACAGCGGTATGTGTGTGTAGGACAGAGAGAGAGAGAGAAAAGAACACGTTCCACTATAGATCGTTCATCAATACCGTGAGCATGCACACGGCAGAAGCAATTAATTTGGCATAGGCTCTACCAAAGCTAACAAAAGTCCATTTTGCAAACAGCATAAATAGAAAACTAGTTTCCAATGTTATGTTCCAAAAATATTTTAATTAAAACTGTCTTAAATGAAGTTACAATTGAAAATGAAAAGGTTTGTAATTTTCACATCTTCAGTATTCTCTTTTGAAACTAATAAGCCACCATAGAAAAAAAGATAACACAAGTAATTAATTTACCGTCTGTTTAGCTAATAAAATACAGTTTGTATTCAAAAGCTCTACTGTTACAAATATCATGTTCAGAGCTGAGGTGACACTTGATACACTGATACACATCAGTAAACTGACCTGTTACAGTTTGTTACTTTTAGCTGTAAAAAAAAACTTAAACTAAACTCTTATTTAAATATTTTCTCATAATTTATTATTCTGCAAATTAATAGTCTGTTGGGTTTCAGAGTTAAGTGCCCATGCTTTGGTCCATTATGGATTTACAGTACAAGACTCTTTTATACAGACAGAAAGAATACATTTTAGATAATGATATAACTTGTGTGATACTATTTGTTACAGACAAATGACTGGCTTTTTACAGGGTGTTTAAGCAAATCTTTTCCCATAGCTATAGTTGCCCTGATTAATGTGCCATCGATGCAAAATGTAAAAACTATCACTCCAATCTGCCTTTCAATGTCCCAATTTGTCCAAGAGGAAGGCAAGCTTTCTAAATGAGCTGGATAAAAGAGACTGCCAAAGGGGATGAATATATATAATTATCTGTGGCTGGAACGCTAACAAAGGGACTTTGAAAATCAACTTTATGCGCCAAAGGCTTCATTAGTCTGACAACAACAAAATGTCCCCTTAACTCACAGTTGGAAAGACACAGGTATCTGCAAAGCTATTAAAACATGCAGCCTAGTGTAGTCCAACCACTATCTCTTAGGGATTAGAAGCTACTTAATGCGCTAATGTTGATATGCAAATGTTATGTTAGTGAATTATTAGGTGAAAGAAGAAATGGCTGGCTGCTGTTTTGTTGGTCTTACACACTGACACATTAAAAGGGACGGATAACTGTTTACTTTGTATATGGAAATCCCTGAATGTCTTTCATATGTCCTTCCTATAGTGACTAGTGGTCCATGTTAGCTTTGCAAACATCTTAATTGTGTTAAATGGAGGAAAAAGGGGGGGGATTAAAAGCCATTAATGTGTGTTGTGTGAGGGTATGCTATTCCCGGGACAATGCTTTTGTTCACTTTGGCAAAGCAGACAAGAGAGTTTCACCTTGAAACTCAATGCACACCAGAAACATTGTCATTGTGTCTACCTAAAATGCTGCTGTCTTTCGCTCTCGCTGTTTTATACACTGTCAGACTTGCTTTGCTCGTCTCCGCCTTCCTTTTTGTGACCGCCTCGTTCCATCCTTCTTGCTCTCTTTGTACGTCTCTCCCATTTTTCCTCTGTCTCTCTTGCTTTTCTCTTTGTAGCACTGTTTCCCTCCATCGCTCTCTCTCTTTCTGTCTGTCTGTCTAAGCGTCAGATAAGCTCACTGGGGGAGACTTTAGAGGACTCTCCATCTGTGTATAAATAGCTCTGGATGAATTATTGAGGGACCTGGGGTTGCTAATAATCCCACAGGACCCATCTGACAATGACACAGAAGATGGAGGGAAAACAATTACGCAGGATTTCTCCTTCAGAAGAGTGAGAATGGGGGTGGGGGGAACTCAGCGGCCTTTGGGAGCCTCCTCGCGGGGCCCAACATCTTGGCTAATAAACCCAATTAAGTCTCCGGAATCAATCGGAGCCCTGGGGGCGTCCTCTCTCTTCCTTCCCCGGACGGCATGCAACAACAGGAAGTGTAATGATTCATGTTCCCCCTTCTGCATTTGGATTGTCCTCTCATTTCCATCCTCTAGGTTGGCAAGGGAGACAAGACAGGACAGGATGTCCGCTGAGACAGGATAATAGGACAGGGAGAGGAAAGGAGTCGAGAGGCGAGTGGAGAAGAGAGGAGAGTAGAGGTGCTCAGAGGAATATTAATGGGAGTGTTATCCTGTAAGTGTTTTTTCCAGGGGGACAAGACATGGGACCACTCCCATGACAGAATTAAAGCACTTTGTCTTCTTTGTGATCCATGATTCATCTGTAGATGGATGTTTGATTAATCTGCTTTCTCTCCCTGTTATCTATCTATCTATCTATCTATCTATCTATCTATCTATCTATCTATCTATCTATCTATCTATCTATCTATCTA
>JAUYWH010000022.1:7610069-7622289 GCA_034779795.1 Ctenopoma multispine | reverse complement strand
GCAATTAACATGACATATGCAATTAATAAATTTTTGGTTGGTGCTCCTAAATTTTTGCTGGTGCTCCTAACTTTTTGGGAGCACCAGTGCTACCAGGAAAAAAAGTTAATTTTGAGCCCTGGTTAGGATTGTTTAGTTTGTTTAGTGCTGAAGAGGAATATTGCAAACTGATGTTAGAATTTCTGGGAAACTGTGGTTATCCAAGCTAAGCTAAGCTAAGCTAACAGCCGGATGCTCAGTAAAAGGGTCACCTGCTTTAAAACACATCTGTCTTCAGTTTCTATTGGTCTAATCCCTTATATGAGTTACATATAAATAAATGTAGTTTCTGGTATTGATACTTATACTTTACCTTTACCTGCTTAGCGGTGAGTCATTATGCTCCAAACACGTGAGTGAGTGTGAATCAGCGCCTCTCGCGTGTTTCCTGAGGGAAAGCACCAACATGTAGCGTTAACACGACAGGCCCGGAGAGGACGATGAGGTAGCCGAGCTGTCAGCGGGCAGCTCCCACTTCGCCTAATGAGAGAGAGGCTCGTTAATTAAAAACACCAACATCAGGACGACCCGGGGTTAAAGACGTGGAGCCGAGAGGATGGCAGGCATGCAGCTTCTACATACAGTACACGGTGTCGTCCTAAACGATAAACATCCACCCCTATGTGGAAGCAACCAAGCAATGCACAGCTGAGAAGATCCACTGTGTAAAAGAGGGGTTGTTGCTTTTCATCCTAATGTTCAGTCCTTGTTGTTCTCAGAACAATCTGTTGTTCTTAGTGTCTTTGTGGTTGTGTTAGTCGCATGACAGCAGGGAAGTGTGTCAGTGTCTGTACTGTATGTACGTATGCAGCACATTGAATTTTTCTCCCGCTGCAGTGATTTATTGTTGGGTTTGTGTGTGTACTTCAGTGTTTACTAAAATAACGTCCTCAAAACACTTCAAATGTTGTTGTTTTTTTGTCATTATGTAAGCTAAGAGACTTATTGTCCCGTGTGGATGTTTTTTCCTTTCACTGAACTTAATTGAATTCAATTTAAATTAATGTTTTATTATTTAGTTCTTTTTTTCTACAGTCTGCAGCAGAGCAAACAAGTTCATACACAGTTTGAAGAAAATTTGCCTGAAATTGAATTGTGTCACCGCAGCCTATTGTGGGATTGTCTTTGTAAGTGTTTTATTAAACTGTCAAACACATGAATCATTAGCCTTGATCTGCGGATTGACAGTTTGTCAGCTCTCTGACAGTAGCGTGTGCCTCACTGTCAGCAGGTGGTGGCGAGGGCTTACGCGTTCCCCACGGCTTCTTCTTCTTCCTTGCCTACTGCGTCTCCAACTTCCTTCCACCCCCACATGTCAGCCCAGGTGCTAGCAAAACCGAGGATTGTGGGTAGCCTTGGAACATATGGAGCAGAGAAACGGAGAAATGAAGGGTGGAGGGAAGGGAGAGGAGAGTGAGAGAAGCTGTCAGGGAAATGTCTATCCCTGTCACAGCAGCCAGAAGAGTGCGATGGGCGAATGGATAACTGCTATTTCAGACTGCCAGGCAGAAAGCTCAGTCAGATTAGATGTGTTCTGTGGGCAGAACAGCTCTCACGCGACAGAATGCACAAATCATTGCATGTACAAAGCCTCAGTTTTTGGTCCCACTCTCATTTCTTTTCCTGCGTGCGTGCGGATTACGTTTGTGTACACAGGAATGTTTCGTTTGTTCAGTCACTGAAATGCTGCTTATTGTGCACAAACATGCACACATGGGTACACGCACGCAGACATGAGCAGATTTCCAATGTGGCCACGTAGATATAGTTCCACAGCTATGGCTGCAGGCTTGCTCCATGTGTTTTTCTCTGAGTGTGTGATGTGTGTTGTTTTTCTGACTATTTGCTAACGATTGGTGCAGCCCCCTCCCACAGCTGTCTCTCCTTCTCGGCCCCCAGTTTACATAACATAATTATCTTTCTCTCTCTTGCTGTATTTCAGGCTGTGCCTTTCTCACCTACTGTGCCAGAGAGTCGGCCCTGAAAGCCCAGAATGCATTGCACGAGCAGAAGACCCTTCCAGGGGTAAGTCATACATGAGGAACGACATGTTGACCCAGAAGCAAAATCTTTTGAAACACAGACGTAGACACACACACACAGACAGACGTAGATGCTCAATTTGAACATGTAATGCCTTGTATTTATTTCAAATCAAAGGAGACTCACAATCTTTGCCATGCTTGTCATGTACCGTTTATCACTGGCTGTACACCAGACATGAGCACAGCCCTTCTTTCTCTTAAATATCCCTCCTCTTCCTCTGCCGCTCGCCCCCACCCGGCCCCCTTCACTGCCTCCCGCTCTCTCCTCACTTGACAGTCACAAACCCATAGGGAGAAACCACACAGAGCATCACATCATAGGCATACTATTTATAGTCCTTCCTCCAGTTTGTGTAAATGAGTGTGAGTGTGTGAGTGTGTGTGTGTGTGTGTGCGTGCGTGTGTGCGTGCGCTCGCACGCATCCTTGTGTGTGGGCAAGCGTGTGAGAGACAGAGAGAAAGGGATAAAAAGCGGTGGGTGGGTGGATGTAGGCTATTTGTAAATTTCTGTGTATGCTGTGCATTATGCCCTGGACCGGCAACAACATGGGTGTGAGTCACGAGTGTACATCATGACAGCACATCTTCGTGACAGATGGATGTTACCGCTCACATGTACGATGCAGCTGGAAGCAACGCGTGTCTCGTTGTAACACTCAGCACCTCTTCATGCATGCTAGAATGAGGGAGTTTTGACATTGTCGCAGACAGATACAGATAGATATTAAAAGTGTATGTGCGTGTGTCAGTGTGGGGATGAGAAAATATATGCATCATGAGCATTTTCTTTACTGTGCCCATGGTTTAATGATTACATATTTGTGTGTAAGTGTGTGCAAGTGTGTCATTGTAATACATTTCCGTCATCGTGTGTTTGTGTGTGCACCTGAATGCACATGCATCTGCGCTTGTGCGGTGCACGCGCCCACCTGCGCATGTGTGCGTGCGTGCACGCCGGGAAGTTTTGATGCGTCTCTGTCAGCCCTGGCTCAGTTTGCTCTGTTCGTTTTTTAATGACGCCTCCAGGGAAGCTGACAGTCGCCGTGTTGAGCGCACAGCCTTTGATGTGAGTGATTATGACATCACAGACGTGCAGCCGAGAAGAGCGGAGGAGTGGGGATCCGTGCTCTCAGTTTTTTTTTTCACTTCCCAGTGGCATATTATTCAGAAAAAAAAGAGGGAGGGAGAGATAGAGACACACACACACACACACACAGAGGAGGAGAGATTAAATATTTGGCCAAAACCAGAATGCGATTTTGTGTTCTCACAAACTGTGCTGACGATTGATGTTTTCGCCTTTGTTGCGATTGTTTGACACAGACCAGAATATACAGGCACAAAAGAACCTTTTTAAGGATTCTGTCTTTACATCTTTAAGGTAAATAGACTGTACTTGGCTTCACACTCTACATAGTAATGCATCAACAGCAAATACATTTAGTCAGTCACTTACAATCAACACTTTTAGAAGGAAATGCTCATTAGCAATGCCTCTGCAAGTGGACAACAGTCTCAGGTTTACATTTGATCGATGGTGAGTGTTAAGTAAACAAAGGTAATACCATACGACAGACCTAGATGCTCAACAAACCCTGAAGCGGAGCATTCAGAGAGACAGACCAGGAGACTGTCTTTTGTTGCTGGTGGAAGAAAAGCCGGCAAAACAGAATAAATGAGTTCATTAGAAACAGAGTGAGGACTTGGCCCTGGGAAAGGCAGCGGGACGTTTTATAGCGCACGACTACACACTCTTTCTCTCCGTTTCTCCATTTTTTTCTTTAACCTGCCTTCTTCTCTCTGTCCTTCCATCCTCCATCAATCCTCCACTCACAGGCCAACACAACCAAAGCCTTGCAAATGAAATCCTTTTTTTTCTCCCCCCCCCCAACTCCTTAAAGCCTCTTTCCCCTTCACTCCGCGTCCTGATGCGCTTTTTATCGTCAAAGTTGCTCCACAACCCTTACATTTAAAAAGTTTTCTTTTGCTGCCAGGTGAGCCGAGAGAAGAGGGGATTTGGCTTCCTAGTGGAAATGCCCTGTAAGCATGGCTGTAGGCTGTTGGTGTAGCTCAGACAAAGTACTAACGGCTGCCTTGTGTGTATGTGTGTGTTTATGTGTGCATGCAACTGAGCGAGTGCAGTGTCAGGAGAGACTCTGAGTAAACAAGCGACAAGCAAAAAGTACTGATGTTAAAGTGACACTGACATTGAACTACTTGTGATGGATGGCAAATTGTTTTCACATCCCTCATTCCATTATAGTGTTAGAAACTCCAGGTACACAGAATTATGATGATGGAGAATAAGTTGCTGCTAACATAATTAAATCAACTGAACTGACAGAAAACAGTGTTGCTGCGTTGTTTGAGAACAAAAATGTTGGGGACGTATGTTTAAATAGTAGACCAATAGAATACAAAGAAAGACCAGAAGCTGGAACCATGGATAGAAGATTGAACAGGCCTTCTTAGCACAGGTCAAAAACAAAAAGAAAATTAAAGTCTAAATAATTCGTTTTTAAGCCTATGATCTGAATCTACCTCTTTTATTAAAGGCTATCAAGTTCAATTCAGTGTTATTATATTGTTTCAAACAAACACCGCTGCACAGTGTATATTTTGCAGGTATAATAAGCCTACATTAACATTTGTAAAGCAATTTGGCAGCAGAAAAGCTATGTGCAAAAAAATACAGTATAAACTGCACACTGAGGTTTCTTTGATGGTTTCCTACCATATTAATATTAATAATGTCCTAATAATGCCCTGTGGTATTTTGGATAATTTTCCAGGAAAGGATTTTGTTCTCTTTCATGAAAAGAATCCTGATGTTCAATTTCCGCAAAGTGCTGCAGAGATGTGGTAAATATCCGAAATATCACAAAAAGAAGTAAAACTAGCATAAATTCTTTTCTGCCTTTTACACGAGCCATCCCTTCCTGTAACTACTGATAAGAACAATGTGAAAAACACCGTCAATGTAACACAGGATATCAGCAGTCAAATACTTATGTGTCCTTATTTGAAGTACACAGTTATTGAGCTGATAAATGGAGGGGTGTTTTTAGGAGAAAGTGACGAGAGGCAGGTCTAAAATGGGGCGCGTCCCAAACGTCGGGCCCTGGCTGCCATATTTGTGATCCTGTGCTCCAGTTTCAGAGTCGTACTACAGCAAGGGGCATTAAAAAGCTTCTATTGATTCTGGCAAAAGTCCTCAGCAGTGGGAGGATGTGTTTTCGCGTGCACACATGTGTGTGGTTGTGTGTGCACGTGTGGGTCACAGGGTGGAGTTGCAGAGCTCGAGTACCGGGTATAAATACCCAGCAGCAAATCTTCCCTCACACACATAAATACTCTCACTCACAAATATTTATATATATAAAAACAGATCTGGCATCTATTCAAACCCACTGATGTAAAATATAGGGCCGCACACAGTGCACAAAAGGAGCATGCACTCCTGAAATACTTAGATCTGTGTTCCAAGTTAGAAGATAATACATACAAACACACAGGTACAAAAGAAACCACTAATACTCACAATACATATACTCACAGTCCAAACTCTTCTCGTGTAACAGCAACATAAGACTCCTCGTAAACACTTCCATTCAACAACATGATACTCAGATAGTCATAGAAAGAGAAAAAGGGAGAAACTGAAAGAGAGAAGGAGCAAAAGCGCCAGAGAGAGAAAGAGAGAGAGAAATACAGAGTTGATTGACTCGCACTGTAATAGTGAGCCAGATGAGAAAATATAGAACACGGTGAATCAATGCGTCATTTCAGAGCGCTTTACACACACACACGCGCGCGCGCGCGCGTAATGGAGCACATATACACAAAGTTTTCAGCCCAGGGGCAAACAAACAACAGAAAAGACGGTAAAGCAAATGGATAGCAGGAGGGAGGAAAGAGAAAGAGGTTGATCAAGGCGTGTTGGAGAAAGTGGGTGGATGGCGGGAGTGGGTGGAGTGGTAAAATCGAGGTGCCTCCATACTGACTGATTTGTGTCTGTTTCTTTTTTTCACCCCACCCCCCACCCCCCACCCCCTCCCCCTTCTCTCAGTTGAGATAATGCCAGGCCAAGAAATCCATGGCATTGATTGGCTCCTGCGACCCAGTTTCATGGCAGCTTTTTCTCAATAAGTCGCCCTCATTGGTCGATAACTGCCAGGCTCCCCAGGTGAAGTGGGTGTATGGAGGGGGAGTTTTGGTGGTGCTCAGTTTTGATTTGTTTCCCCTAAGCGTGCACAAGTACAGTAGTTCGCTCCTTCTTGTAGATTTAGATTAGTGGTGCAGTGTGCAGGAGGCATGCCTGCATGTCCACATGAATAATGCTGCAGGCCCTAGACCTAAAACAGCCCCTCCCTCCCCCCAAGCCATCACCTCATCAACTATCCTAATCACCCTTATCCAAAAGAAAACCATTTGCCACATACCGCACTCCAGTTAATGAATCTACAGTCATTGACAGAACACTGGAGTGATGCAGAAGCAAGTTTTAGCGACACAGCATCAATACAAATCATAGAGTGGCTTAACAATAAAGAGTAACAGGCACTGTCAGTAGTCAGTTCAACAACAGAACAAACAGGATCCAGTGTCCAAACCGGAGCAAAGCTTTTAAACGAGGCAGTATGAAGCCTGAATCTGGCAGGTCATAAGGCTGCAATAAAAATTTAAATGAGCCTCCACAATAGAGAGTCGCAGCAGAAAGGCTTTGTGGAAGTAGTGTTTGTAATAAATTCAGATTCAGTTAAGCACAGATTTCACTGTTTATTGACAAACTTGGTGTAGTTCATTAATTACCTAAACTTTTTCTGGTAATAGCTTTGTAAAGAATGCTGACGTTTTGTTGGATTAAATATATATAGATATCTAGATATATAATATATCTAGATATATATATATATATATAATATTGTGAATGACAAACAACATTATTATGTTATTAATAATATTATTTTAATATTAATAAATGCACTAACCTATCATCATCAGTTTTCCTTAGTTTAGTGCTGAAGGATTTGACTGGTCGATGATTTGCAACACTGACTGTCAGCCAGACAACATTAACCAAAATCAGTGGCCTTCCTTACTAGGAAGTGGTTGCTGTCATAGCAGCAGATTAATGTCAATGGTTTTGGTTTAATTGATTGATTTATGTCTTGCACTACATGTTAGCTAGCCAGTTTGGGCTGTCAGAAAAATCCAGTACATCCAGTGTGTCTCTCAATTTTCCAATTTTTATCCTTTATACAGTTTCTTTCATCACATTTCAAGAAAGTCTTTGATGTTCAACAGTCACACATGCATGTAGTGTTGAGATGCCAACATACTTTTGGCCAGATACATTTTTTTACAGGGTTTTAAAACCCTTTAAGGAGTGAAGCATGAATGAAGCCGTAACTGTAACAAAAATCATTACAAGCCTACACCGTCTTTTGTCATTTCATTGTGCTCTAGGCCCGATGTTACAACCTCTCATTGCCAAGTGGAGTTTGAACAGATTGTACAAATGAGAGAGATTCATCTGTCTGGAGGCAGCAGTTCACTTTAGTCCAGTAATCCAACTAATTTCAGAAGTGGCGCAAGCTACCCGCTGGGCCAATAGATTGATGATCCATATGTGAAATTATTGTACAGACCTTTATACCATAGGGCCATATTGCAGAGCATGCAATATCATAGCAGTAATCCAGTTTTAGATGTTAATCTCATTTAAAAAGGAGAGCTTGGAGTTACGGCCAGGACTCCCCACTGTAAAAGTTCAGTTCGGCTGCTCCCTTTCAGTTCCGCCACAGCAGATCATCTGCCTCCGCATATTTGATTTGGCAAAGATTTTACGGCGTATGCCCTGCCTAACGCGACCCTCCCCATTTATCTGGGCTTCGGACCAGGTAGGGACCAGGAAGAGAACCATCAACCCTAGGGTTCATAGACAGTTAGCATTGCTGACTGCCCCATCTACTGCACCACTGCTCCCGATGGCCAGGACTCCCCAATGTAATTATTAAAAAAATAAATTATTAATTTATTTATTACTGTCTCTGTATTGCATACAGAAAAGATGAAGTCCTTGTTCAGCATTTCTAAACAAATATAATATTCTTTCTAATCAATTACATAAACTGTCTAAGCAATTCAACACCCCGTAAACACAATTACTGGTTGATCCTGATGTTTTTTTCCCAAAAGCTGCTGTTGGACTTCTTAAAAACATTTCATCTTCCATTCACAAGGCTTCAAGTGCTGAGAAATCATTCATCCAATTCTCACATGATTTGGGGTGTTTCATAAACCTCCACAGCACTACACCTGTTTATTGTTATAAACCTGGCAGTGGCTACAACTGTTTCTGGAGAGGGCATAGAAGCATGGACTGTTGCAGCTGGAGCTATATCTTTAAAGAACTCTTTAATAGCATCCTAACCAGTGCTCGCCTGGTTTCAGTCCTGGCCATGTGTATGGTTCACAGATTTAAGTATCTCCATAAGCTGGCTGTGATAGCCATTCTGTCATTCTGCCTTTGTCATAGTTTTACCTCCTGCGTCTGCTGCTGCTGTATTGAGCCTGCCTTACACTGGCTACTTTGAAATATCCTGCCAGCTCAGGTTTTTTTCTCTCTGAATAGTTGTATACCACAATGTCTCCTCGTCTTTTTCAGTGCTCCGACGCCCCTGCACAGATGCAGTGGGTGCAGTTTGGCCTTTTTATTGAAGTCTGTTCACTTAATTTACCATGCACATTAAATGTACAGAGAACAGATAACTAAAACAATAAAATGCAATAAATCAGTCACACTTGAAATATAATCTATCTATTACACTGGTGTTTTATTGATCGTTGGAGGATATTATGGTCCATACTGTATACCTTTTCTTACTGTCATGCATTAGTGCAGCTTGACTACTCTGCCCTACTCCCATGTCTCTTACTCAGTAGTCTCTGCCAGATAGGGGAGAGACTTTAAAACACATTTTCATTCAGTGATTTAATAATTTCCTTGAGGTTTACAGGCTTCTTGCAGATTTTATTCTTTGCATTTTATAATCAAATCTCAGTCTATTAGTCTCTTTTACTTCTTTCCATTAATCTAAGGTTTCCAGATTTTCAAGCAAACAGATTCACTTGGACAACATATAAACCCCATTTCCAGAAAGGTTAGGACTGTTTCTAAAGTGCAATAAAAGCCAGGTTGTTAAAACATGCAGAATGAGCTCTGACATTGTCCTAATGAAATACTTGACTTCCACTGACTTCCCAGAAAAGACGTTGCCTCGATGCTGGAATATATGCTTCTAGTTTTAATATACACCTCTGCACCTTCACACATATGCAAGTCACCCATGCCATGGGCACTGATACACCCCCATACCATTACAGATGCTGGCTTTTGTACCTTCCATTGATCTTCGGCACGGAGAACCACAGAACACTGTCATTCGCTCCAGCCCAGAGAACTCAGAGAACAGAATTGATGTATGGCTTCCTCCTTACATAATAGAGTTTATGGGTGCAGCAGCAAACTGTGTTAAGTAACGACAGTTTTCCAGAGTACTCCATAACCCATGTAGCTATATTCATCATGGTTCATGGTAGCTCGAGGGCTCGAGGGTCCTGCACATTCAACAGTGGTTTCCATCCTTGGCCTTTATGCACTGAGATTTCCTGTAGTCCCAGAGTCTTTCTACACTAATATGATCTGTAGATGGTGAAAGACATAAATGCTTTGCAAGCCCGCATTGAGAAAAATAGTTTTAAACTGACTAGTGAATTCTCTCGCAAAGTTTTTCACAAAGTGATAAGCCACGACCCATCTTTGCTGCAAGAACTGAGGTGTAAGCTTTTTATAAACAGTCATTAAACGCTCACATATTACCAATTAACCTGCTAATTTTGGAATCATCCGGAATGGTGTTACTATTTTATAAAAATGTTTTAGTCTTATTTTGCCCCTGTCCCAACTATTGGAGTCTGTTGCATCAAACTGTAAATTTGTTTGTATTTACAAAATATAATGTAATATAGGTTGGTCTGTGAATCTTCTCTTTGTATGTTCATCAGGGGGTAATTGGCAAATAACAGATCTTTAGTTTCTGTTGCATTTTAGAAAAAGTCCCAACTTTGGATTAAGTTTAGAGATGATTACTGGACCTTTTCACATGATGGCATAAGAAGTCTCTATAAGAGATTTTATAAAACAAATGTATAATATGTATCACTTGCTTTCCAAAATGGCTCTATACAACTTTGGTATGAAACTGTTCAAGTGTTTCACAATTTATGTTATAGTTGCTTTCTAGATAACGTATTGCTCTATTGTTATCACTATTTTAAAGTGTTACTTTGGTGTTAAGGTAGATAACAAATAAATTATTTTACAATGACTGCAGAGAAAAAAAATCACAACCCTAGTTCGAACAAGAGCTTTTATAATGAGAACAACTAAAAGAAAAATTAATGTGTCAGTTCAAAGCACAGGGCAATTATCATGCAATGCTTGCATTGCTGTTTTCTCTGTCTTCTTTCATCATAACCACAATGGCAGAACCTATCAGGAATGTATAAGTGATTACAGAAGGGCTAACAGTGTAGCAAATTGGGAATATATAGGGAATGATTAGAAGACAGGGAGACGAAGCAGGTTATAGGTAGTCATTGATTTTGCTGCTGGCATTGACTACAGCACTGAACATTTTTAAAATTACAACCTGGTGGAGAGCCACACTGCAATATTAATGTTGTTTTTCTACTTCTGAAAGTTCTTATAAATCAGAAACTAACCAAACAGTTTTCATAAAGGAGTTTTACTCCTCTGTAAATACCATTCTCATGCTCAATGTAATGTGCCAAGAAAAACCAAAACCCATTTTATTCTGCGACCTTCACCACCTCACCTTGACTAGAGTCACTGGAATATATAATACAGCAATTTCAATTTCTTCGTTTGGCCCCATATGATCCGATATGTTCAACAGAGTGGGAAGCGGAGCTTGGAAATCTTATTCCAGACCCCGCTGTAGCAGCTGGCGAGCTGGTGGCCGGCAAATGTGATAATGACACAACGCACCAGCTGAGGCGGGATATCGGACCACGACTCAGGCAGCTTTTAATAATTGATGGCAGCCAAGGCTCCGGATTGGCCAGTAATTGCATTACAGGTCACTTCTCAATAGCAATTTGTGAAAGTTGTGGTGATGTGTGCTGGGTGGCGATCAATAGCCAGTGTCCAGAGATGCAGTCTCCCCACCCCATTTCTTCTCTCTCTCTCTCTCTCTCTCTCTCTCTCTCTCATGTTTTCTGTTTGTCTTTCTGTTTGTATGAAGGCAAGAAGCATTTTCAGTTGGGTTTCTGTCCTTCAAAATCAGATTAAAATAGTGGCTTCAGCATGTGGTTACAATGAGTGCCTGCGACTTTCACGCCAAAAGTTTGGATTGGACTTGGCGAGTCAATAATGACAACATCACATCTGACCAGAGAAAGGGTTGAATCATAATTTAAGGGTGTTGTTTCACATATATTTTGAAAGACATGTTAAGATTTATTTGATATGTATTAAGCAAAAAAAATCTGTCTGAAAGACACTGAGTTAATTACATGAAGTGAACTGTAGTATTTGGAACTTTACTCATACAGCAGAATAAAAGTCATCAGCTGACACCATTCTTTATTTTCTTTTTTAAACCTGTCTGTCGTATCTTTCTGCTTTCTGGAAGAGTAATATTAAATGACTTTAAGATTACAGTATACATTGCATGTGACTGAAACATAAGTGAGTAAAAGACAGCCTTTAAATAGTACAAGAACTAAAATCCTGCCTCATCACAATGCACACAGTGCTTCTCTTCCCACTATAGTACATACTGTGAGTCCTGTGCCCCCTCTGGCTCCCCGGCTGCATTCATTCTCATGGACGTTATTTACTGTTTTAGCCACAGACTCCCTCCCTGACACACACATACACAACTTTCCTTTTTCCTTTTTTTCCCATGCTCACATTTGACATGTAAACTATCGATGTGTCATCTCGCTGCATCTGGTCTTTCTCTCTCCCTCTCTCTCTCCTTCTCTCTCTCTCTCTCTCTCTGTCTCCTTCTCTCTCTACTCCCTTTGCTGTGGCATGGAGTGGA
>JAUYWH010000022.1:7594284-7608573 GCA_034779795.1 Ctenopoma multispine | reverse complement strand
GCCTGAACCAATCATAACCACTTTGATAATGAAACCGGCAGAAAAGTAAATCTGCTGTTTGGGTATGTTTAATTGATGTGTTCTATTTGGACATATTTGGGAATTGGGATTTACATTAATAGTGAGTATATTATGTCTATGGAAGATTTGATAATAACTCAGTTACAATTAGGTGTGGCACAAAAACATATATCTGACTTCAATTTAGTTGTTGAGGAATTAAATATTTTATTTTAGAAAACTGGGTTGTTCTTCAAAAGTTGGACTCCATGTATTCACTTACAGATCCCTGTAATCATTAGCCATCTACAGGCCCTGTAAATTTGAGATATTTTCAAATTACATTAAAATTTGGCATAAATATAAAAAGACAGGGATAAGGGACATTAAGAAAATAACCAAAAAAATTTAGTATTTAGTAATTTAGTGAGTTAAGCTGTCCCAGATGCCACTCTCTTAAGATACATTGGTACATTAGTTGTTAGCTAATGTAGCTTCAGCTAACATCTATGCAGTCTCAGGACGTGTTTGGGGCAAGCAAGTATATACTACAAAAACAACCAGCAAAACCAGCAAACCATCAAATTTGCACACTAAACAAAATGTGCTTTTGAAACAGGGGAAACCCACAGGGTTTGTGGATTTTTAAAGTTTATCTGAAGCTAATATGCAGCGTTAGCAGTCTTAGTTAGCAAAATCAAGTGGGTTTCTTCTACATAAACAGTCTTTGAAGTACAATATTCCCTGTTTTTGTTTTTCCCTATACTTAAATTCCTTGCTGAGGGATACTTTCTGGCCACATGTAGAGTAGGTTTAATTCCACAACACAACACTGGCAACAAATGAAGCTACCAGAACTTTTATTTTGCTAACTCAGACAACTTTTAACGAACGAGGACGGTGGCTTTTGCTCACCTGTTTCTTAAAGTGTAGTTACATCAAGAAAGGGCCGAGAACAGCACAGAGGTGTCATGGGAATACTGTTGTAAGTCACATCTGAGCCTGTCCTTTAATAAAGTGCACTAACATTATTTATACAGCAACAATAGTACCCGCTTGCTTGCAATATAAGATTTTCTCTTAAAACATCTCTTGCAACCTTTTCCCTTCCTATCCGTCTCCCCTATCTCTCTCTCTCTCTCTCTCTCTGTCCTCCCTCTGGTGAACCCTTTCACACTTTTCTTTTGTCACCTTTCCACATGGAAGAACAATTGCTCTGACAGGGTTCACTCTATCTCTCTCTTATCCTCTCTCTCTGCCCTCCTCTCCCACACTTCCTCCCCCTCGCTACCACTCTTGTAGCTCCAGAGGGAATCACACTCTCTGAACCAAATGTGCCACAAACATGTCAGATGATGTTTGTTTCTTTCACCACCACCCCCCCCTCCTCCCCCTTCCCGTACCTCGTTTTCAGACCGCGTGTGTGTTTTAACTTGATGTACATATTTGACAAAGTGCTGTGACACACATCGCACTCGCGCATCAACAGAATGAAATTTTGCAGCGTCATTATTGAAACAGGAATCTGTAGAGGGGGGGGGGAGGGGGGGAGTGGCGACCAGGCTTATTCACAAGGTGTGTGTTATAGTAAGGTTTGTATATTCAGACAGCTTATTAGCATATTTGTGAAGAATATAAGTAAACAGCCTTTCCACTGAGGCTCCCGAGAAACTTTGAATAAAGGATATTTTGCTGAAAACAAAAGGTGTTTAAGGGACTGAACAGCTGTGTTCTTGCCACCAAAAACTGTAACAGAATTCCGAAGAGGAATGAACTCCCATTTCACTGAGGACATTATTCGCCTGCTGAGTAACTAGTACTTATTAGAGACAGGTTCCATATGTCACTTAGTTCAGCAAAGTGTTACTTATTTCTGTGGATTTGATGGAAGTGCGGGAGTCCCATGGGCAAACCTAGAACTGATTGGGTAATCAGGATGTGATATTTTGTACACTCAACCAAGCTATTTAACGGGACAAAAGAAACTAGGGGAAGAAGGGCTGGTGGACAGGGGGGTACTGTTGAGGAGCATTGTAACTCACCTCTGGA
Source organism: Ctenopoma multispine (assembly GCA_034779795.1). NCBI lineage: Eukaryota > Metazoa > Chordata > Actinopteri > Anabantiformes > Anabantidae > Ctenopoma > Ctenopoma multispine. The sequence continues at coordinate 7,606,524 of JAUYWH010000022.1, read as the reverse complement.
AATCCCACACTGTAAGTACACCTCTAAAACTCATCCCAAACTTTGGCAAGACGTGGCACCTGCACTAGCATCCTTTATGAATGTCACACCCCGCGAGAGGAAAATGATTACGTTGCAAAGAAGACAGGGGGCAGAACAGGAGGGGGTGGGAGAAAGAAAGAAGAAAAATCACTTTGATGGATTATGCCCCTCGTGGGACAACCTTGTAACATTTTTGGACAGGATTCTTACCTGCCCAGATTCTCTGTTACGGCGAAGATTCTCTTTTTTTTCTTCTGTCTCCTTTTGTCATCTGAGACATCTGCTTGCTCTGACAACTGCGCCAGATATGGCGTGCAGGTAATACCGCTAGGAGAGGAGATGTGGCTTCTACCACACATGCTGTCTTTAGGTGGGGAAGCTTTTTAATTGCATTTGCCAAATAAATGATGACCAAAGATGCATGGACCCGGGCTTTTCAATAGAGTCTTAGTGCTTGGTAGCAAAAACTTCAGGGCAACTGGCACTCCCTGAACACAGATGGTGCCGCCTGTTCACGGCCGCCTGTTGTTGATCGGAGCGTTAAGGGCACCTGTGAAATTAAACAGACAAATGAATTCCCCACCGGTTGCAAAACAGAATATTAGCATTTTATGAAAGATGGCTAAATCGAGGCGCGCATTAACGGCTTTTTAATGCTAAAGGGCAAAGCACTTGGAGGTAGTTAGTCAGATGCTTGGGCTTGTAAAGTTACTCAAGGAAGCAAAGATAATGTTGTAGTTTTGGTGCATTCTCAGCTGGATGTTGGAGATGTGGTGCTTGTGCAGTTTTGTTAGCCCTTAAGCACATCTAGACCTAATTAACAATCATGTTCCGCAGCAAGGTTGTCTTTGGCAAGAATCCAGTCCAACCAATGATTCATTTGTGGAAGAGTAACACATCTTCTGTGGCAGTAAAGGACTTCAACATGGCTTTTACAGGAGCTCGTAGTGGTAGGCTACTTAGTGTATATTTCCACCCTTAATCTCTGCTATGAACAGTGCTCTTTGCATGTCAGATTTTTTGCCATTTACTTCTGTTTTTCTTTTTATGCATATTGGAGATATATTATTATTTGACTGTTAAAACACATTGCTGTTGTGTCGTTCCATTGCATTTCCTGGTGAATCCTTTGAAACTCGAATGACAGCAGCTTCCTTAATCTGCTACTACTGATACTAGTGAGGCAAACACAAAGATAGAATTTAAGAGGTGTGTCTACAGAGACACAATAACATCTGTGGTGATGCTGACATATAATAATTCTGCTTAGCAGGTTTGCCACTGGACCTACTGCACACACTAGTACTTGGCAATACATCTAAATGACTGCATCTCAATCTAGGCATTTGTCCAAAATAATAATATAAGTCAATCTAGACTGCAGCTAATAAATGACAGTTCAGTCAGTTCAAGAGGAAAATATCTGCATCACTCAGTCACCATCATAGTCTTTTCTTTTTTTTTCATCTGGAAATGCAATGCTGATGTTGCCCCGTCCTCAAACTCAAAGACAGCTGCTTTTCCCTTTTAAGCACGTTCGCCTCCCTCTGAGCAAATAATGTTTGGTTTTTTTTCTATACTTTAAGTGTGGGTTTCTGCAGATGTTCTTTATCCACTCAGCCTTGGTGAATGTCTCTGCTCATACCAGCCACACAGTACTCGTACGTTCATTTGTGCCATCACAGAGGATTTCTACCAGGGAAAAGCTCAGCTGCAAAAATCCTGCAAATACTGTGTGTTATTGTCTGTTAGCTGAAGGATGATGGCTCAGATAGATCATTCACATGTGTGTTTTCTTCATTGTCTTTTCAGTGTTAATGTACTTAGTTAAGTGACAGTAAGTAAAACAGAACTGATGATGGACAAAATGATTTATTAATTGAAAATCCAAATTTTATTCCCGCCAGGGAATCAATAGTAATTTAACAGCGAGTTATAGGTGTGTGGATGCGTATTCTGGTCAGTTTGAGCACAGTATGATTCTGGTGTGTTTACTCAATTGGTGCTGAGTCAACACTAATGACACAGCATTTTCTTTTCTTTCTTGTTCTCCCCCTCACTGTCTCTTTCCCCCTCCCTCTTTGGGACTTCTCTGTTATTTTTCTTCTCTTGAGCTCATTACATCATTACTTAAGGGCTGTATTCATTAAAGTTTAAAAGTACAATGCACTTCAAAGTTGCTTGCAGTGAATTACACAGACCCTGTCTCACTCTCCCCGTCTTCTCTCCGTGTCGTGTCTTCGTCGTCGTTGTTGTTGTTTTTCTGTGCCATGCTGAGGACCTGGTAGTGCTACATTCTTTCATTTTCATTTGCTGTGCCTTTCTTGCACCAACGAGGCAGACCGCTGAGAAAATCTGCCAACGCCTTTAGAAGCGTGCAAGCTGCAGCTCTTTCAACAGAGACTAGGAGCTGACTCCTGACGACAACGTTCCTGTTCTTTAATTAAACTTTGAGAAAGTTGTTTTCATTTCCCTCTGCGGGAGCTGCACTGACAATGTATTTTTATATGTGGGAGTAAATGTTTTGGCTGTTTGATTGTTGTTTTCCTTTTTTATACCTTGGGCCTTAGCAAAGAATAATTTTACCCCTCAAACAGCAGAACTTGACTCATCAAATGTGGAAGGTTTTAGATGATCTTACATAACATAGCCCAGGGAGCAAAAACATGGTAAATAAATCTCTTTAAATGGAGGCTGACAGAGTATCCGACTGCGTGCCATTACAACTGGCAAACTAGCTGAGTGTGAAAATTTCATGCATATTTTCATCAGTTTTTTGCCTTAAAATGTTTAACAATTTGTCTAATTCTTTGAAAAACGATATTATTATGCACTATTATGCCTGTTAGAAATATTTTACGCATTTTTCTAAATCATTTTCTGAATACACAAAAGCATCTATTTTCTGATTCAGCTTTTTATTTATTGACGGCACAACTGTCATAGGGATAGTTATGTTTTTGGAAGTCTTAACAACTGCCTGGCAACTGAAACTTACCTAATTAAATCCAGAGACTATTTGGCCTGTGTGTTTTTTTTTTATTCTCTTCCAACTCTTTCAGCCCTTCTCAAAACTGCAGCAACTGTTCTGTCCAATTATGTGACATCAACTGTCAGCATTTGGAGAACAGTGGACTCGCATGTATCTAGTTATTAATCATTGGACGTCATCTTTGGGCAACACAAAATGTGTGTGGTGATGAATTATTGATATGATCCTGGAGATAACAGTTGCGCTCTAATTGCATGCCATCATTACCAGGTTGAAACCAGTCTCCATGTCCCATTAATGTGATTACACATTCATAATTGTGCTGTTATTAGCCAAGTATATTATTCACAACAACAAAGCCCACTAATTGACGTGACTACTCTGCATGTTGTCGCTCGTTCTCTTTATTGAAGGTATGTTTTGATTTTTCTAGACATTACTGAAATACGCCCTGTGGAAGATTTCAACTTCTAAATATTAAAAATCAATTTACAGGGCTACTTACATTGTGAGGTGTAGTCAGATAGATATAATTTCAGGAATTCCATGCAAGTCTCTGTGGACATTCATGTTCCCCAGGGGTGAAGCCTAGACAATTTGGTGGCCACTTATTCCCCTATTATTATCTCCCCTAAAGATACATTTATGTTTAGGAAAGCCTACCTTTATCAGGAGGAAGTTGATGGTACAACGAAACAGTTAACATGGGAGTTCATGTCCCAGTTCCAATAATCCAATCTCAAGTACTGTGAACTGTTATAATTATTGTAACTATTTTGGACAGTAAAGCTTCCCAATCTTTAATCCCAGCTACCCTAAACCTAACCACGTCTTTACCGTGGTGTTGCTGTATCATAGTGTAGTTCGGAGGACTCACTGGACATGCCTGGAGTGTGCTATGGATTTTAATTGGAACAGCACTCTGTGATGGAACCGCGATGATGACTTTACATCGCAGTCTCATTTTCTTCCTACTTTCTGTCATGAAATGAGGATGCGGATATATTCTTTCTAGGTGCCATTTGCACTACTTTGATTTCTCTGGAGCAGGTACTACTCTCCGGGGAACCTCTTTGCTATTATTTTCATATACTATAGTAATGCCATTCCCCTCGCTGCTCTCCACTCTTTAATTCCTTTTTGTCTCCATCAGACCTCCTTGGTTTTTTCTTCTGAAGATGTCCTCATCTTCAACCCTCTTGCCTTGCTCCGTACCCCCTCCAGCTGCTCTGTCTATCTCCATCTCTCTATCTCTTTGGCTCACTAGCCACCCACCCTTCCACCCTCCTTCCCATTTCTTCCCACCTTTCCCTCAGTCTCCCTACCTCCCCCTCTCACACGTCATCACCAGCTTCTTATCTGCTTCTCTCTCTGCATTTGCATCACCCTCACTTTTCTCACTCTCCCTTTCTCTAACTCTTTGCCAACGTGAACTCACTTTCTCCTTTCTCTCTCTCCCTCTGTCTCTCTCCCTCTCTCTCTCTCCAATCTGTGTGGGTCTCTCTCTGCATCCCTCTGAGGCATGTTTAATTAAGCGCAGGGCTATGTGTCAGAAAGAGGGAGAGAAGGGGGAGAGAACTAATGCTATCTGGAGCACTAGGCTAGACTAGGCAGTCTCCTCCTCCTCTTCTCCTCTCCTCTTATTTTGTCTTCTCCACCTTTGCTTCCCTCTCTCCTTTTGGCCTGGGCCAGCCGTAATTACCCTGCTCATTAGCAGAGGGAAGGTAGGGTGGGGAAGGGGGAGCCAACAGGGGAGTGACGGAGGGCAAGAGAAGAGAAACAAAGGAGCAAGGGAGTGTAGGTGAGAAGACAGGAAGTACACCTAAGATTATCCTTTAGGGCTGTGAAATGATGTTCACTGAAGGCTGAAGATAGATGACACTTGACACTTTTTCAGACACTTGTGGTGAGCCACGTGACATACTATATAGTTGAGTTTATGCTATGGTTGGATTGTTTGTTCTTATCACAAATGTCGGTGGTATTTTGAATGAGATGTTTTTGCTTGGAACAGGACCCAGTAATTTCTGCATTACTAATGTTCTGGTGTTGGCTAAGTCTGATTCGGTTATGATCTGCCCTCTATTGGATAAACGTTTTAATTCTGCAAGTATGTGAACAACAACGTTCATGTCACAGCTGCTTGTCGACATGCTGTTAAAAAGACTAATGAGAAGTGGCTTCGTGATCATTTTACGCTACAGTCCTGGATGGGTTCAGGTACATGGATGCACAGTTCTTACAAGTGTACTCTCTCTCTCTTATTTTCATCCAGGCAAAGTTCCAAGAGAGCAGGTTCATCTGGCCCACATGTTGGGAGCTTTGGCTTTGGCTATTTGGCCTCAAGTGTGCAGATTGCAGAGGATTCATTTTTTGGTTCTTTTTTAGAAAAATTAGTAAGACGTCGTAAGTTCCCTTCATGTCAAGTTGGTTGAGTTTCCATGTTCTATTGATTCATTTCATTTCTACACTTTAGTTGACCTCACTAAAGTCATATTTGAAATATATGTTAAAATTTGTTCAAAGTAAACTGAGCATAACTCAGGTGAGTCTTGTAATATACTTCTCTTTTGTCTGGGGAACAGAACGCTTCTTTATTTCTTGACTGATGCCCTTTCTCATTTCCTCCCCCTTATCCATGAATTACCATGCATGTATCATCTTATGTCAGCCTTAGCTTTCTTTGCACCTTCCTCTCCTCTGTGTACTTTCATACTGTTCCCTGTTCTCTGCCCCGTGCTGTTTCTATACTCTTTATTAGAATTCCCTCATTCGAATGAATCTTATAGTAATGGAAAATAAAATAACATTCAGATCATGTCAGTTCTCAATCCTCTGCAGAGGCAACAGAGGTTATTTCATTTCTCTGTTTGTGCACAGAATTCCTAAGCTACACTTTAGATGACCTCTTTGATGCGGGGAACTGTTTTGAGCAACAGGGATTTGCTTTCAAAGAAATCTTATCCATATGTAAAGATATTAACTTTACTGTCTCATTAACTGCAGATAATAAGTGGTGACTCCTCACTAATTGTGTGTGTGTGTGTGTACGTGCGTGTGTTGTCCTGTAGCAATAGCACAAGACATTCTCACACAAAATGAAACATTTCCAGGAAAGAAATGACTTGAAGATTAAATAGGTAAGAATACAAAATGAAGATAAAATAAATGTCTAAACACCATGAACTGAGAACGTGCTGTTCTGAGTCTCTGCAGACTGAACATTTCTAAAAAGGAAAACCTTCTTACCCCGAAGTAACTGCAGCCTAATGTCTTAAACATGTTCTCAAGAATGTATATTTGTATTATCAGTTCACTGTGTGTCCCTTACTTGCTTGTAGTAATGAACTGGCCAGAGACTGTGTTCATTTGTTGATGGCTATCAATTAGTGGTCAGCCAGTTGATCAATTGGTCAATTAATCAAGTCAGTTAGTTGCACATAATTTGATAAATGGAGATTCAAACATTCCTAAATAACATTTACCATGAAGAACTTCAACAAGCACGATCAGACTGCATTATTCCAGCACTTGAGTAATGGTTGGTCCCTGAGCCCCTTTGAAAATAATTAAACTACCATGTGCAGTGTGCTTTGTTATGTACATTATACTTAACCCTGGAAAATTGGAGGTGACGGGGTACATACACTACTCAGAGCAGAAGAGATCATTTATGTGGGGCATCGTTAGGGCCCTAACGATGTTTTCTCCTGTAACACGACAGAACCATTCAACAAATGAATCCTGTCATGTGTCATAGCTGCCAATACTCGGAGGCATTACAAATAATGTGACATTATGGACATAATCAAATTATTCTGTATCAACAAGGTGCAAGGCTCCAAAGCTAAACAGATCCATCAAGTCATGTCCATCACCTTCAGTTATGACCAGGTTAAGTTTCGTGTCAGTGATGTAAAATACTTGTATGCAGATGACTCAGCTCTATGCACAAGCATAGCTGGATGAAGTGGATAAAAAAAATATCTGGACAGCCAAATGAAAAATTGTCTGTTACTGTATACTCCAGAGAAAGTACATCAGTGTCCACCACCTTCGTTAGAAAAGATCCAATATGTATCCAGCTACTGTGTTTTATTACTGTGACCCTTCCCTAAATGCATCTGCAACAGCAGAGAGGCTCAATTTACAGATTACATGCGAGGTGGGCTTTGCATGACAAGCAAACTGCTCTTCCAGGCCAGTGAGCTTGTTTGATAAATAACATGCATGTCTCCAGGCACAGAATTCATCTAAAACAAGGTGGAAAAGGCTTAGTCTGTTTATCAGTCAACAGTCAGCCCTGAATGGTGATTTCTGACTGGCATTTACCCTTCTAACTCAACACAAAAGTTGACGGAGAGTTAAACTTTGGCTGTCTAAATCAAGCAGAGATAATTGTTTCCCATCAGTGCCGTGACCCTGTGTAGGCAAACTTAGATAGCACTGCATTAATGTGTTGAAATAGCTTGTGAAAAGAGAGAAAGAAGAATGTGAGTTCATATGTTTTTTTTTGTTGTTTTAGTTTTTTCTGATTCCTTCAGCATTTAAAGAGTTGAATACAATCAGTGCAGAAATGTTATTATTGGATTCATTTAGGGTGCTAAAGTTGTTGAGTGGTAACAAAGATACTCAGCCAAATATATAAATAAGAGTAAGAACCATACCTAAGTTACTATACTAGTTATACATTAAATATATCAATTATCACAAATGTGAAGCTATTGTACCTAATAAAAAAGTGATATCTCACATACACCCAGGTATTAATTCTCCTCATATTTAATTTCTCTAAATTAAACACAGATTGAGAAAAGTTGTCTCTTGATGGAGCATTGATGGGTTTTGAACGGAAAGAATATAAATCTCCTGTACCACTTACGTAAAGCAGGCAGAATTTAATATAATACACATGTGTCATAGGTGACATATATGTAGGCCTATAAATCACTGTCCCTCAAATGTATTATGTACTGTACTTAATAGGATTACACTAGTACTTGTATCACAGTGCTCTGTGCGATTAACCTTTCCTCTCCAGGTTTCCTGTAATAAGGGCAAAGTGGGCATCTCACAGCAAACCAACTCAGCGTTGCAGTGTTTCAGCCATTGTGACTTTAATTAGAGGTATTTGGCCACAGCCACAATTATCAGATCAACTCATTTGTAAACTGAGCAAGTTGGCTGAAGTTGAGGAGGTGAGGTCCAAGACTCAGTCAGACTCTTTAACCCCTGTGAGTAGACAGATTTTGTTCGACACACCATCTGAGGCAAACAGAATACTGTAAGAATACTGTTGCATGAGTGAACGAAGTGAATACAACCAAAAAACACCATAATAGACAAGTCGCAACATGAACTGAGAATTTAGCCTACAATAAAGATAAGTCCCAGTTGTTCAACAGAGTTCAAGCTGTTTTAAAGATAAAATGACAAAGTTATATATTTAGTCTCTTCCAGGACCACACATGGTGGAGGGGCAATCACAGCCTGGGCGTACCATCTCAGGCGAGTGGCAGGCTTGCACCATGTAGACCACCTCTACCTTTATCAGATTAGATTCTGGGCCTCATCGGGTTTGTAATTGCATTTGCTTGATGCTGTCTATTTAAGAATAGAAAGGCTTCAGTCCCTGTAGCCTTCATTTACAGTGCCTGATTTCCCCACTGCCTCCAGGGGGAGAAGAGTAGCATCAGCCCTGGGATAAGAGTTGTCATGACAGCAAGGAGGCAACTTTTGAGGGGAAAATGGAAAGACCTATTCTTTCCTGTCTCTCTGTGACTTTGGACTTTCTTTCCTAGTGGATTTCTTCTTTGTTGTTCACTGTTTCTTAATGTCTGTGAGGCAATTCACTTTAGTTCATTTTTTTGCATCGTTTGTTCTGTGATTTGTGAAAAAAAAAAAGCTGCAAATGTTTTTTTGCGCTTGGTCTCCCTGGGAGGGAGAAATGAAGGGCTGTCGAACAGGGACTCGTATTTCATCCTGTCCATAATTTATGGAGAGAGCAGGTTTAGAAAGGGACATTAGGCTAACATGGCGGGATGCTTGTCATAAGCATCCCCCTTGAGTCATAAGCAACTGGAGGGTGTACAAATCGATGGTGACACATGTTTCTGTTAGTTACACAGTGCACTTGATGCCATTTTCCCATCTTAAGCGGTTGCAGATTAGCTCCCATTAAGTGTCATTATGTGTCAGTGATACTTTGTGGGAATATTTAGTGATTTCTCAAGGCCTGTTTGGGGTTGTTAGCATGCTAACAAAGTGACTTGGCAGATCTTGAAAAAGTTCTGCATGCATTTGACCTCCACTGCTCTTTTAGTGCGACAGCGAGCTTTACTAGCATGGGACAGAAACATCCTTCTATACTGGGAGTAGCACCAGTCGGAGGTTGTATATCATAAAGCACAACCTGTCCGCTAATCACAAACTGAAGCCAGCATCTCCTCCAATGAACTCCTGATCCAGCTCTCTCCACAGGGAAGCCAGGACCAAAGGGGAAGGAAGGAAGAATACTAGCTCCTGCTAAGTCCACACCACTCCCTACTACAAGGTGCTTATAAATCGGCATCCTTCCAGATAGGTCAAGGTTTTGATGTGGTCATGACCTTAGTTCATGAATCTGAATGATGTAGGGGCCTTGGTTAAATGGCTGTTGGATCAACTCTCAGATGGGGCATCCCTCCTTCACTTTCTGCCTCTTTCTCTCTAACTCTCTCTCCTCGTGCCTCTCTCCCAAGCTCACGTCCCTTTTTCAGTCCCTGCTGCAGTCTCGAGTCCCCGGAGCCTTTATAACAGGCAGTGAGAGAGAGAAAGAGAGAGAGAGATGGCGAGGGGGTGAAACAGGCAATCAATAAATCAATATGTTTTGCGCCACTAAGCTAGGGTAAGCTCACTCTCTCAGAGCTGCGCGTGCATGTATGTACACACACACACACACACACACACACACATATACACTCACTTCCCATCCAAGCAAATTTCTTTCAACACACAAACAAACAAATGAAGGCCCAGGACAGAATGTCCCTTGCCAAAAGACATTTTGTTGTTTTAGGGACTTTGTTTTTTTCTCATTCTATTTCCTGTTTTGGATCATTAAGTCATCGATTTTTGTTTCTTCGGGTAAGTGGTGGTGGGGACCCCCTGGGAGCCAGCTGAAAACCTCAACAGAGTGGCCCCAGTAGGAGTTTCTCTAGTTGTGACAGGTTGCTCCCAAGCTCCAGTGGGCCCCCTTAACTATCGCTGGAATCAGTCATCCTGCCTCACTCCTCCATAACAGTATTCACTTGGATATCTATAGATTTCTTCTTGCTAAATGTCTTTGCAACCACTGGAAGTACAGCTTGTGCATTTAGTTATAGATTGGATTTCTGGTCCACGCAGAAAGTCTTGGAAGTGTACAAATGGTCAGTTCTCTTCATGGATTTTAATGGATGTAAAAAGTTGGCTAGAGCATCTGCTTTCCTATCACTATGTCCAATATTTTTAGGTCCGTGGAGGTGGTGAGGGTAGAGGAGAGAGCTGGAGAGATACAGTGAGATACAGTAGCAACCCTGGCAGACCAAGATTCAGTTGGCCAACAGCCAGTGAGATATTACAGTCAGATATATAGTAACACAGATGGATGTACTCAGCCTAAAGATGCTGACATATTGGCCAGCACTGTCATAAGAATGACATAATACCTATCCTGACAGGTAATGAAAATAAAGGCCGCTCCACCGCAGAGTTGCATAAGTGCTTAAACTTTAGCTCATACAGCATAAAACATTACCCCTGACATATGGGATATCCCAGGGGAAGTTTTCAGAATGGCTGGATGTTAAAGGTGGAGGTCTAACAATTGGAAGTGGTACCCTCACTGCTGTGGACGTAACTCTTGATTTCAGCACTTAGAACCAAAGCATCCAACAGTAGCTCCTTGATACAGAGATATTACTCTGCATTTCATTAAAATGCATCTCAGTGACCTGCGCTGAATCGATCTCTTCACTCCCTCAGAAAATGCAGTAACACACATCGAACCTGACAACATACTTTCACAAAAGACACAAATAACAAGCAATCACTGGTCATATGAATGGAGTATACCGCTGCATCATTTTAGCCAAGTGCTTCGCTAAGGCGGTTGACTCACCTTCTCCAGTGTGTCATATATAGATGCATTTGCACATGCATTTGTTTGTGGTTAAGCAAAGTCTGGACAAAATCCAAGTTCATTTAAAACATTTGGTTCCATTTGTAAAGGGGGTCTGTATCACAAGATGAGATAAATGTAAAAAAAAAAGCAGTGTTTTGGCACCATTCCTGCACAGTGCATCAGAGTATCACACTAAAATTAATACCAAGGGTGCGTGGCATGTGTGCAGAAGCTCCTCTGCTCAAAAACACAAAGCTGTGATGCCGTGCAGTGGGGGAACGGTTTAAATTACGGACATTTTAAAGCAAGACTGTGTAATTTTGAGAGGATCAAATAACATCCCTGCTAAATTCTACGCACACATAAAGTCTGATGCCATAGACTTATTTGGTCTATATGACAGCAGCTTATGGTGGCTAAACACATTTGAATTGAATGCCATGAAACATAAAGACAACCAGCCTGGAGATACTTTAAAGGTGCAATTTAAAGGATTTTTTCCTCCATTAATAATGAAATTGTATTCCCCTCCCTTCTCTTTCACTCCTCCCCTCAGATGAACCTACTACTGCACTGTTGGTGCTACTTAAAACTCTCTTTCACACTTAGTTTCTCAACTCTCTTCCTCTTATCCTTAGGTAAACCTTCACTTTTGCATGAGGAAAGAAACGAAAGAAAAGAGGGGGCTGACGAAACACACTGAAGTGAAGAAAGACAAATATAGAGACAAAGAAGTACACTGTGAAATACAGTCATATGAAAAAATATGGAGGAACTGTGTTTCAAATTATTATCAAAGTTCAATTTCTTTTTCAGTGCTACATCATTTTCATGGTCATCTGTCTTCCTTTTCAGTCTCCTCTAGGCTTTTTCTTGTACGTGGCATTGCAGAGGAATGAGAGAAATAAAAGACAAAGATGAGAGACAGGTTGACATTTTGGCTTTTGCGTCCTTGACGTTTGACAAAGACAAAAGATTCTTGCCTGTGTTTGTTTTATTGCTGGCATTGTGTGTGTGTGTGTGTGTGTGTGTGTGTGTGTGTGTGTGTGGGTGTGTGTGTGTGTGTGTGTGTGTGTGTGTGTGT
>JAUYWH010000022.1:7547231-7586785 GCA_034779795.1 Ctenopoma multispine | reverse complement strand
GTGTGTGTGTGTGTGTGTGTGTGTGTGTGTGTGTGTGTGTGTGTGTGTGTGTGTGTGTGTGTGTGTGTGTGTGCAGTCGCTAGTGTTTTTAAAGGCTTATGCGTGGATGAATAGGCGGGCACGTTTTACAAGGCTGGGAAGAAAAAGTACAGGTATTAGGTGTGCATGCTGAGAGATGAGCCAATTTACTGCACATGTTGACTCACAGCGACACATTTACATATCTTTTGTGTTTACGTGTGCTTATTTGTATCCCATTGTATATTTTCATGCATGCTTGGATGCATGTCTGGTTATGTAAGCTTACCTACTTGGGCTTGTTTGTGTGTGCACATGTGTTTCTGTATGTAGGTATGTGTGCATCACAGTGCTTTTTGTGTAAATGCAGAAAGCATATTATTTTCATACTGCCGTTAGGCTATAGAGAGCTTGTTGTATTTTCTAGCTTTTGTATTGCTTCTGCTGCTCAATGCTGCCATCTGGCTTTGACTAACACCACTACAGACATCCTAGGGGAGCTATCCCAGCTAGTCAGCGTCTGGTTTTAATAACTGTTTTGGGATCGGTTGTCCAGTGGGCTGGTGCTAACTCAACCTATTATGAGCAGGATGATAAAACTGACCTTGAAGCAGTTTATGAGCCTGGGATAATGGATACCACTGATAGAGTGCATGAAACTGCACTCAGCTCTCAGTGACAAAAGAAAATAATTGTCTAAGCGCTTAATATTATTTTGAACTGATATCTAAAAAATTTATGAGCAGACATTTTGCTTGCTGCTGTTCAATTAGCAATGACAAATTAATTGATTTTACTGATTAATCTGCAAAGTTATTTCATTGGATTCAACATGTTAAAAATGGATATTAAAACCAAAAAATTAAGAATTACAGTTTTAATAACAATTTACTGAAATTAATTGTTATGCTAGGGGACAAGATAAAAACTATCATAGGAGGGGAGGGCACAAAAGGGGGATAGTATTGTGATTTTTATGTTTGCTGTGAGAACAAGGGAAGCTCTTTTATCTTTTTTCTCATGTTATTTCAGCCTTCCTTTGTAAGATTTGTTATAAAATATAAAATAATGGTGTGTCATGTTCACCGTGGATTACAGAGGGTTTTTTTTGTCTTATTATTGTCTTATTATTCAACATCATTACTGTAATACTGTCTTGATTTGATTTTAGATGGGAATAAGTTTAAAAAACTAAAACATGAAGTTCAATATCGATCCACACACAAATAATTTTTATACACTCCCTAACACCTCAGCGCAGAGAACAATTAAGACCAGAAAAATGAAACATAACCTTAGAGGGTCATTGCCACTTTATGCCGTGCAGGTTAAGACTAGTGTTTGCATATAAAACTGGTGGAGGTGGAACACAATTAGGTCAGATTGAGACTGGACCATTTGTATGGGTCACGGTAAAAGTGCTCATATGTATGCAGGCTTATAGGACCCCTGGGAGCACTGGGCTGACCTTGTCCTATACTCTGATCTATGTCCTCTTGTTCTTGTTGCTCCCCATCTCTCCTCTTTTCACTCTTCTAAAATGCTCCCCCCCCTTTTTTCCCTTTGTTATGTTACTGGTTCTAATTAGTTCATCTTATTTCTCACCCTCCTTGCTTTCATCTGTTTTGTAATCAGTATTAATCTTTTCTATTCACGTCATTTCTCTTTTCAGTTTTTTTTAATATAAATTATATATATAAACTCCTTTTTTTTAACTCCCCATATTTTTTTTCACTTCTTGTCCTTTTTTCATATCAACAGCCAGTTTGATAAATAATGCATCACAGCACTTTAAAAACATTAGCAGGGTTCTTTTGACTGTCAAAGAGAGGGAGGAGACAAGAGAGGGGAAGGAATGGATAACTCCATTTTAAATAAATGTTATGGAGAGCGATGTGATTTAATATTAGCAGCAGAAAAGCGCCAGAAAGGGGTGAAGGTCCAAGCGTTAATTGTGTTTGCATTATGACACTGTGCCCTTGTGCTCAGAGGTTTCTGTCTTTGGTGAATCATCTGAAAGCTCGCAGATTCATTAAGATGATGACTGTATCAGCAAACTCAAAAGAAAAAAAAATAATGATATTGAGTAAAACACTGATGCTGCATCACACAGAACCTTGACCTTTCCCTCCTCCCCTTTCATCCTCAGCTTTCTCCTCTCCTCCACCGCCCTCACCCACCCTGCTCCCACCCCCATCCCTTCCTTCCATTCCTCCTGGCAGCATGGCGATTGGCATTATTAAAAATTGATTGGCGGCGAGCGTTTAGCAGGGTGGCGAGGTGGAGAGGGAAGGTTTGACAGGCAGGAGTGTAATGAAAGAAGGGCCTCGGTGGACACACTGTGGAAAGGTGTCACTGGGGGACAGGCAGTGTGTGTATGTGTATGTGTGTGTGTATGTATGTACAAACCTGTGTGCAAGGCAAAGAGAAGGTTGTGCAAGAATATTCTGTAGTGAGGGTTTGGTAATGGAAAATTCACACAAGATACTGTGTTTATAACGAATGCATGTGTTGATTCTGCTGTGTGTGTGTGTGTGTGTGTGTGTGTGTGTGTGTGTGTGTGTGTGTGTGTGTGTGTGTGTGTGTGTGTGTGTGTGTGCCACATGTGGCTACATCCAAAACAAAATGTGAACAGTCCAAACTGAGAGAGCATCACGTAGCTCTGTTGTTTCCTTCGTCCGGCTGCTTATCCCCCTTTCCAACCCTTCTCTCTTCTTTCATCTCAGATCAAATAATAATTCCAACCAGTATTCCCAACCAGATATTCCCCAATGGCTATAAGTGCTACAGCTTTACAGATTTTCAGTGCACTTTAACCGCAATTTGGCTGAGTGATTCTAAAAAGGTGTTTTTAGGAGGGGGAGGAGGCAGAAAACATGTGCCGCTACGTGAGTACATGATTCTAACTGGTTTATTTTTCTCCTGTTTTCTTCTTTATCTTTCTTCCTTTTCTATTATGTGTCTTGTCCTTCCTTCTCTTTCTGTCTCTGTCACAGATGAACAGGCCGATCCAGGTGAAGCCAGCAGACAGCGAGAGCCGAGGAGGTACTGTATTCCCTTCTTTCCTACTTTTCATTCGATCTACTTTTCTGCCTTCCTTCCTTTGTACCCGGCCTACAAACATGCTGCCTGTGCGTATCAGCCTCACCATTATCTGTCCCATTAGACGATGCCCTCTACCTCGACACAGGCTGACAGCACGGCCTGGCCGTACCCTCCAGAATTCAGAACACATTATGTAAACAGTGCTCTCGCAGGCCGCCACGGCCTCCAGCTCCTTTCTTGGAGTTTCGTCATATGCACTGATGCATGTACATGCACACAAAAACACACGTGTCTTGTCCTGCCCGAGGGGGCAACAACGCAGATCCCATTTGACTAATGTCATAAGTTTTTATCAACCAAATGAATTGAAACGGCAGATCAGTGTGAATGGAAGTTGAGCCTGGCATTTTGTGTGAGAGTTGCTGTATTGACAGCTAAGACAGCTTAAAGCACATTTTCCATGTCTAGACATGCAGCGACCTGCTCCTGACATCAATCAATGGACCACACGAGGAAAGATTGATGTAGTTTGCCCATTTTTGGCTCTAGTCTTTCAAACTTTGCAGTTGTTGATGTACAGGATTGTGCTCCAGAGAGATTCTTCCACCACAAGAAAGAGGAAAGGAGAGAGAGAGAGAGAAAAGAAGAAATAGAGCATGCAAGGAGTTGAAGGTTGATAAGCAGGAAGAGGCAGAAGGACTGAGAAAGAGGTGTTAGCCTGTGAATAAAAAAAAACTTTAAGGAAAGGAAGGGGGACTGTGTGACATCCTCTTCTATTTAGTTTGGTGGTGCTCTGAGTATGATTGATGAAGCGGGAGGAAACAGAGGCAGCGCCAAGCATGAGGAAGCAAAGTGAGGGCAATGCAGGACGTCTATAGCTCTGTATGTCCTCAGTCCACTTCTATCACTCTCATGTATTCTCCACCACATTATGTGTGTTTTTCTTTGTCCTCCTTTCTTTATCCATTAGATGTTTCAGGGACGTCTCTGAACATTTTTTATGTTGTTTCTTTTTATTGTGCATGGAATAATTTCTAATTCATTATTTTTGGGCTTCCAACTATTATTAAAATTAAACCATCTGAGAGATTTAACAGGAAAATCTACTAACTATAACCATCTAATGTACGCAGTGGAGTTTAAAGTACTATATATTTTCCACTGAAATGGAGTTAAACTGTGGTAAGGAGACATAAAAAGCAGAATAAAATGGAAATACTCAAGTAAAGTAAAAGTACTCCAGTAATGTGCTTCATTACAGTAAATTGATAAATGCACATACTTTCAACCACCTGTCTAATCAATAATGTTAGGGAGGAAGGAGTGGTGCTAAAAGTGCAATTGATAATGCTATAATGAATCCTACTGTTAAAAATGCAGCAAAAGATATGAGATAATAAAAATAAGAAATTAATACTTTTTATGAGTATTCCAGTAGAGGAAAAGCAGGGAGAGTAATTATGAAATGCTGTCTGTGTGTGTGTGTGAGAAAGAGAGAAAGGGATCTTTACATCGTTGTTGAGACTCAGGCTTTATATTGATTTGCTCTCTAGCTGAATATGAGTGTGTGTTAACAGTCCTTTCCCAAAGGAAGATGTAGTGTTTATTGGTGTCTTCCCAGGGGAACTGTAGGGTCTGGCCACCAATGAGGTGTGGACCGTGAATGTGTATGTGTGAAGATGAGAGGGCAAACATTTCAAGATTTGTGTGTGTAGTATGTGTGTGCATATGTGTGTGTCTCCTCCGCCCCTGATGTGCACACCACTCTTGTAAACATTCTCCCCCCCTTCGTGCAAGGCCAGAGCGCAGATTAGTCTTGTTGACTCGGCAAGGACACCCTGTCAGGCGCAGGCAGTGGGGTACGGACCCAAAGCGTGCAAGCATGCGCGCGCACACACACATTTACACACACACACTTACACACACGCATTAATTTGTAGAGCACACTCCGAGGCAATTGCAGTGAGGCTCATTAATTTCTAAACATATACATCCATTTCCCTAAAGCTTAGATTCTGTGTGACGTAAAAACAGACGGCCCTGCACACAGACACATCTGCTGCTGTTGAGCACTAACACACTTTCGCCGTCTGCCTCACAATTCCCTCATACACTTATTCAGTGATTCAATCACACAGTCATGTACTGACACTAATGAACTGATGCTGGACTTCAGTCTGCCTCTGGTTTATTAAAGCTCATACATGTAAAAATTTGTATCTAATTATATCCTCCTTCAATTCTTTCTCACAGCACAAGGTTTGTAGAAGGATTGAAAAAATATTAAGTTGGTTCAGATTATGTGTTCCTATGTTTCAGAGATGGAGAAATAGAGATGAAAAATATATATATATATAAATATAAAATAAAAACAAAATAACAATGCAACACATCATTATGTGCAAAACGGTAGTTGCTATGTGTTCATATATGAGAAATGGACAAATAGATGTATTAAAGCAGTGCTATATGATCTTAGGTTCTTAATATGAACATGTCTGACCTAATTAACATCAAGTGGGCATTTTATTTTGAAAGTGGCTTATCTGTACTTCCCACTGGCCATGAAGGGAAACATGTAAATAGCTTCCAGTTTAACAGCATCTTGCACTGTCCTCTGTGCATCTGCTGGATCCAACCTATACAGTTTCTTTATTTTACTTTACTTTACTTGGCAGACGCTTTTATCCGAAGCGACTTTCAATGAGAAGACACCTACAATTATTTTCACCAATTTATTTGTTCACATTTACACTTGCTGCATTATTATTGCGCAACAGGCACTAGAATCTGATGATAACAATAAATGCGTTGCTCCAGGTGAACAAAGTCTCCTGATAAGACTGTGAAACTGTGACACAACTTCTTGCGTAGTACACTTTGTTACACATGTGCAGATTGGTAAAGTGGTGAAATTACACAAGTGGCTACATAGCTGCTATAAAAATAAATAAAAGAGAAAAAACATCAGCCTCATTCTCTGGATCCTGTGAACAGTTTGACACAAAAAGGTCTTTATTGACTATTTATTGACTATTGATCACAGTGTGGCCTGAAACAGAAAGAGAATTGTTTCATGCTGCTTGTTTTGACGTTGTATTATTAGAGGCAGATAGTTCCGATGGTGTAGCAAGAGCTACAGCTGTCCTGGGATAATTGTATAACCACATCATTCACTCACTGTACTCTGAAGAAGAGAGTTCAGTATAATCATCATCATTATCTTATCCAGGAGGTGAAGCTAACTGTCAAACAGGTTGGGATTTCAGTTTGATTGATTGATTTAACAATATTCTTTATCACAAAGGGATTAGACACGTGGTTATAAACATACATTTACAACTAGATTGTATTGTTGCCACTGGGCAGATTTTGCCACGCTGTTTCATGAGCATCTTTGTCCAGACAACAAGCTGAGGGCATTGTGCCAACTGTGTTCCCTAAGGACAGGGACTGCACAAAGGCAGCCTTCATCACAAACTAATCTTCATCTGCAAAATTGTAATGGAAACATAGAAAACACATGGGTAGACACCCTTAAATTCCTCACCAGATGTGCAATACCTGCCCTGTAACTTGTTTTAAGTCAAATATATACCAGCAAATACATCTAAGAACACAAGTAACTCAATTCAAAATTGCACACATGTTCTTCAGGTGACTACCTCTGAATAAGGAATGATAGATGTCTAGATTAACTCTATTGTGACAGTTTTGTTTATTTCTATTTTTAGATTAATTTTTAGTTGAGTATTTATGAGCATAAACCTACTGTATCTGGCCAGCACCAAACAGCAGAGGAAGACAGTTACTGAATTTCAAGATTTGTTCTGAGCACTGGTGGATAAAATATCCTCTTGTTATTTCACCATGAAAATTGCTGCACTATCACAAAATCTCTTCCTGATGATTTTTCACTTCAAACCAAAGCTGAGCAAAACACTCCTGTTTAACTAAACCTCCGTTTTTGTTATGTAGATATCAAAAGGCGTCTCTGATCCTCTGATCGTGACCTATTCCTTTTCCTTTTAGAAGACAGAAAGCTCTTTGTGGGCATGCTCAACAAGCAACAGTCAGAAGATGATGTGCGGCGCCTTTTCGAGTCCTTCGGCAGCATTGAGGAATGCACCATCCTCAGAGGTCCCGATGGAAACAGCAAAGGTGAGTTTATAGCTGTTTACGACTTTGAGCCAGCAGACTTTTTCACAGGCTGCTGCACAGAAATGATTTGGCCTTTCAAAGTCGGTGACTTTGCAAAGTTCTCTTTAAACACTCCACGTTGAGTGATGTCAAAACGAGCTATTTCACAATCATCTGAGGAGTGGTTACATAATAATCCTGTAGATTCTGTAAATTTCAACACTAAATGCCATTGGAAAGCACTGCACACCAGGATGACAGATATAAACCACCTCTTTCCAGCTCTTTACAGATGAACCCCATTAACCTCATGAGTCAACCTACAAGACTCTGATAAAGGGAAAAAAACGAAGTCAACCTTATTAACCATCGGGCTTCATGTCATGCCAGAAAAATGTCCTTTGAAAATGTTGTCAGAGCGCTACACAAGTTCACTGCATAAAGTTCATCAGTGGGCTTAGCAGCCAATCAATGAGGCCCGATGATAACTAAGCCTGATGATTACAGTGGGCTTGATCGCACAGATTCCTCCGTGAAGCGCCATTAAGAAGGCCTCATCAGCCAGCTTACTCAGCTAAGTGGGCTTTAGCTCAATAATTACTAGGAACTTGATCATTCAAATTCATCAGTGGGACTTGTCAATAGTGAGGGACACTAGAATACTGTGGCAACCCCCGTCAGACGATCCCAAAGTTGTTAATGGTGTCAGAGTGGCATGTTTAGCCTGCTTATTGAGCATCGACAAACACTGATGCAACCCTCCTCAGCAAAGAGGTTTTGTTTACTAAATGTATGTTGTAATACTGAAGGGTATTTATCCTGTTTTTTTCTGTAAATGTTTTTTTGTTTGTTTGTTTTATATTCATTCACTTTTTCTCTTTGCTCATTTTCTATCCTCGTCATCTTTTCAGGCTGCGCATTTGTAAAATACTCCTCTCACGCCGAAGCTCAGGCAGCCATCAGTGCACTACACGGCAGCCAGACAATGCCTGTGAGTACACCATAACAGAGCATGTAGATTTATGTGAGAGAGGTGAGTCACACAGAGAAATGAGTCACATAGCACCAAATTACCTTCTTAAAGTTAAGTTATACTTTATTAATCCCAGTGAGGAAATTCGTCCTTTGCATATGACCTGTCTTAACTTATTTCAGAGTAATGGGCACCAGTTACAGCTCTAAGGCCATTACTTTGGCAGGAGGTGTAAGAGAGGATGTGTATGTGTGTGTGTAGTAGCAGATACAAGCTTATGTCATGTGTCTTTCAGTACACACTAACATGTTCTGCCTGGTTCGTGTTTCTGTGTATATGTGGGTGGGTGGATGGGTGGGTGCACAGGGTGCCTCATCCAGTCTGGTGGTAAAGTTCGCCGACACGGATAAGGAGCGCACCATCCGCCGCATGCAGCAGATGGCTGGTCAGATGGGCATCTTCAACCCTATGGCCCTGCAGTTTGGTGCCTATGGAGCCTACGCACAGGCAAGATGCCCCGCAAAACGTTTTTTTCATCCACAGTTATTTATTCAATGAACCATGAAGATTAAATGGAGTGTTTCATCCTAGCTTACATATGAATATGAAATGGCAAAAAAAATCCTTTCAGTAATCCTATGATATGATAGAAAATGTCTTCAGCATTAATTTAGAATTATTTCAGTAAATCTCTCTTCTCTTTCCTCTAATTATTCTCAACCCGTCTTACAATCTCCTTTCTTTCACTGTGCAGGTGCAGCAGCAGGCGGCATTGATGGCATCTGTAGGCCAGGGAGGCTACCTCAGTCCAATGGCTGCCTTTGCTGCTGCCCAGATGCAGCACATGGCAACTATCAACGGCCTCCCGGGAGCACCGCTGACCCCCACATCAGGTAACGAAGGTTAAGAGGCAGCGTTGGATTTTTATGCATATGTTAAACTGCACACATACTGTAGCTGATTGTTCTGCTGCGTAACATGAATTTTCTAGATTGCATTTTCCTACTTTGCATGCAGATGTTAGTTTTCCATCATCTTGGTGATGTGCAAAAATGTAATCTTTTCACATCTGCTCTGCAATTTCATGCAGTTTATCTTAAAAAAAAAGATGGATTTTGAAAAGGAAACTATAAAACATTATGATATTTAACCTGGTGATTTCCAAAGGGCTGTCACATTTTGAACTTTTGATCAGCAGTTCAAATATCAAATAAAACATTACTCTCTTAACAGTGGTATCTGATAAAGCACAATGTATTGCACAATTTTACAAATGCCCACCAAATGGCCATCTACACCAGAAGATTGTCACTAATGAAAATATTTATAAAAAAAGTTACATTATACATTTAAAGTATCCTAGGCATCTAAATTTGTGATGATAATAATATTTAATGAACAACAGAATGTTCTTTACTGTAGTATTGCTGTAGAAGAACAGAGTAGCAATGAATAAAGGATATCCTGTTAAAGTTTCTGAAACAGACACATAATTGGCGCTCATTTGATGTAATCAAGAAAATATTCACTGTTCTCATATAATACAATATGTCTCAGATTCAGATCTAATGGCTATTGTGTCACAGTAAAGGCCATACTGTGATAAGAAATCAGCCCTGACATTTAGTGTCTTCACCAGCCCACTGGACCGGCCCCTCTGACATTTCCAATAGTTACTAGGTGGACAAGTCAAAGTAAAACGTCTCCATAATCTCTTGGGAAAAAATACAGTGGGATGCTTAATGTTTCTCTCTGCGTCTGCACCTTGGATGCAGGTGGCAGTACTCCTCCAGGAATCAGCGCCCCTACAGTAACCAGCATCCCCTCCCCGATTAATGTAAATGGTTTTACTGGTATGCCACCCCCCCAGGCAAATGGGCAACCCCCTGCAGAAGCTGTCTTCACCAATGGAATACATCATTACCCTGGTAAGTCATACGCAAACACAAAAAAATTCTCAGGAATATTGAAAAATATATTTTTTTAAATAATGCAGTGTACATCCCAAAAACATGTAACCATGACTCCATTCATTATAACAGAAGAGTGTGCGCTTGGGTCATGAGCCGTGGCTAGTACCTTTTTGATTGTGTTTGTGAAGAGGTGGAAGAAATATCTGCCTTTATTTTTCACATTCTTGTCCCCTCAGTTTTGCAGGAGGTGGTCTTTAGGGAGGACTCAGAGAAAAACGGCTTGGGCGTGGCTCCGCGAAGTTGTTTTGGGGTTCAGGGTGGCTGCTTCCTCTCTTCTCTCTCTGAAGGTAGAGCCCCCATGCTCTTCACCCCAGACACCAACACCTCCTCCTCATACAACATACTCTATCTGTTTGTCTCAAATAAGGGTCAAAAATATTTTAATCTTGTGAAATAATTCCTCCTTAAATTTTATAGTTTAAGTTTAGTTTTCAAACTGAAAACGCCTCTGAACATTGTTCTCTTGATTTCTAGACACCAAAATCCAGACCAGAGCTGATAATAATGTTGATATGCTCATTAGTTATTAAGTGCTCTGAGAAATGTGGTTAAGGAGCAGCAGTAAGTGCTTTTAAGGATTGTTTTCTGCCCTGTGTTTAGCCTCCCAGGCTTTACTTTCTCAGGCTGTTCTGTTGGTGAAAAATGTCAGGGCCATATAAAACCTGAAAGGAACACTGTTCCCATGTGAAAGAGACACTGACTGCTTTGTTTTTCCCTTAATATTCTTATCTACAGTCTAATCATTAGTTACACTTTCAATCTAAAAAACTCTAAATTCCTCATGCAAAACCTTTGTTGCAAGTTTACAGAGATGTCAGTCATTACTTCAAAGCATGATTCAAAGGCGTTCAGATTTTACAGACACCTTTCCTTGAGGCCAAACCTCTCCTCCTTTCCTCTGGCTATCAGAAAGACTTTTCAGTGTTGCTGTTAGTCCACAGTGTGTTGAGTATTTCTTCGTTTTTTGGTGACAGTGGACTTTTCAGTGCGTGTGTATGTGATTATCAGCGTGTATTTTTCCAGTGGTGTACATAATGTGCGTGCATACAAATTGTTAGTTATAAGTATGGTGCAGCATCTCTGGTCAGAATTCAGGGATAATTTTTCACCTTCAACTTTATTGACTTCAATAACTTTATCTCCTACGTGTGCAGTGATAGCAACAAGTGCATCCAGAGTTGAGAGTGTATTGTTTTTGTCTTGTTGTACATGTTACAGAGAATTTAATATATTTCTTCATAGATGTTGTATATTTATAATACATTCTTATGTGGTGACAGCAGAATGATGAGTTGTTTTTATCTGTGGTCCTTTCAAGTCATTTACTTTCTAAGGGAAAAGCTACTTTTGAAATGCCTCAACACATTAACTAAAAAGCACAGCAAAACAGAGAAAGATTCAGAATTCAGTTCCCCACACACTGAAAGTGAGTTGATACCACGCTGCTTGGCTCTCTAACCTTTGTGCTTTTCTTCTCCTGTCTGTTTTTTTCTCCTGCCACTCCCTCTTCTCTCTCACTCTTGTTATATATTACTCTTGCCTTTTGCTGTGCCCTCTCCTCCATCTACATTCTGCCTCACCACTACACACACACATACACACCTCCATCCATCCGTGCTCCCCTCCACCACCACCACCTCCATCTGCTTCTCCTCTCTGCATCTCTGTTGGAGCAGCTCAAAGTCCCACTGCAGCTGATCCTCTCCAGCAGGCTTACACGGGAGTCCAGCAGTATGCAGGTCTGTCTATCACAGCGGCACTGATCTGTGTGCACGTGTGCGTGTGAGTGGGTGTATGTGTGCGTGTGCGTGAGAAAGAGTGAAAAGGGTGGTATGACAGAGAGAAATGAAGTCGAAAGATAAAGATTTTCCTTTGTTTGAATTTGAATGTTGATCATGTAACATTAAGTGCTTCAGCTTCACTACATCAGTTTATTCTCTGCTGTGTTCTGGGGGAGTGTGTATGTGTTTGTAAGCAGCATGTACTCTATTGTCTGTTATCTGATCGATTGCCTGCTGTGCCCCTGCATATATCACATTGTTTGTATGTATCCGAGTAGTGTGTGTGTGTGTGTGTGTGTGTAGTCATGACTGTTATCTGATCTGCGCTGTGTATATGTGTCTCAGCAGCCTATCCCGCTGCATACGGCCAGATCAGCCAAGCCTTCCCCCACCCTCCACCCATCATTCCACAGCAGCAACGAGAAGGTAACACACACACACACACAGCAACACTCACTCCTTAAAATGTATACATGCTGCAAATATTCAGTATACCAACACAATAAGTACTGCATCAGTCTGGGATGATGAGACAAGACTGAAAAGCTGCAACTGTTGATTTTAACCTTTTAAAACGAGTCCTATAAAGCAAAGAAAAACTAAATGTGAATGTTATTGTAGTTTTGATATAGTGGTTATCCTAGCTGGCTGTAGGGTAACTAACTTCACTAACACGAGTAAGTATTGCATACTGAGCTGTAAACCTGCTCATGAACTCAGCGACCCTCAGGAATAAAAAACTCATGCTTGGCACCTTAGTGCCCTCTTGTGGAAAATAAACATTCATCTATCTATTATCCTAACCGCTTGTCCTCTTAAGGGTCGCAGTGCCTATCCCAGCAGGCACTGGGCGAGAGGCGGGGTTCCCCCGTGGACAGTTTGAGAGATCGAATCCTTTAATAGCTGTAGCATCAAATAGGTTACAATTTAAGCATTTAGTAGTTGTTTGATCAGATATATCCAAAAGCTGAAGTTAACACTAAACCTGTGAGTTTCCATTACAGGTCAATCTGTCGAAATCAAACTTGCATACATGCTGAGATAAACTGCTTTGCACATTTCTGTTTTTGCTGCTCCGAAACCACATATTTCATTTGGTTTAATGTTAGGACAGAGAAAGTGTGCAGAGCATTTTAAAGCCACTGAAAATTTGTTTTAACATTTTTGCATATTTGTTACACATTAAGTAAAAATAAAGCTTTGGCACTGTGTATGAAGAATTCAACATGTCACATAAGGAAAATGATTTATGAGCACCTTCTCATGCAAATGTCAGAACAAACTGGAGATAGAAATGTGAGAGTACTCTTGGATAATCATGCTCTAAGAGTTTTGAACAGAGCAGGGCAAGTGTGATGAGGATGAGCAGGTGAGGATGTACGCTCCCGCTCCCACACCAATGTTTGCTTTGCTTAGTTAAACTTCACAGTTTGACAAAATTATGAGAATTACGAGTGGAAATGTTTTTATATCACCTTGTGCAGGTTCTGAAATTTAATATTTCATCCTTGTATTATGGGATCCCCTTTCTATGGTGAAATGTTTTACGCCTCACCTCCCTCTCCCCTTGTCTCTCATTCTCTAACCTTTGCCCTTCATCTCTGTTTTTCTCTCCCTGTCTCCCTCTTTCCCTCTCTCTCTCTCTCTGTGTCCGTGTGCAGGACCAGAGGGTTGCAACCTGTTCATCTACCACCTCCCTCAGGAGTTTGGGGATGGAGAGCTGATGCAGATGTTCCTGCCTTTCGGTAATGTCATCTCCTCCAAAGTGTTTGTGGATCGGGCGACAAACCAAAGTAAATGCTTTGGTGGGTAAAAATGAACAAAACCAAAAGATTATTGGTTATTTATTATATATTATTCTTTTTTACTAATCACCTTCTTTACCACAGTCAACACCCCCTTCCTAACCTCTCAACACCCCTTCTTTAAACAATGAAAACAAAACAGTGGAGAATCTCTCGAAAAATGCTGGTTGTCACAAATAAAAAAGGAGAATGAGAATCTAAATCTTCCATTAATCATCAAAGCTTTGGAAGCTCTGATTTCTTACTTCAGTGATATATTTGATAGATCTAGATGATCTATATCACTGATTGTGATGATGAGAAAGTGTGTGATGTTTTATATTTTTGTTATATTATCATTAGACATACATTATACAGTAATACAAATTCTGACTCTGTGTTTACTAAGAATACAGTCACGCCACTGGCAGCACAGTTTCTCTGACTGTACAGTTATGTGGCAAATTATAAATTGATTGTGCAGAATACATCAGGTGCAACCCATCTGCAAAGTAGCTTTTGATTATTAATACAACACAGCATTAATGTTGTATTGTTCACTCTGCAACTTTGAGATGTAAAAGTTTTAATTTGCGATTTGACGCCTTCGCAATTCCAAGCTGAAGTTAAACACAAGGACGACAAAGTAGCACAGACATGTTGTTGTTTTAAATCCCATTACCAAGCTCATGTTGTGATTTTTGCATGCTCTCTGTCTGTAGTGTGATCCCATTGTTGTTGTCATATTGTATATTCAGTTTAGTACTAACATTAAAGCTTATGACATGCTGTATTAGTTATTACATTTGTTTTTAATTACAGTTTTAGTACATGTAAAATACTGCTTCATCTTATTGAATCTCATCCTCATTATCTATTCTTTTGTAACCCCAGATTGTCCTTGCCTCTCCATCTAACCTTGTTCATCTTTCTCTCTCTTATGGCCTTTCCCTCAAGGGTTTGTGAGCTTCGACAACCCAGGTAGTGCCCAAGCTGCCATCCAGTCAATGAACGGCTTCCAGATTGGCATGAAAAGACTCAAGGTGCAGCTGAAGAGGCCAAAGGATGCCAACCGCCCCTACTAGCCCCTGCCCCAGCCAGCCACCGCCATCATGGTGGCAGGGGCAGCTGTCGCACACAGAGAAAGACAGGTCAGACATCGCGCTCGCCTCGTGTGGAAATATTTGTTGTCACTTTAGTTTGAGAGGTGATTAACTGAACCAATGCAATATTATATTGACAAATGCTCAAATGGCAAACCCATTTATGGCACTGCCTGATGCGGTTTCCGTAACCTTTTATAAATGTCATAAAACATTTGCAGATGCCTAATAACTAGCTGATCATCTACAAAGCGCCTGTAAAGAATAGTGATGAAGTTTTACTCCTGCATCTATAAATGTTAATTCCACCCATGTCACTATGACTCATTATTATATCATTTATTATATGATTTACTGAGTGGAGGGTCTGACTGGTACCAGTTGCCTTAATGGGAGCAAGACACGTACTGGATATTGTAGGTGAAACTCTGTACACAAAGTACACCAGAACGAAAAACAATCCCCTACCATGTATCATAAGTGTATAAATACTGCATCTTTCTTTTACTGTCAGTTTTAACCAATCAAAGCTGTAGCGCGTTTACTTATATGTGGCTTCCTGTATTTATAAAACAGCTTTGTAGTAAGTGACCCTGTATGTTACCCTGTAGGTAAAAGATAATTGGTAAATGGTTCAGTGTGTTGCACAGGGAAGGAATTGCTGGCTTCCAAGAGAGAGGCATTTATTACCCCTCAGGCGGGTAATTGTGCCGTTCCTCTTTGTCTCTTTCCTTCATCTGTATGATGGAGAGTTTGGGTGGTGTCGCTCATTCACCACTGATGACTTCATTCGAGGGCAACTTATCACCCACTCACAAACTAACTGAACCATACCAGAGAGTGTCCCAAGACGTATCACTGCAGGAAGAATGGTGCAATCATCTCTTATGAATGTGTCACAAAATGTGTTGCACTATTCCTTTTGATGTATCAGAATGTTTTCAACACTTTTATCATATATGATATTATAACTGTGTTACTGTGTGAAATAAATTAATTCACGAACTGGAACTTTGAGTGCTAGTGAAGGCCAAAATGCTTCAGAGACAGGTGTCCTGTATAAATGCTGCACTGCTCCACCCGCATGTTAACAGATGTCCTTAAATTGTTTAAGAAATAGACTTATATACCATTGAGGAGATAATTGGATTGTAAAAATTTACAGCTAGGATTTGGTGAGTAATTATGATTACCATGACTGTGCCTATAGAGCACCTTTTACATCAGATGACCCATATTTTGAGTGAGCGTGAACGTATTGTGACTGACACTCGTGGACTAGCATGGCTGCTTCTGGAACAGGCTAAGAAATCCTTATTGATGATGATGATGATAGCAGCGTCATGAATTCAGGAGTGTATAGAGACATTTTGTCTACCATTTTACACAGAAATCTATCAAAGCTAGAGGATGAGCTTCATCATGCAGCTAGACAATAATCGCTCACTTCTTTGGCTCATCTGACACAAAAAAGGTGCTATCTTCTGTGTTAAATTAATTAGACTGGTCATTCCAATACTTTCGAAGGGGACTGTATAGCACTCTGCTCTAAACATGTGAGCCAACACACCGTCTGGCAGATCAACACGGCCATCCCGAGCGCCATGTCACTAGCATAGCATGACTAAAAATGTTTAGCTCTAATGTCTAACGTGTGCTTCACGAAAGACTAAACTTTATTTTGTTTCGTTTTTCCTCTCCTCATTACTTGACCCAAACCTTTTCTATCTCTCCTGTACTTTTCAGGTTTTGTTGAGCTGAATCATATGTTGACTTCTTGCTACTGAGTGCAAACTCAACATCTGGACCACTAAGGCTGCTTGAGAAACACAGGAGAGAGAGAGAGAAAGAAAGAGAGAGTGATGACCGAGTCAAGGACACCTCCTTTTTGGATGTACTAAAACTCTGGAGAGCATTTGTACCAGCCTGGTTAGCCCCAGGACCTTTTTTTCTTCTGCACACATATACACACCTCTTTCCCCACAAACCCCTGCTTGAATGACAGCTACCTTTTCTGGACCACAAAAAACTTTTACTTGAACGATAAGGGAAAAAAGTAAAAGAAACTATATCAAATCTACTCACAATGACCAACCCCACTGAACTCTTAACGGGAATATGGATGTCAAAAGTCCAACGAGAACAAAACAAACCTTTTAAAAACTTAATAGAGGATTGCCGTAGGAGATCTTTCTGTAAGATGATTTGAGTTTGGGGCAATTGACTTTTGAAGACCAATTCATAAGACTTGAAACAAAAAGGGACAAACTCTTGGAGAGAGAGCACTTAAGTAGGGAATGTGATATTTTCAGGACACAAATTGGCTTCGATTTGGGATGGCCATCTTTAGCTCGGAGTGCCTGTCCGTTTCCAGGGGATACCGTTGCCAAGGAGAGCCATAGCAACGGTCTCCAGGGAGTCTTACCTGTCATTCCTTAGTTGTTTTAGGGACCAAAAGACCAAACATTTTTATTGCTGAGGACTTGTAGCTCTAATATACTCGGACCACTGCATCTCTTTCAGTCAGTGTTAACTGGTTGAGGAGTAGCACTTAAAAGAAGTGTACATTTCGGATATATACAACACATGTATATATACATATATATTGCTGATATGCTTTTTGAATACAGGCAAAACTATTTCAGATGACCAAATGGGGTCTCTCACTTCGCTAGTTTACAATTACTCAAAATGTTTATTTTTTTCTCTTCTCATTTTTGTCTTGGGAGGGATGGCGAGTGCATGGGAGGGGCTGCTCCGTATCACAGCCTTATCTTTTTTAACTTGACATCCTAACCTCATAGATAGAATAACATCAGAAACGTTTGAGATATATGAACTTGTTTATATTTGCAGTACATATATATGTATAACAAGCATTCAAGCAAATGTATTCATATATACAGTATATATGGATAAATAGATATTAATCACAAACAAATATATGTATTTATATGCACATATTTTATATATGTGTGTCTGTATATAGAACGGCTACTGACTACGTTGAGCTGTAATTTTTTGTAGATTTTAGTGGGAGTTTTAAATATTGCTCTGCTTGGGAAGAATCGCAAATGTGGCAGCTCCCTAAACTGCAGGCATTCCTATCTCTGATTAACTATATGCTGACACACAATATATTGTTAAAAGATACATGTGTGAGGATACACATATGGTGTAAATATTATCTGAAAATGCAAAAAGCCACATCTCAGTAGCAGGCTTTAAGAGAATCAGGCTAAATGATTTTAGAGGAAAAGGACAATTATCTTCGACTCTATTCCAAGCATATCTTTTGAGCTTAAATACACACGCGCACACACACGCACACACGCTGACACACACAAACTTCTCTTTGAAACTTGAACCAAAACGAATACGTCTCACAACCCTTGCTCTTTTTTGCATTCAGTAAAGTGCATGTAGCGTATGGGCTGTCACCATGTCAAGGTGTGCCTTGTCACCTGCAGAATCTGCCATCAAGCACTGTGCTCTCAGAAAACGAAGAAAAAAAAAAACTCAACACACACTACTGCAAGCAGCCCACGCGCTATTATGATGTCAAAACTACAGCCAGATCCATATCATTTCTCATCCGCGTAGAGAGTTTCAGTGCATGTCCAATATAACAAACCATCCAACCAACTGTTGGTCCATCATTGTCTTTTGGGAAAAAAAAATGCATCTAGAGCAAATGTATACTCATGTGATTACTCTTCAGATAAAAGCGGGCATTAGGTAACCTGTTAGCACAGGTGCTGACTATCAAAGCTGTGTGCAGGGCACCTGTTACTAAGTTCCATTGGTTGGAGTCAAAACTCTAGGTCTAGTGGACGTGGCGTTATGTTTTTAATGGTTATAAAGTTGATGTAAAATTGATAAATAAGTTATAATTGGAGTGCTGGCTTCCTTCAGGACAGAATAAGAAAGAGAAGGTTTTATGTGCTTTCCCATCCAGCAGCTAATGTGTGGATCACTGCTGCTTCTACTTGACATGAAGCATATCCTTTAGAAGATGTTATATTGCCTTATGTTATATGTCATCATACAGTTAAATATAAACATAAAAAACATAATGAAACTGTAAAATGAAGCAATAACTGTGACAAGCCATTTATCCATTACAACTGCTGTATCACAGAGGCTGGTTTCATATTGCTTTAGCGTACAGTTTCTCATAACCGTCTACAAAAATGGCATGACGTCCTACTATACATGCCTGCAAAAGGTCAACGGACTTGGACTTATTAAACCCTGCGTTCAACACATATTCAGATGGTGGAGATTACTCAATGAATATTTATATATATGAATATTTATAAGGCTATATGACACTTTGGAAACAGTGCTTCCTGTTAGGTGCTGTTACTAGTTTTCCTATAAACTGCTCATTATGGCATGTCCCTAGTGTCTGTGTCTAACCTTTTAAGCAGATTGAATAATTTAACATTTACCTTCCAAATCCAGTGAGCCACTAGCCACGACTGCATCCAAGGATTCCTCTGTTGGTGTGTGCCACATAACAATGACCTGAGCATGACATATAGTGCAAACCAGATGACCATCATCATCATTTTTTGCCCTGACCACATCCATAGTGGGGTAGTACAAAATGTCCTGCACATCTACCTGAGCTGTCATTGAGCTAACAATAACACCTTAAGCTAAATGTCAGATGTCTGGTCTCCCTGATCGCCACACTGTGTGCCCTCTGACTGCCCGCCTCTGCTCTGAGGAAATTGAAAAAGGTTTTGACACAGTCTGTGCTTTTCTAATGATTTGTTTGAGCAATCACTCATGTCTTTCACTGAGCCCATGTTTCCATGTCGACCGAAATGAGGAAGGGGAAGCAGCAACAACCACAGAAACTAGAATGCCAAGCACTTCATCTTCATTTGCTCCAACTTAAAGCTGCAAGTTTACATAAGAAAAGTAAAACAAAGTATAGTGGTTCAAAAACAAGAAACAGAGCAGAAGTTTGACTATAAATATAAATATAAATATATATATATATATACATAAATGATGAATATACTGTAAATTGTTTCCTTTTTTGCTCTGTTTTCCTCTGTACATAGGTTTGCATATTTTATAGGACTTTTACTTCTATCTACAAGGACTGGATAAAGTACTTTAAATACCTAAAAAAATATATGAATGAAAACATGATAATGCTCATTAAAACCAGGTACAAAAAAAATGTCACTAGGATACGGTACAAACTGTAGGACCTGACCACGGCATTTATCCAGAATACAGTCAGGGAGAGCATTGACCTCAGTTAGAGCTTAGACACACATTGACCTATTTTATAAAAGTATTACTTTGATGGGTTCTATTCATTTATCTGTTTAGATATTTATTTATAAGTCATGTCTGAGATGATATGCATGCTTTCATGGCATTATTTTTCTATGAGTTGGTATGTGACCAAATAGTTTTTATATGACATGCATGGGCCACTGTTGTGGTCCACAGATGATCATTGTTCCTGTCTGCAGGACCATGCCTTCAGCACTTCTTTGATGACGAAGAAAAATGCTCCTATTGACCAAGTGATGTCAAAGACAGAACCATTTTAATTTATTTATTTATTTGTTTCTTTTTGTTTATGAATTTATTTATTTGTGCTGTTTGATTCAAGATCTGAGCTCTAATATTGCCACTGACCAGTTTACTTGTAAGTGCTACTCTGTATCACTACATCACATATTACCACTTTAGATACTGGCAGGTCGAATCTAAACCACTTAAAAGACTGATTTTACATTTTCCTGTCGGTGATAAACTTTTCAAAACAATGCAGCGCAACACTAAAGCCTTATGTATATTTGTAAGTATTCATTCATATTGTAGTTTAGTTTTAAAAGTAATACTGTAATGGCAATTGGGACATTTCTCTTTGGTTCTGAGTAACATTTGCCTCCATTCTGAAACCTTTTAACAAAGTCAAAATAATTCCAAGTTAACAACACTCTCTCAAATCAACTGTTTCAATCAGATATGTATTCACAGCTGCAGACCTTGAGGTCACTAGCTGTTAACTTGTAATGAGCTAATGTCTGGTTTATTGTTAATCCCTTATTAACTGCATGCATAAAAGGCCAGTTTTGTGTTTAGAACTTGATTTCCCTGCTCCTATTTTTGCTCCCCTTGCCTTGTATTGTTTGACAGAGCTCTGATCTTGTTCAACTGATCTCTTCTACCAGGAGCAAAATTCAATGAAAACTGCACTATTTCATCAAAAAAAAAAATTACAATCATTTTTCAGTAGTTCAGTGGTTTTATTTCTACAGCTCAGTAGTGTTGCTAGAATTGAATTTTACTTCATATGGTTTTCAAAGTATTCTGGAAATCTATTTCCCAATTTCAGCACATACAGTATGGAGGGTGGGGAAATGAATGTTGCATATTAAGCTTTGCCAGGTTCCTGATGAGCTAAGCTTCTGATTGGGCAGTGCGCTTTAAGCTCCCGCCCCCATCTCTCCAGACTGCACCATTCTCTGGTCCCCTGGACTCTTTTTTTTTTTTTGTAATTTTAATGAATGATGCGTCTCAGCTTAGCCCAATAATAAAGCACAGACTAGAATAAAGTGTCCAGTGTCCTGTCATATTTACTTATAATTTATCAATGAGATCATCCATGTTTTATAATGTTTAACATTACACACATTATGTGACACAACTCCTAAAACTGTCCCCAATTTTAAGTTGATGTCAGTCATCAATAATATCTTGAAAACATACAGTGTAAACAGATTTCCTCAAAATGCAGTAGGTAGATACTGACTGAATGCAGTGACGATGTTCAGAGAGAATCAGTGTAGCACAGGGAGTGTTTTAGTGTAGTATATATCCAATATAGGATATCAATTATAAACTACAAGCACAACCAGCACTGAATAAATAACTGTTTATTTGTGTTAAAAATCACAATGTAACAAGAGTACAATCTGCAACATCATGATCATTCTGGTTTAAGAATGTCAATACAAAACTAAATGAGAAAAAAATTTTTAAAGTTAAGACCATACAGGTGAATTTCTCAGGTGAGTGGATTTTTTTTCCCCACCAACTCATTTTCTTCTTTGTCAGCAAATGAAGAAAATATCCTCCAGTATTTGGCTTTCCTCCAGGTCCTGCTGGGTACTCTGAGAATAAGGTCCAGAAGAAGTAAGCAGGGTTCTGCCCACTGATCTGGGGGTAGTGAGGGCTGGTCTACGTTGTGTCGTTCTGGTCCTTTGAGTGGTCAGCTTGCTTTGCACAGGTGCAGAGACAGGACTCAGCATATCCAATAACTCTACCAAAGAAAAGTCCAACCTGGAAAAAGAAGTAAAATTTTTTATTCAGTTTAGTTCATTTAATAATGTATTATTCACATATGACCTCTGTTCAAAGGTTAAGTTCGCACAGCTTACATTCGTAATACAGAACCCAGTGGCGCGCCATAGACAGGCAAAGTTGTAAATGAGTATCTTCACACAGTTTAACTGTCACAGAGAAATACACATGAAGACCACCTCAAAGTTAAGAAGAGCTGCTG
The DNA here is from genome assembly GCA_034779795.1 of Ctenopoma multispine. Lineage (NCBI taxonomy): Eukaryota > Metazoa > Chordata > Actinopteri > Anabantiformes > Anabantidae > Ctenopoma > Ctenopoma multispine. Next base: position 7,564,425 of record JAUYWH010000022.1, on the reverse strand, counting down.
TAAGCAAAGAAAGCAACACCGGACAAGCACAAGGCTGATGTCAACGCTCCTACTAAAATATTTTTTATTCACCTTTCACTTGTTAACACAGACAATATGAACACAAATCTCTCTTGTAAGTGTTAACAAAATCTTTCTTGTTGAAGTGCGTACTGAACCTTAACAAGCAGTGTTAACAAGTCAAAACCACTGGGGCGTCCTGGCAGAAAAACACAGTTTCTTGCAGGTGCGAGAAAAAAAGACGGAGAGAATCTGGTGCTTTCTCCTCGGAATAGAAATGAGAGAATGTGGAGTGAAATAAATAAACCAAAACGGGGGAGATTAAACTAATAGAGATTCAATCCCTCAGTCTGGCTGGCTTGATAAATTATTCAGTGTATACACAGTCGAACGACGGCCATTCCAGATACAAAACATGAATTCTTTAAAGCACGCTCCACTGATGTTGCCAACATAATTCTCTGCTCGTTTAAAGCTGCATCGATTTGCATCACGCTGCTCCGTACACAGCTCTCCCAGGTAAGGCAGATCTTTGGCATGTACTTGTTGATATGCATGTGGGTGGTCAGCAGACAAACACACTAGTGGAACTTCCAATCAGGGCGCATTTGTGTTATTCGGCACGTAACTATGGACCTTGATATGTCATTTCTTCACACTACCTTAAGGCAAGCAGCACATATCAGTAGCTTTAAAGGGCTATATTTTACTCTAGCAATATGAACTAATGCATGCACATGTTTGAGTGTGAGGGAGAGAAAGTGAATGAGGGTTAAGTCGGCTGAGGGATGATAACTGATGAAAAAAAAGAGACCGAAGCTCAAGTAAGTAAATCTGTCTTCCTAATTTGGTCTCCTGCCTGTCAACAGCAAAGGAGAAAGAGTGAAAGAGAGACAGCATGAGGCAAGTGTGTGTGTGTGTGTGTGTGTGTGTGTGTGTGTGTGTGTGTGTGTGTGTCTGCTGGCAAGAGACAGACTGGAAGCAAGTGCAGCTTTGTGGATGGAGAGGAAGGCAGAAAAGGAATGTGGGGGAGGGACTTTGGCTGGGTTCCTTCTCTCGAAATGTGAGAATTTGCATTTTTATTTGTTGATTTATTTAACGGACAGGGCTCTCAAACAGCCATCCATCAACAAACGACATGTTGGTAATGAATAATGCATCACTTACCGGCGGTCACAATCTATAACAAGGGGAGTGCGGGGGGTAGGGGTACAGTTTGGGCAGAAGTGGGGGAGTAAGTGGGGAGGGTTGTGGGGGGCGGTGGTGGCACAGAGATTGCACGAGAGCTAGAGAGAATGTCAATAGATTTTCAGAGGGGTATACAGTGCAACAAAGAATGGACAACAGTAACAGGAACAAAGGTTTCTGTCACTGTAAAATAGTCATAGTGGGGGCATCTAAAGATTTTGCATTCCAACATTAAGTTACTGTTAAACACTTCAGTCTTTCGTGTCTGTCACTTAAAAAGTGAGAAGCCTTAGGGAGTGACACACTACTACACTGGCTCTTCAATGACAAAATTAATATGTCACTGAAAAAAACTAAGTCTATTTCTTGTTAAAATTAATGGTCTTAATGAACTCTTCTGAGTCTAATAAAACCTCTGGGCTTCATTCTCCTAGTGCACTATTACGTTGTCTACTCACTAGTTGTCTAAGGCCATATAAAATTTCCACAAAGCAACCACCTTCCTACTCATAACTTTCACTGATTATTGTGCTCTTCTCCTTCAGTAAAGATAGCCGTTTCGCCACAGTACCCCCTTTTCATTTGCAGTCCAAACAGTCAGATAAAAATCCTATAATGGCCACCACATATATTGCGCATGTCAATTTTTCACCCAATCAATAGCAGGAAGGATGGAGATGAGATGGGCGGGGTGCGCTGGAACTGTCTCATTACTAGCTACCTCAGGATTCATGAAAGGATTAAGAAGTTCACTTACTGTTAACCCGAGCTTCGTTGTGCAATTTGCACATCAAGATTGAATTGCTTAAGATTAGGTGGTCACAGGGGGCATGTTGTTGCCAAGTGGAAGAGAAGGGTTCAGGTAAAGTGTCAAATCCAACAGTAGGATAAACTTCTCTTTACTAAAAGAAAGCTGCTTTATATTATCTACTGTATCAACCATTGTAGAATTACCAATCTGACATAAATATGAGGCACTGATAACCTACTCTTCTACTCTAAAGAAAACTTATATGACAACATAACCCTCACATCATTGCTAGATAAAGTCAAGGCACTCTGATGAGGTCTTTGATTACATTAATAAAGTAACTAAAAGTGAACTAAGAGGGACAACATATGGTACTGCCTTCATCTTATTTACAACTGATTTAGTTTATCTTCTAGTTTATCTATTTTCATTTGCTTTGACTTGCTTTGGACACCCGCAAGGAAAAAAGACATATGTCTAATCTGAATCAATGGATTACCGAAGGATTACAACCATTTGAAGAGATGCACATGAAAAAACATGTTGCAAATAAACCACAAAAGGCATCTAAGAGGCAGACCTCCTCATTACTGGCTGTGTAGCTAGTGTAGCTGGAGTCCAACAATTTTAATAGGCTTTGGAGGTGTAAATGGATGGTAATAAGATCTGATACCCGGGGTCCCCTGCTGAAATTAATGGGCATCTGTCAGAGCTCACAGTTCAACTTGGACCACGCACTGATTCGTTTAAGAGTTACTCATTGGAAGTTGAAAACTTTGAGCTGTTTGAAGAATTATGGCTAAGGAATAGGAATCGGGACAAGGAAGAGGGAAAGCTGTCTAAAAGTTATTGTACCTCTGATCAGCCACCACATTTGCAAAAGGAAATTTGACATTGGATGAAAGAAAATGGATACACTTCAGAAATAATAATTTCTCAAAAAATAAACGGTTTGCAGCAATGCTTTTACAAACTGTCTCTCAGCATCTGATATTCCACAGTAAGCAAGTCCTTCATGATAAGACAGCACACAGGTTAATTATATTTCCATGTAAAGGGTGAAATAAAAAAGCCAATGAATGTCTTTTTCTTTTCAGGAAAGTCTAATGCTTGCACTCAGCGATTCATTCCTGTCCTGAAAACTCCCCTCTTCCTTTTTATGTCTTTCTTAACATTTCCTTTTCTATCCATCTCAACCTGCTCTAACTTTGCTCACTTCCCATTTCTCACTTTATCCAGTGCTCTCACCCTTCACTCACCCTCAAACATGCTTTCAACATCTCTACCTCACTCTTGCTTTCTCTGTCTCATTACTGTGGCAGAGAGAGAAGGGAGGGCAATGTGTGCATCCAGACGTCTGTTCAATTACACCTGCTGCAGGGTCCCTGCTAAGCCGACTAATGGAACGCAGCATGTCTCCTGACAGGCTGGCCACAGTGCTAGCTAGCCCAGTAAAAAGCTTCATTTAGCTTCTCACAGCTCGAAAAGTTAGCCAGGCTAAGAAAAATCACCATTTAGCCTGTAACACTGCAGCAACTGCAAGTTTAAAACTCCATTTTTAGCTTAGATTTACGGGTTGCAATATTGTTTGTGTGTATGGAGAAGTAGAGGAAATGTATGAATTACTATTATTATAAGAACAACTAAATTAAATTTTCGTATGTGTTTTCAGGCCCAATTTTAAAAAATATAACGTTGTGCTTAAGTGGTTGAGAAGGGTTCATCAGAACTAATAATACTGGATTAGATCATGGCTGAATGTGCTATAACCCTACTGTTTATCTGGAATAATTAAAAGTGTCGTAATACATCCCTGTACTATAAACTATCAAAACCCACTCACTTTAGTAATTACACCTGCACAATCAAATGCAATCAAATACAGTAGCTCTGGCATCAATTCTACTTTTACAGGGTTATCTGAAAGGTGGACACCGCATTTACATAGGCATTTGCATTATTATGTCATTATTATATACTGCACTGCAGTCCAACTCCACCAACCACTATTGCCTCTATAATAAACACATAGTAGAGCAGAGCACTGAGAAACTATAACTTTATAAAAGTAAACTTCATGGCAGAGATGCTGTATTGGATTGCATCAGACTGTACAAGAATACCTAATAAAGTGGCCAGTGAGAGTAGATGATAAATGCTTCACTGATGTTAAATATATGTTATGAATTTGTTATGAATCCTTTATAAAACTTCTATACGAAAGGGGTGAAACGGTTACCGGTTTTATGGTAAACCACGGTAAAATTCCCACATTGTAATTATCATTACACTATGGTCAATTACTGTGCTTTGAAAAGCTCCCCTGCTGATGGTTGAAATACAGTCCAGCATCGAACAAAGTTTGCTACAGTCTTCTAGACGCATGCATTATGGATTTGCTCTCCCTACTTATCTCCCATACATGATGAGCTGTATGTGATGGCTACAGACTCCATTCACTAACTTAATGCTCCATCAGTACAAACTCTGGTTCAGGGTCTTGTACAAACTGGCGCTTCCTCTACACTTTCCATAGATACTAAACTGAAAAATGCCAACAGTAGTCTTAACACTTTTTCTTCTTAATATTTGCTTTGCAGTTTAATATACACACTTTTACTTACTAATGATTATTTATGCACAGGTTATTTCTTGTACAGCACACATATACGTTATTCAACTTTTATTAACTGATTTTGTAAATTATTATCTTTATTCTTATTATCTTTCTGTTGCTGACAGATTAATTGTTAAGAAGCATAATGATGTATATTTTTTTACTTGATACAGACACATTCTTCTATTAGTTTGTTCTGTACTTTTGTTGCTTGAAAGGTGTAAAAAAAGTAAAAAATTAGTGCATGGCAAAGGTCAGGGCCAGAACATACAGAGAGAAACAAAAGCAAACATCCTGGTGCTACCTCTCTATATTTACTGTGTTAGTTGTTGGGGTTTTTGGCCATTATAACCATGATATAAAATTTTTGACAATTTCATCTCTAATATATACCAGAGAGCATCAGTTGCTTTTATAATGAACAACCTAACCTACAACCTAAGTGGCACCAAATACTACAACAGACATGGCAAACTTGGATTTACTTTTGAGAACAAGAAATAGAAAGACCGCAGTAAACATGATTTCCATTGATGAATTGGTTCATTGAATTCATCTTTTTTATTTTTTTTTAAATAGTATTTTATTTTCATTTTATATACATTGGCTCCTCTGTTTTATATTAATGTACTATTACAGGTCTACTTACTAGGGATGTTCGATATTGGCTTTTTTACCGATATCTGATATACCGATATTGTCTAACTTTTAATTTTCGATACCGATATAAACCGATGGACCCCTCATAAAAAAAAAAAGAAAAACTAAATCATTTTAGGTAACTAACATCACATTTCTCTTATTATGCATACTTAAACTTTAAAAATGATTGCAAGGTGTGCCAAAAAACAAAGATATCTCAAAAACTATACCTCAGATTTTACAGAAGTAGCTGAAGAGTTTGATGTATAATGTGTGCATGGTATGTAAACGTTGTGTCATTAAAAGAGTTAAAACAGATACTGATATTTTCCGATATTTCATTTTAATGCCGATATCGGCCGATAATATCGGACATCCCTACTTAAGATTATTTTAATTCATCTCTTCTAACTAGATCTAAAGTTTCATTTTTACTATATATATATATATATATATATATATATTACAAAATTAATGTAAATATTTATGAAAAGAAAAAAAAGAAAACGAAAATGCTTTACTGATTTTCATTGAAGATGTGTTACCTGGCATCTGGGGTCTTTTGAATTGTCGACAGTGAGGTAGGCTTACTGAAGCTTTTAGGGGACTTCACAGGAGATGTGGCCATGTCTCTCCTGGACAGCTCTAATGCCTCTGTTGAGAAATGCAAAACAGAAGTTTTTTATTATACGCAAAAGCTGCAAGGCTGAGAAGAGCAGCCTGATTACACTCATGATATTTTATATTTATTCAAATAAAAATACTGAAAAAAATACTACTAAAAATAAATATGACACACTTCAGTGCAATAGGTTTTGAGATGATATGTTTCTTCTATGTAGTTCATAGTTCAAATAATTCTAATTAACTGTAAATCCAAGATTTCAACTCACCGTGTGTTCGGATACCATTATCTCGAGGAACAGGTACAGACTGTAAGCATTTTTCATGTAAGAGCTGTTCTGTAGGATGTGTCTCTGCATCTTCATGCACACTGCAGAGTACAGATAATATATTAAGTTGGCTTTCATGTGCGTGACTTTACTATATATGTGTATATCCATGTATATTCAGGCTATATACAGTAAACCCATATTTGACGTAAGGTGCTTCAGAGAGCTGCAGTATCAGTGTCTGTCTTCCTATCTGCTCGGTTTACCTGGAGGGTAAATCTCGGTGGGAGGGACCCTCCGGCTGTGGATCTCCAGTCCTAGTGTTTGAGTTGCTGAGCTCAGCTTGAGCAGCTTGTTGAAACCTAACAAGAATACAGAACAAAAAGAGAAAGAGAGAAAGTTCCAATGACACTGAAGGATTATAAAGGAACAGAAAATTAGATTGCATACATAGTTACCTCTAAAAATGTATGCCCTGAAATGTTAGCAATATGTTAACAACACATTTCTCTTTGGCTTTCATATTTCTACCTGCTGTAATCAAGATGTGTCTGATGTAGCTGCTCGTTCTGTTTGTTGAGTCTCTCTTCCTGCTCAATCAGCCGTGCGTGCAGCCTCTCTCTCTCCATCTCCAGCTGCATCTTCTGCAACAGCAACTGATGCCTCTTCTCCTCCCAGTCCTCGTGACCCAGCAGAGGTCTGGTCAGGGTTTCCTCGTTCGTTAAGCCCATGGCATTCACACTCTGTAGCCTGAGTGTAGATATGCAATTAATTTGCTTAATACCCCACATTGTTTTTGTTGAAAATAAAATGCACAGTTATACAGGAAAGTAAAGTATTCAAGTGGGATGACATATCAGAATTGTATAGAATCGTATCGTACCTTTCACACTCGCATTTGCTCAAAGTGTCATGATGGCCATTTTCTAGATGAGACCTATTGCCACTTCTCCACTGCTGTGTTCCGCTGACGCTGTTTTGACCACTGCCTTGGCATTGCTCACTTCTGTGGCAAGACTCTGAGTGTGGCTCCCTGCACTCCCTTTTGTGACTCCTATGCTGTTTTGTCTGCCCATGCGTTGAACTGAACTCACTAGCACTGGAAAGAGAGACAGGTTCGCTGCAGGTTTGTACCACTCCCCTTCTTCCATCAGCGCTCTTCTGCACTTGAGGCTGTTGTGCTTGAGTAGCAGGAAGCCCGAGGTATGAGCCATCAAAGAGCAATCCGTCAATTCTTCTAATAGATGTTCTGCTGGGGACTTCCTCACTACTGAGCACCTGGAAAAAAGTGGGCGATGAAAGAATTTTGGCAATTTAAAAAATCCTCAGGAGTATTTCAGTCAGAAATGTCACATCACTGCACCATAAAACCCTAATTTAGCTATACCTAAAATGGGGGCACTTACAAACCTAATTTGCTGTGATGTTTGGTGCAGTAAAAGCATTCAACATGTGCTTGGAAGAACTGGCCCACAACAGGTAAAATATCACAGCATGACCGTGACTGTGTTGGCGAAACACCCTTGGCCTGCGACAGTGCTTCTTCCCCTGTGCAGCTTATATGAAGATCTTTAGCATAGGAATGGGCTTTATACCAGCAAAAATGCAAATTATCCTTCAAAACTGTAAACTGGACTATGGCCACAAGATTACGACAATTTTCAACTGAGCATAATTGCCAGGTAAGCCAAGGTCAGGAACATTGTGAGATAAACAGAAGAAAGGAAAGACCATCTTATACTTGACAGGAGAAGAGACTGAGACTAATTTTCTGAGGGTCAGAGAGCAGGAAAACACACATTATTCAGAGCCACCATGGGGCAATGAGGGTTGGCCAAGTCATCTATTCTTACAGAGGCTGAAGTCGGAGAGGTGTCTTCGCTTCTAAAGTGTCACCTTGAGAGAGTTTTCACTATGTTGCAGTTATGTTGAACCAATGACTGGGACTTTGGTAGCGATTTGTTATTCATTACAGCACTTAGCCATGGGACAATGTACTGCTGCATGTTTCCACTGGAAGGTTTGGAAGTCTGGAAGTTTCTGATGGACTGTTCTCTGAATGTGGCTTGTACTGGAGCATGACAATCATGTTTACTGTACATCTACTGAATTTTCACTCACTACAACATAAGCAGAATATTAGTAATTGTATGTATATAGTACACACCTTGCTATGTGTTGGCTCCTGACTGAGCTGGGCAATGGACTGGTTTAGTTTTGCCTGTTGTTGAGAAAGATATTGTTGGTAGAGCCCAAGAAGCTCCTGGCATTCTTTGTACTGTTGCTGCAGGCCTGCAGGACCAAGGGTTAAGCAACTAACAAAGTTACAGAACAGAAAACATAATAGGACGAAACCTTTGGCATGTAAAAATAACTCTTAGAAAATGTGTGGATTAAAGAGATCAAGGATTAAATATTCTGATCGAAGAATAAATCATTTTACTAAGTTGTGCTTATGTGACTTCACTAAAAGTGAAATCATTAACTTTGTGTGCGATAACCATTTTTGGCAATGAAAAGGTTCTTGCAATTGAAATGAAAAAAAGATACGAGATGCCGGATTTAGAGTGACAATCTGAATTAAACCCTTGTTTCTGCAATCAATTATACATTGGACCAGAAAAGCGGAGTTAACAGCAAAGTTAAAAACAGAGAGAGAGAAGAAGCCAGCTAAATCAAAGTTGTTGTTGTGGCAGAGAGCTTTCACCATCTGGGTCGGGCCAAGCTGCGTTGAGCTGAGCTGGGCAGTGCCGTGCCAGGCTATCTGCCAGACAGAGAGCTGGCAGACACAAAAAAACTAATCTGGAGCACAACTACTGCTGCGCCTCAGGAGCCCGCTAATGACAGTGGTAACACCACACCAGCACACCAGCAAAGATAATGAGCATGTGAATGGTGAGACTACACACAGACACATTCAGTAATCAACCTTGGTCTGACTCTCACTTTCTTTTAGTACACACACAGTGAGACATGGAAGCACAAATTCCCCACCTGCGCTGCAAGCAGAGCACACACAAAGACCACAATAAAGCAAGTGCTAGACACACTCCTACACAAGCTGACCATAAAGTGTGTTCCTCCAGGCCATGTCTTTTATGATGGTGGCCCTGCTCTCCCAGCTGATGAGTGTCTCAGCATCAGCTTGAAAAAAAAGAGTCCCCATTTTAAGAGAAAATCAAAGTTCAAAGTAGAGTCTTATTGAAGAAATAGTGGGCGGAACACCCATAAGAAAACACTTTGGTGGTTAGAAGACTTCAATCAGGTAGAAGAAATGAAACACAGGGACAGAGAAGAAAGTGCGAACGACTGTGAATTGAGAACTAGACACCAGACACATGCAATGCGGCAGCGTCCATAAACACTAGGAAAATATAAGGAAACATTTTGATTGTACTCTTGAATCTTACTAGGGTTCCTTTACTGCACTGATAATGTCCACGGAAGTAGTTCTGTATGGAAAGCTTAAGGGCATCACAAGGACTTCACATCATGTAAACCTGTGCTGGGAGGTCTATTTATGCAGCATGAATATAGGTCTTGAAGGTGAGGTACTGAATATGCTTATACAGCTATACCTCACCTCAATCCAAGATAGAATGTTGTGTGTTGATTAAAAAAAAATGCACAATGCTCATATTTCACCAGATTCACATAAAACACAATTTAAACGTGATTTCTCATGCCTAAAATATCTCCCAGTAGACACAAATATGCAGTATAGCAAACCGCAATACAAATCTGATATGATGCAGATCACACACAAAACAATCTGTGCTATAGGACTGCAGCATCACAGTGTCCCTGTGTCATAAATGAAGTTAACAGGTTGATGACACAAAGCGACACTGACAAGATTCCACTTTTCTGCCCATCGCCACATTAAACAGGCTTCCGCTACAGCCTTGGACTTCAGCCAATAGGGGCCAAGCATTCAGCACCCTGGTTTACATCAAAGCTGCAAAGTGCCAACAATGACTTACTCCTCCCCCATGCTCCAAAAATACTCAGAATCAAGGGCTTGGGTTGAAGAGGCTTCAGACAGGGCCTGTCAAAATGATTCACTTCCCTGTCAGACCGAGGCTCAAATGAAATAATGAAATCCACTTCAAGGTGGAACAAATTTGCACAGGAGGGGGGGAATATTTTAAAGCCTGCTTTAGCACACTGTGCCAAACAGATTGAGTCTGAGTGGGAATGTGGGGGAAACGGGGGTGGAGACTGATGTGTATGGAAGCAGTGATGAGGAATTAATAGAAGAAGACAGTTTACATAACTGTTTCAGTACTACTGAATGCAAGTCACACAGTAAACCAATAAATAACTCTAAATAAGCAAGCGATTGTTTTGAAAATGGGTTTAGAAATTCAGGAGCATTTAAAAACTATTCACAACTATAGTGTAGAGATTGATAAAGTTCTGTGGATGCAGAACGAAACGTCTCTACTTGGAAGAAAGAAGTCCAGTTGCCATGACTCAATCTTCAGACAACTTTACCTGGATGACTGAGAATCTTCACAGACATATAGTGTAGATTGTGACCATAACTAAAAAGGTCATTTCTTGTTATTACGCACAGAATACGTTGCATCAACAACGCAAAATATTTACACAAATGTTTTGTCTCTTTTCTCAAATTAGTCAATTTCATTCTTACCAAACATAAGCCCTACAATTGACTAACTCAATTCAACTTTGACTTTTTTAGTAAAACCCAATGCATTCTTTATTTCATTGGTTCTGTGATTGGTTCAATTTTATTTGATTATAAATCAAAGCAGCAAAGCCTATTCAGATATAATACAATGTTTGCACGCTGGCACCCATTCAAATAATGAAATTAATTTTCAAAGCTAAACTTTAGTTTTAAATGACAGCAGCTAAGTGTGTTTCTATTTGGCTCAACAGAATGTAGATTCAAAAAAAAAAGAAAAAGAAAAACAGTCAAAACTATAGCATTTGACCGCTAGAGGGTAATCCAACAAAAAGAAACACCTTCACAAGAGCACACCTTACACAGCTCCTGGTTTCATTCACAAAACTCCTGGAATAAAAGGTAAGACACACAACACCCAGACTAGATCATGACAATACACAGAAGGAATTTTTCAAAGCATCCTTCTGCTTCTTAGAAAAAACACATTTTATAGAAGCAGATTTCCACATTGTAAATGTCATCCATCCAAAATCTTGGTAAAATGTGGTTTTAGCTCTGGCAATCGTCTATCACAACATGTAGCATTTTTCAGTGACATATCCTAACAGCGTAGTTATTCCCCTCTCTCCGTGGCCTCAGGATTCCCTCCAATAGTTTCCAACTCTATAGGCATTAGCTGTAGCACCTGGTGTGCTTTTCTCTGGACACCGCAAGTACAACAATGCACTGTGTTAGTAACAACACCTCGACTTCTGCCCATGCAAACATGCCTTGAAGTACAAAAAGCATCCTTGCTTTCTGAAACACAAATTCAGTCCTCTGTGCCGGTCAGTTCCAAATGTCAGCTGAACACCCAAATATCAAGGGTATTTTTTCCCCTCTCATACTAGGTGGCTTGGGGCTAAGGTATATCCCTACGTTCTTTGCACCCCTGACAGCCCTGAATCTTGGTTAGATAAGATAAGCTGAGACGTAATGGAATTAAACTTAACAAGACTCTCATTCAATGTGTTTGCCTTTGGTGTCTCCTTAACCTTTCAGAGAAGTGCCAGAACCCTCTGCCTGAGAAGAGCCTTCATGACTCTTGCACACACTTTAAAAGACTATGTTATGCCCCCTGAGGTGCTTGGATCCCAATGCTTTTTCCTCTCAAATACCATTTTAATGGAGTTTAGAAGTTTGGTGTAAATGCCAAGTCTCGAAGACAAAGTGCTTTTAATTGAGTTGCACTTTCCTAATTTTCCCCGCCGCCGTTGCCAATCGTGCAATTTACCAGTTGGGCCAATTACTCTTCATGTTTTGCAGTGTTTTTAACCTAAAGTGACTGCTGGCCATACTCTGGTTTGACCTGAGCAGAATTGTTGTACAGACAGTTTGTGAATTATGGGGTGCAGTTAATAGCAGACCATCACTGTACCCCTAGCATTAAACTCATCCTAGACGTTTAAGAATTTGCTGGTGACGCACCTGATCTCACTTTGTAAGAACAAACAGAGATATTCTACAGTTAATGCTCAACATTCAGGAAGGGTTACAAAAACATATGATGAAAACAAACACTGTAGTGTTCTCAGTAAATAGTAAAATTAATCTTTGGAAGATAAGATGATTTAGATGGTTTGGGGCCATGGCTCCAACCATGAAATTGATTCTGTATAACAATGGATCAGCTACAAACACAAAACACAACTGCAGCAGGCTTCAAGTACTTTAAATTCATCTGCTCTATATCTGTTCCTTTTGTGTGGAATTAAAGGGTCTTGGCTACAGACTGTACATGGCCTTTTCTAAGACAACACTGCCCCCTGCAGAAAATCTCCTGGAGTAGCACATACAGAGTTACCAGCAACAATTTGTGGAACTTCAAGAACATCCTACAGGGACAGCCAACCATTTAACAGTGTTGCTAAGTTACTGTCCTGTTACACCGTTTTGTGACATTTGTCCTAGTTAAACAATATATTTCTTTCAGGGCATTCTTTAAAGAATGAAAAAACAGCACTACACCATCTCTACTGTAGGTCTATCAGTTCATTTTCAAAACAGAGTAACAAGTGCATCTTATTATGCAATTTAGCATACATTATAAAAAACACCTCACACTGATAGAACCATCACATCCTGATTAATGCAAAGGAATATTCATTAATTTAATTAGCTGTAGCTGTACGTTACAATACAGTGTACCATATAGCAATAAACACACCATAAACTATAAACAGCAACTAGTAAATTCATCCATATGGAACAACAGAACTGCATTTATTCACCACTCTATTCTGGACTGAGTCACAGTGTGTCATTTGTGTTAATTAATGTAATAACTTAAATTGTGGGTTTCTGTTTGGTTTGTTTGGTTATTTGTAAAAGGATACTCCCCCTCTCCTGTGCTATTATTAGGTTTTGTTGTTCCAGTTGTTGGATCTTGCATTCAAACTTTTCCTGTTCATCTTTGAGACGCTGCATTGACTCTTCTTTTTCCTCACTCACCCTGAAAAACAGGAAATCAAGAACAGCCACTGAGGATAAATTATCTGCCGTTGACAATGGTATACAAAATTAAACAGTTCAATCAGGTGTCACTTTGAATTGTTCCATTCATAAATGAATATTAAAAGCTCACAGTTCATATACTGCTGTCTACCTGGCTAGTTCTTCAATGAGATTTGCAATTCTGCGCTTATCTTCAGCACAGAGGTCCTTCAAACAAACTTGGCTCTTGGCTCTGTTGGCCTCAGAGATCACCTGTGCAAAGAAGATTAGCAAGTAAAAGAATATATTAACAGAGAATATTAATGAAATTCTGCCAGCCTCAAAACACCCCTGCTTGCAGGACAGAGAAAAACAGTCTATACAAACTAAAGGTTTACCTGTGACGGATGGAGAAAAGTGTTCAGTGCTGGGGAGATGGCGTGATCTGTAGCAGCAGTAGTAACGTGATGTGCCGACACTTTTTCCTTGGTATAAGACCCAGAGCGTCTGGTTTGCAAGTGGCCCTGTGTCTTGCTGGTTTTCTTTATTGTAGCCTCATTCTTGAAGTCAGAGCTACGTCTGGTTCGCATCTTGATACCTCTTTTACTGGATAATCTGGTGCTGCAATCCCCGTCCACTCCTGAGACAGTATTATGGTAAAGAAGAAGACGTTATGTGTAGATGAAATAAAGTTATTTCTGACTGTGTTATCCAAAACAGCACTGACACTCACCAGGAACAATCGCCAAGGGCTGTTCCTCGTCTGACACTACAACAAGGGAAATAGTTGAACAGTTAATGCTAATGGCGTTTCATAGAAAGTCGCTAGCATGTAGCGGCTACTGTAGTGATCTACTGCTGTAGCTAGCAGATGGCCTCTATGTTATGTTGCACTCTTTAATATTATGAAACATAACGGGGCTGATTGTTACTGACAGCAAGCATCATTCGCCCAATGAGTTTCAGTATAAAATGTTTGAATTTAACGTAAGATTAACCTAAAAGACTATAAAGTAGAGTTCCCGTCTCACTTCCTCAGAAATAACAACTTTTAAGCATTGACATTTCAGTATGTTAAAGTTACAGTTCGAAAAGTTTAACCCTTTCCAAAACAACTTATGAGAATGGGCAGTGAACAAGAAAGTTAATATAATCAAATAAGAGATGAAGATACCTCCATTCATCCAATATATCCCCGAATTTTCGATTTTTGTTGTTTCCGCCGCCATGTTGAATCAACCGCCACCACCCCAGGGAACCAAGCGTTGCTAAGGAATTGTAGTCCCGCCTGTTTGGTAAGTGGACGAGCCGATTGGTCAAGATATGGAAACGCGACTTTCAATTGGTTTATATCTGTGTCAGTTGTTCTCTTTACAGTTCTCACTTCCGGTGCGTGTTCAGCTGATGTGTTTGGAGCTAGGTGAACGATACAGGGCAGATAACTGCAGATGATGCTTACGGGGATTTTTGTACAGTATTGTGATTGCAGTCGTCGAAATGGAAGAGATAAAGGACAGCTTAACGTTTAAAGGCGTTGCTGAGAGGCTGACGCTTGGCATTACCCGAATACTCGGTGTGTATGTATATAGATATATGGTTCTTACTATGAAAATAAATAATGTCATCGTGCGTGTTAGCTAGCAGAGGTAAAGTGTGAGGTATAAAATATTATTAAATGTCCCTGTGCTAGAAAACATGCCCGGTGTGGTCGATGTGCGTTTTGCAGAGAGGGAGCCTGCAGAGAAAAGGAACCTTTTATCATGGGAACAGGTGAAAAAAAAATCACTTTGAAAATGTTAAAATCTTATTTATTCACTGTTACATGTGTAACAAATGAGCTGTGTTTGTCCCTTCAGAAAAATACTTGTATTTTGCCAGAAGACCTGCGAGATTTCTATCTAACAACAGATGGATTTACATTAACCTGGAGTGTTAAACTAGACGGTAGGTAACATTATACTCTTTGTTCTGTCTGTAATCATACAGTTTTTACTAAAGTATTAATTTAATCAGATTAAGGGATACTATCAGGATAAGATCTATCAACATGATAGCTTAGAATATAGTTTTATTAAAGGCTTTTAGGTTCAATGACCCTTTCATAACTGTGTGTCTTTCAGATGAGTGCGTTCCTTTAGGATGTATGATGATTAACAGTGTGGCCAGGCTGTGCCCACTGCTCCAACCAATATCACTTTTCTCTCTTCCTACTGCACCATCCCTGGCTGACCTGGACTGGGAGGAGAACAGCTCAGAAAGTGGTAGAACTCACCTCTCAGAGCCTCGTGTGGGCCTAACTCAACAATTACAGCATGCCAAGTTGGATTAAGTCTGTTTATGTGTGCTCAGTTGTGCAGAAAGCAGGCTAATGAATGAAGTGTTGATTGGAAAGTAAATATTTATTCAACACTCATTAACGCTATCTGCCAGGGTTGGAGCATGCTCCTGCAGTACCCCATTTTGATTCCCGGAGTCGCATTTTCGAGCTGGATTCATGTGGTGGGAATGGTAAAGTGTGCCTAGTCTACAAAAACTGCACTCCAGGTAACTTTTTGTTGTGGCTCTCATTATTTTCTCTATTATCTCTCAATGTAAAAATCATGAATTATCCATTTATGTTCCAATAATTTTTGATCATTTAGAGATGTGCTTTGTGTTTTACAGGTGTTGTAGCCCAGCAGAGTGAAATTTGGTTCCTCGATCGCTCTCTGTGCTGGCATTTTCTGACAGCAACCTTCACCTCCTACTACCGACTGATGATAACCCATCTCGGTCTGCCTGAGTGGCAGTATGCATTCACCCCATATGGTCCCAGTCCCCAGGCCAAGGTAGCAAAAGTCCCAAATCGTCTGTCAGAGATAATGTACTGCGTTATGTGTTCGACATAATCTCTTTGTTGTCCTTTACTTGTGTTTTTCCCCACTTCACCAAACCATATGTAGTTACAGTGTATTCAATTGTGCTGTAGGATTGTGTAACATTTTACAACACTTGAAGTCATTTCAGGTGTAAAAAATATATTTAATCTTCTTTTCCTTTTACAATATACTACAATGTTGAATGATTTTAGACTTCAACAAGATGACACAACACAGTTTAAAGACACATACACAAAGCAAAGACATGTTTAGCCTCTGCCTCTGCCCAGATGGTAAATTTCACAGTCTGGGAGTACAGTGAGTTGCACAATTTTTTCAAATTCTATGTAGTGCGCCTACTGTTGCACCATTTTGTAATTTTGTCTCCATAACCATATACCTTATTTTAAACCAGCTATAATCTTGTGCTTTCTTTAGCAGTGGGCTTCCCTCTACCAGCCCTTGACCTTCAGCTGTGACTTCAGCCTGGCTGATCCCACAGGAGATTCTTATCTCAACAAGCTGGATCCTACGAAGGCCTTCAGAGGACAAGCCAAAGTATGTGCCCCCAAGAAGAAGCAGTCAACACAATCCAGTTTAGGAAACTCTGCCAAGAGCCAAGGCAGTGCAGGAAGACATAGTGGGCCAAAACGGTGAGATAAACATTTTGTCATGTCAACATGATCAAAATGGCTAGACGAGCGGTCAACCATTCCTTCATTGGCTGGACTTCGCATGAGAGCATGTTTGGAAAAAAAGTTTGGAATGCTCAATGTCTTAAATAGATGCATAACCAGTTTTCCTTTGTCAAAGCAGGGCCAAAGTTGAATGGGGGAAAAAAAGCAATGTGGCATGTGAAAAATGTTTCTGACTTGGCTTATGATTAGGTGTTTAACATATATTTGTTTACCTTTCACTGCTGAGTGTTAGTGGTGGTAAACAAGGTTTTCTGAAGCAGCAGCAGATTCATTATGCACAACCTCATTTACACAGTGTTCACTAGTGACACCTGCTGGTCAAAACAATTTTAAAATGGAGGTATACGTGTGTGTGTGTGTGTGTGTGTGTGTGTGTGTGTGTGTGTGTGTGTGTGTGTGTGTGTGTGTGTGTGTGTGT
>JAUYWH010000022.1:7512615-7547131 GCA_034779795.1 Ctenopoma multispine | reverse complement strand
TGTGTGTGTGTGTGTGTGTGTGTGTGTGTGTGTGTGTGTGTGTGTGTGTGTGTGTGTGTGTGTGTGTGTATATATATATATACTTTGTAAATATTTCAGTCTTTAATGTATTATTTAAAAATAATATAAATTAATTAGATGTTAAAAATGGGTATATACTTGTAGCTGTGCTGCACTGACACTTCATCACATTAATGAATCTGCTACATACTGTATGTTTGTGATTGTAAAATTTTAAAGTAAAAAGAAGACTGAAAATAATACTTTTGAGGTTTTAGTTGGGCAGTAAATATGCTTGTACAGCTGGAACCTATTTACAATCTAAAACTGAAAATTAAACTGCCGTGTCATATAAAATTACATCACATGATTGACTAAAAGTGATACAAGCCACTATATGACGTCTGTGTTCAGCACCTCAGAGCTTTGGTATAAAACATTACATTATTATTTATTATATCAAATATAGGAATATATAAACCACAACATTTACATATTGCATTGTCAATGTCTGTAATAAACCATCAACTTGAGAAATCAAAGTAGCCATTGTATCACTGCAGTGCCTCCATCACGCTGTGTGTTAATGTAAAAATGTGTTAGAGTTTAGGCCCGTTGAAATTTGTTGATATTAAAGACAAAACCTTATTGTGTGTCTCTCTTCTGCCAAGCAATTTGTTTTTTGCTTTTTAAGCCTTTGCCATCACTGTGCTGTTTAAACTGCAACAAATACTCTCACAAGCTTTTCACATACACACACACACACACACTATGTTCTTAAGGGTCTCACACACATACATTTCCAGAGATGTTTTTTTGTTTCTCCAGAGGCATACTCTCCTCTTGTAACCCCTCCACCAGCTGTCCACTTTGTTCAGAGACGGGTTGGTGGTGCATTTCCACAAAAGCTTTGTATATCCCAGCACCCAACACTCCTCCAATTGGGGGAGCAACTAGAGGTACCCACCACCACCCATTTCCAGACCTGCATGATAAAGACATATGAACAGAAGAAAAATCAGAGAGGCAGATCATAAAAGAAAGTTTTCCATGTATTTATATTGAACATTTTATTCTTTTTTTCTGATGAGAAACAACCAGTAATATCCTCTTTCAGCACATTGGAGTTATTTAATCATTAGCAGAGATGTTTTGCCTCTGACTGACCCTGGCTCAAACTCAATAGATTTTTACTGTATACCTGAACACATCAGCTCCCCAGCCTGCTATGGCAGTGAATACCCTGGGTGCGATGTCTCTGGTGGGGTTTATAGCATAGCCACTGTTGCTACCCAGAGAAATGCCAATTAGCAGCACCAGGAGACCCACTGCAAGAGGCTCGCTGCCCGCAGCAGCCGGTTTGTTCCTCTGGTCGGACAGAGCCATCAGGCACAGCAGAAGCATTGCGGTGCCACAGACCTGGTATATGCACACAGAACAAGTATCATGTAGAAACACATTAAGATCAATTTGTGACTGACAGCCTTTAATCCAGTTCCATAGCTACCTGGTCAAAGAATCCTGCCATCAACGAGAGGTATGGTGCAGGATAGGTGGCAAAGATACCAGCTGTGGCCTTTACACCAGTCACAGTCAGATTTCCTCCACAGTAATCAATGATGGCTTCTGCATAAGTAACAATGTTGACAAGGCACATACTCTCAAATATACACATGTATGAGCACTGTGCGAGCAACATTTGTTAGACTGTTTAGGTCTCCACTGTCTACTGTGCTTGAACATGTAGTGTGTGGTGTTACCTCACCGTAATAGACAGCATAAATTGTCCCTGCTGCCAGAAATGATCCCATCAGCTGCGCAAAAACATATACAGGCAACATCTTCCACGCAAGTTGGCCGAATGTGCACATTGTGAATGACACTGCTGCATTCATGTGAGCCCCTGGTAGAAAATCAGAGAAACGTCAGCTATACAACGACTGTGACGATCTTTAAAGATGTTTGAATGCAGGGTTTGCAGATCTCATACCTGAGACTTTTCCTCCAACGTGCACCCCCATAGCAACACCCAGTGCAAAACCCAGGTTTATGCTCAGGTACTGTCCAAATTCTCCCTGACCTGTCACTACCTGGGCCACAGACCCTAGGCCAAAGACCTGGGCACAGATAGAGCCAACAATACACATGGAGGTCATAAACATGATAAGTGAACTAGACAACATACATTCTCTACTTTTGTATATGTTTTATAGTCACTGAGTCAGTAAGCCAGCTAGTGTTCAATTGAGAAGTGAGTGTTGTTGGTTAAAACAGAAGTGTTAAAAAGCTGAACTAGAGGTTTTTTTTCTCTTTTTTTCAACTTTTAACTCAATGACAGGGGCTGCTGACACACCGAAAAAGTCACTCAGGAAACAGGAAAAGACTGGTTCCTCCTACAAAAAGTCCTGAGTTTTAAGGTTAAGAAGAGGTCTGGTTTCCCAGTTCAAACTGTTCAAGTCATAGAAATGTACAATGCCCGTTTGTGTGCTCACATGCTTATCTACAGCATGTGTTTACTCCATGCGTCTGTGTGTATAGTTCCTACAGGCTTCTGAGTAGAGAGTTTATTAAAACAGCTAAGAGATAACATGTGACTTTTGCAACCCTCTTCATGCAACCCACTGCCTGATCTCTGGTAACAGATGTCACCCACTTGAACCTACCAATCACCATGCGGGACCCCTGCCATGTGACTGTGAAACACACTTATGTTTTTGCAAGAGAGGGATTGTTATCAGGATCAGGAGCATGACATTAATAATTAATGACATATGGTTGGTATAGATAGGTGTGTTGGTATGTGCGATGTAGTGAAGATCTGAATAAAAAGTAAGTTTACATTGTAAATGAATACTGTACAACAAATATTGTAAAAATAACATAGCTGTAGACAGATTTTAAAGCAAATCTTTTCTTACCATCATGACATATGTGCAAAGGGATTCAGCAAGTCCGACACGAACAACTTCATTCTTTAGCCAAACTTTGGGCTGAGTTACGTTAACTTCTTTTCGCTGAGAGACCCCAAGTTCTACAGACTGCACAAAGTCCCTCATGTCGTCTTCTTCTTCTTCTCCTCTGCTTTAAGACGATTTTGTTTTTGTTTTGAGTTTCTTTTCAGACTAAAGAAGACTAAGCACACAAACTGGTTTCTGGCTATTTACAACCTCTCTGCTGACTTCGCTTCTCCACTCACTTTCTCTTTGTGTGTGTGTGTGTGTGTGTCTCTCTCTCTCGCTCTCTGTCATACATACCACATGGGATTTGTCCACATTTTATAACGTTGACCCAACCCCCCTCTTCCAGAATATGCTGAAACACACTCTCAGACACATCCTCTGATAGCTTTGCATTATCTGAGCGTACTTGACCAGTAAAGTAAAAGGTCAGAAAATCAACCTAATGTGCCAAACAGAAATATTTACTTACCCTGTAACTGACAAGATATATTAGGACATTGTGGTAGAATTAACTGAAATGCATATGAGCAGTACTGTTACACTGTTTTTAAGCAGTGTTTGATGAGTTAATGTAATCTTTGATGTAAGAATTTCAAACTCTAGAGATTGTAATATATACATGTCTAAACATAGGCCTATGGTGAACGGTGTTGACTGGATATTGTTATATAGAGACAGGATAACTGACCTTGTGCTAATCATTGTTTAGTACAAGGGACGTGTGGAGTAAGGGTCATGCTGATTCAGTAGTGTTTCTTAAATAAATCATTTTGTAACACTTGAGTGGGGAATGAATCAATCTGATCTACCAGAACTCCTGGGTGGATTGTGTTGGCATTTTGTGCACTGACGTGTTTTGGATGAGGTATAATGACACTGATGGTCTCCTGACTGGAGTTAGCATTACTCATCACATCAAAACCTCGATGTGAACATTATAGCCCACTTGTTAAACATCAGCATGTTAGCATGCTGACATAAATTAGTAGCTTGAACCACAGTTGTACCTAATCACAGAGTCTCTGACAGCTGACACAAACTCATAAGGTTAAAGCCAACGTCTTTTCAATCTTTCTTGCTCTTTCTGTCTTGCTTGCAACAGACCACATCTGACACTTCGATTGTGGGTGTGGTCAGAGCAGCTTCAGACTTTTAACTTTTCACCCCACAGAGGATGAAGAAGAAAGATAATTCCTCCACACAGAATCATGTGTAGAGTAACTCTTTAACTAAAGGTTTACTCTAAAGTTCATAAGATACACTTTGAATAAATATAAAATATAACAAACAATTTATTTGTCTTTGTTGTTACACAAACAAATAGCGATAACATAAAACTCACTTTATAAGATCTGAACTTTAGATGAATTTATCAGACATGTAAATATGTGCTTATACAAGTAAAACAGTCTTAGTTGTTTTTATTGTAATAATTCACAGACACTTTAAGTCTGTAAAGATTCTCAGAGGAGGGGTGTGTATGGATTTAACAGCCCCACCCCTGGCAGCTCCTCCTGCCCACATTAACTTGGTCGTTAAGTGTGGTCAACCTGGTTGACGTGTGAATTGGGCCTGATTTTCCTGGGGATGGATGAAAGGGCAGCATGGTAGGTTGAAGATAAGTTGTGTCTGAGGCCTCCACCTCAATTAAGGGAGGGGTTGTTTATTTGCACATGCAAGGCTTCCCTTACTCCTCTCTCAAACCGCCTATCTTCTCTATCCAGTATATGTACATTTTGGTCCATAAATGAGTGTCCCTTGTCCTTCAGATGAAGGTACACAGCTGATTCAGGCCCTGAGGTGTTGCTTCTTCTGTGCCGGGCCATCCAGAGGATGCTGCCTTGTTTAAGGTCCACTTGGGATATCCACAGGTTCTGTTCTATGGTACAGAGTCATGATCACTCCTAGTTTATGTTGTAGTGGGTGATGTGAGTCAAACAATAGATACTGATCTGTGTGGGTGGGTTTTCTGTATCAGCCCCAGTGACAACCACACAGTCCAGAAATGCCAGCTGGTCACAGTCCTCCCTGGTGAATTGTATGTTAGTGTCCATTGAGTTAATGTGGTCTGTGAAGGCCTGTACTTCCTGGCTCTTGATCTTCATCCAGGTGTCATCCACATATCGGAACCAGTGGGTTGGTTCTGTCCCTGGGAAGGAGTTGAGAGTGCTTTCTCCTCCACTTCTTTCATGTACAGGTTGGCAATAATAGCTGTCACCTGTTAAACATTAGAGAAACCAAACAGCTGCTACACAGGAGGATGGCCCAGCAGAAGGAGCAACACCTCAGGGCCTGAATCAGCTGTGTAAGGACAAAGGACACTGAGAGAGGAGTGAAGGAAGCTTTGCATGTGCAAATAAACAACCCCTCCCTCAACAGAGGTGGAGGCCTCAGACACAACTTATCTTCAACCTACCATGCTGCCTTTTCATTCATTCCCAGGAAAATCGGGGCCCAATTCACACGTCCACCAGGTTGACCACACTTAACAACCCACTTAATGGGAGCAGGAGACGCTGCCAGGGGAGTGACTGTTACATCTGCACGCACCCCTCATCTGCCTTTCATTCTCTTAATGAGCCCATTCAAGGCAAGTGTGAAGTGAAACCAACCTGGAGGATAAATTTGTCACTAACCAACTTCTCTCAGATCAACAAAGTTCTGTGAATGCAGAACGAAATGTCTCTACCTTACAAGAAAGAAGTCCAGTTGCCATGAGTCAACTTTCAGACTTCGTACTTTAAGCTAAAACTAAATATAAAAAGAATGGCTAATAATTATCATAATAATTAAATAATTATCATCTGCATACTTGAATGTTCTTGCACACTTTAAGGCAAAAGGAAGAATGTTGGTGAAAATAGAAAATAATAATGGTCCTAAACAACTTCCTTAAGGTACACCACATTGCAACTCTTTCACATTTGAATAACGTCATTAAACATCATAAAATACACATTGTCTCCTATTTGACAAATAACTGCTAAACCAATGTAAAGTATGAGGAGTAAATTTATAACATCTAAGTTTATCCAGCAATAATTGATCATTTTTAGGTTTGTATCTGCTCGCCGCTCATTCATTTCCCATAATTTACAAAGAATCGGTAACAAACTTATTGTTCGACTATTAGCACCATTAAAAACATTTAACACTGGTGTTAAAGATGTGGCAAACTGGTCCCACCAAACAGCTGGCTGCTATGATTCCCAAAGTTTTCCACCAAAGTTATTCGTCAACGCTGGTTTATCTATGTTTACAATTGTTAACATTTGTTCCACTTGTTTAGTATTAACCCTGTTTGATCCAAACTAAGACTTATGACTCTTAATCTTTAATGTAATATAACAGAGTGCATTTCTTTTCTTAATTTATCAACTTTATTATTATTCATACTTACAATTTTACATTTCATTATGTTTTTAATACATTTTATGTATCTTTTTTCTGTTAATTTTAGTTACTTGATTTCTTAACTTGCTGTAGATTTACCAGTCCTCCTTGTTCCCAGTCCTGTTTGACATATCCTTTGCGACATCTCTTTCAGCCATAACATTTTTCAGCTATGTTTTTTCATAGGTGCATTTTTGTTGCAGTAAAGGGTAAACTGTTTTTTCAAATGCTGCAAGTGCATCACGAAGATGGTCTTCCTTAGAAATCCCAAACCCAAAAAATATGAGTCACATCTGTAACATCATAATAAACAATAAGGTCACTAGAGAACAGACTTCCTGACCCTCCACATATTATTTTACTAAATGTTTGGCTGTTTCATTTGCTTCGGTTAAATGACTTAAACTATGAATAGCATTGTACTGTATTTGGTATGTTTGAAGAAAAGAACAATGTGACCACTGTTAGAAGAACACATGAACAAAATTACAAACAGATGCGGGCTGCTCAGATTTCAAGTAGTTGACTGAAAAACACAGCCCCTCGTTTCCGGCAGCTTATTATGCCTGCGTCCAAAAAAAAAAAAAAAGACAGC
This sequence comes from Ctenopoma multispine, assembly GCA_034779795.1. Taxonomy (NCBI): domain Eukaryota; kingdom Metazoa; phylum Chordata; class Actinopteri; order Anabantiformes; family Anabantidae; genus Ctenopoma; species Ctenopoma multispine. The sequence continues at coordinate 7,540,183 of JAUYWH010000022.1, read as the reverse complement.
AGGTGTTAGGACGCTTTTGGGCACACCTACTGGAGCACTGCGCACAGCGTCTCTCGGACTTCTCTCTCTCTCAGTTGGTGGCAGACGCTCCGCTCTGCCAGTGAAATGACTTGGATGGATTTTCTTCGTCACCCGGTGTGGATAGTTTCCACTGCGCTGCTGGCGGTCGTGGTGCGCCTACAGCGGAGGAGAGGCTGGGACCCACAAGCCTCCGCCGTGCGGCTGAAAGGAAAGACTGCTATAGTCACAGGAGCCAATACAGGTTAGTTGGATTTGACCTGTTAACGTGAAGGCAAACACACTGCAGTGCTGTTACTCAACAAAGGGAGCGCGCCAGCAACACGGCTGGGTTATTTGGTTGCGCTTTGCGAAGGTCTCATGTGGCGAGTTAAGCGAGCAATCGTCTGATCCAACATGCACTGCGATTCCTTACATGTCAAACACTTTGGATCTGACAGGGAATGCCAGAAAAGTTGAGTCAAGGCACTATACAGAGAAGCCTATGCAAATGGATTGTGTGGGGTATTATTAGCCTTTTGAACAGAGCTAGAACAGTTAAATAAAACGACAATAAGGTCACATTGGTAAGATAAGAATCTTTGTGTGGTTCTCATGTGTTTTTCTGATCTGTGCAGTGGGTGGAAATGTGCAAGAGAGAGGAGAAAAAATAAACTCCAGTAGGGCAAAAACAACTGTAGGATGTGATCCAAAAGGCAGTGTACCTCAATGGGAAAATATCATTAAACAACATGTACCCACAGTGGTAATGCAGACTACTGTAGTTTTTGTTCCAGATTAGCACAGAAACATTAATAAATTGGGTGTATGTGATCATTTAGACAAACATAAAGTGATACACGCTGCTCGTCAAAAGTTTGGACACACACACAGGAAATACCATGTTTTCACAAACATTAATGTCATCAGCTGTGTTATCATTGGAAGAGGGTTTCTAATAATGATCACTTCTCCTTTTAAATTAATACATTTGCACTAGCTCACATAGCGTTTATTAATATTAATATAATAATAAAAACAGTCGTCATTTACAATATTAACAATGTCTACACTGTATTTCTGATTATTTTGACATAAACATGTTCATTTCTATGTGTGTCCAAATTTTTGACTGGCAGTGTATATTTTTATAATTGTCAGGTGGGGTGACGCAGGGCTGAGACCAAAACTTAACTGCTGTATGTCCAGAACATCACTCACACAGTTTTATAATAAATAATCATGGGCCAGTAAATACAAGCCAATGAACCAGTTTTTCCAGCCGATGCAACAGTAATACTGGCCAGTAAGCTAGTACTACCCGCCCAAGAGCTAATAACTACTGACCCATGGGCCTCTTTTACTGGAGCACGCTCAGTCGACACCAGTCCAGGAGCCTGTCCAGTTTTATTGCAGCCTAAACATATTGGTTCCAATAATTCTCCAACCAAGTACATTTACTCAAGTACAGTGCAGTTCTTATGTCAAAGTATTTGAATGGTTGGATTCACAAACCGTAGTACTGCAGGATACAAAACAATTACAGCTAGCTCCACCTCACCAGCTCCAATTTTAAAGATTAAGGATGAGAAAAAAACTTTATTAATCCCAGATGGTAATTGTTTTCAAAAGGAAAGAAAAAAAGGCACAACCAAAAAAAGATCCACACCAACACAAATATAAAATTATAATTTATTGGCGTCCAGTGGATAATTTTATGACTATAAAATTTACCAACATGCAGCAGCAACAACAATTAATTAATTCTATACAAGTGTTAATTATCTGCTTCCTCACATTTTGTTCTATCAATGTTTGTTCTAAACTATTTCAAACATCTTTTAATTCTAGCCAGAACGTGTTGGTTATGTTAATGATTCTTTATGTGTTATGTTCAAATGTCAGCAAGCTGCCACAGTGTGATACAAAGTTCAGTGTAAAGTTGTCTTTTCACCTGTGTGATGTGATGTGTTACTGTTCTGTGTTGTAACCCCGGACTCTCCTGTAGTAGTAGTTCTAATTGCGTTTATGGCATAAGCATCTGAAATTATGTAGTGGTTTAATGACTTAAATAAAATAATACTGTAATAATATTATAATTAAATATTGGACTTAAATTATTCTTGCTCTAACGTGTCTATCACTTTAAGTTTAGTTTAGTTAACTTTAAGGCAGAAGTGGAGCTAATTTTAATTCTGTTATATACTGCGAAGTATTTTGTGAATAAAAAAAACAAAACAAATATATTTACTCACGTCCTGTGCTGTACTTGCGTAAGGCCGGGGATATACCTAATATTTTCCAACGTGTAGGCATAGATAACTGACAGCACAATCAGTGTAAATTCTGTTGGAACAAATGTAATATACTGGCTTTTAAAACTGAGAAACTTCTCCGACATTGACCGATCTCCGCTTCAGTGCACAGGGCAGACAGTCTCTGCTTAGCTGTCTGGAGACACTGGTTAATGGCTTTGGAATATTTTACTCATGACAATAGAAATAGAAACTGTAGCAACGGATATTAGTGTTGACGTAAAGGAAGAGAAATATCAACAATGACAAAAATGGCAGGTATGTAGATCAAGAGCTCAAGATGTTTTTCAAGGCCTACTGCTATGGTTGAGGCTGTGCCTGACACTTCCCCTCCAGTCATACGTTGGATTACATCTTGCGTATGCGTAGTGTTTACTACAAACAAGTAGTACAAGTTTACAAGTTATAATTAAAGACAATGTGGTGTGTGTGTGCTATGAGATACAGGCACCACCGTCATTCAAGGCAGGTTCAGTGAGTGTGTTGGAGGCACAGATGAAATCGGTTCAGACTGATTTAGGATGTAAAGTGAGTAGGAATAAGAGAAGGATCAGAAAAAGTTTAAAATAAAAAAACAGGAAGTTTACAATGTGACCATAACAAAAGGACAGAAACAAAACACGGATAGGTTTGTCCTATGTGACCATTTGGAGCATTGGGTGGGGCAGAAGAAGATGTGTGCACTCTAAAGAATGTCAGCATACTTCACAGTCTGACTGCTCTTTTACCTTAATCGGTCTGTTTATTAACAGCAGTTTTCTCTGGCCTTCAAATCACACCGTCAGTGTAATATTAACTTTGTCCGGTTTCAATGCAGTTCAAAGTTTTCGGGTTAATTTAAAAAAATCAAGAGACATGGGGGGGAAGAAACAAAACAGCAAGCAACAAAAATACATTTGTAAGAGCAATAAAGACTTAAGAAAAACAAATGTCTTCATGAGGTGATGTTAGGCACGCCTCTTTGACGGTGCATATTCCCTCCCACATAATGTTTAGTCGCGCGCGCGTGTGTGTGTGTGTGTGTGTGTGTGCAGGCTCACCTGGTTGTATAAAAGGTTGTGAAGGAGAAGCTGTCCACAAAATCCTGTTTCGTGTTGGAGTTTTCTTTTTGTGCTACTGGTCAAAGAGCTGTGTTTTGAGTTTTGTTTTGTTAGTTTACTTTGATGGGTAGGTTAGCGGGGAAGTTAGAATCCGATGGTCCATTGCGTTGCTTGGAACAAGCGTGACTTGTTTTTTAAAATGATTTTCTGTTAGCTTTGTTGCATCTTATATTATATGGGTTCCTTTAGGCTGTGGTTATATTGGGACTCAACAAAAATACCAACACACTATCAACTCTCTTCTGTCTTTTGCTGAGCACAATACATTATAGTTGTTTTGTCCAGCAAAGTAAAACTGGACTTGGAATTCACTTTATCAGAAGCCACCTCTGACTAATATAAGCAGTGAATTCTCCTGATTATTGTCCATGATAAAATTGCATTTTTCCTCTGAGTACTGGATATTAGGAGGAAGTTTCTCGACATGGTGCTGCCTTTCAGTTTCAATTTTGTTTATGATGACACTCATTGCTCGGGTTATATAATGACAATAAACACTGGTGAATTTCATATGATAAGATTGGTTGACCTTCCTTGGCTAAGAGACATAATAATCACACTTATTTACCTACAAAGTATTTGTCTTTTCTTTTATCTCATGTTTGCACTGCTCAAACTCTGACCCACACGTACAGCTTACAATAATCCCTAATAATACCCTAGCTAAAGCTTCAGCATCAGCACTGACTTTGTTGTCAGTGACTTTTTTTTTTTTGGACAAAAAAATAGCTTTTGCTGTTAATTTTAAGTAACAATTTTTAGAGAAACATGCAAGTTCCAGGAAGACAGAACTCCACTTTAAAACTGGGATATTCTTATTGGGAGGTCTGTCCAACAGCGCTGTTCAAGATTTTCTTCGACAGCATGGACAAGCATGATTAGAAAGTATGTTAAAGAACTACAGATGTTTGGTTTAGTGCCATGAGGGATCTCATATTAGGGCCTATATAGTTATTTTAACACAGTAAGTTCCTACTTTGAAAAAGGTCACCTGTTGATTGCTATCATAAAATTTTCTTATCAAGTAGTGCAAACTAATTTGTGCTCTCTTCTCCTCTGATAGGAATCGGGAAGTTCATTGCCTTGGACTTTGCACGTCGTGGGGCCCGTGTTATCCTGGCCTGTAGAAGTGAGGACCGAGGGACAGCGGCACTTAAAGAAATCAGGGAGAAGTCAGGGAACTCTGATGTCCACCTGCGTCTGGTGGACCTGTCTTCTCTGGACTCTGTCAGGGAATTTGCTAAGCGGATTCTGGAGGAGGAGAAAGCTCTCCACATCCTCGTCAACAATGCTGGAGTATCAGGTGACACATGCCGCCATGCACAGCAAAAATTTAACCATTGTTTTTTGAAGCAGGTTTGGATAGTTTTGTAATTTGATGAGAAGATGCTGTAAATCCCAGCGTTAAGAGAATAAGAGGTAAAAGTATTTTAGCAGATTTCACATTTGTTGCTCTGGGATTTGTTGGCTAATCTGTCCTCACATAAGAAAGTAAATCAGTAAATGAAAGGCAACATAACAATAAACATGGTAAAAAGAACGTCAGCCTATCCCCATCTGTTGCACATCTGGAAGCCAGAACTAGACATGCCTCTGTGTTTAATGAGTCTGTGACCAAAAATGGAAATCACTGGGGCACGCTGCACTACAAAGCTTCCTCTACAGCAACAATACACACTGCCAGTCAAAGTTTAGACACACACAGGAAATACCATGTTTTCATGAAAAACATTCATGTCATCAACTCTGTTATCATTGGAAGAGGGTTTCTAATGATCACTTCATTATATAATTACAATACATTTGCACTAGAAAACATAACGTGAAATAAAATATGCTTTTCTTTATAAAACATCTTTCTATGTGTGTCCAAACCTTTGACTAGTAGTGTACAACTGATCACAGGCTGACAGGAGTAGTGTTTGCGCGGTAGTGTATTTGTACTTTAAAGTCAGAGGTGGGTAGAGTAGCCAAAAACTGTACTCAAGTAAGAGTAGCATTACTTCACAATAATATTACTCAAGTAGAAGTAAAAAGTAGTCATCCAAAAAAGTACTTGATAAAAAGATAAAAAGTAATCAGACAGACAAAAATATAAAATAATGTGCAAATTCTAGTATTTATGAATAGTAAATTAAATCAAAATGGTAAAAATAAATAACATCTTTACAAAATAACAAATTAGGGCACAAGAAACACACATTTCCAAATCTTACTTTCTCACAATATAAAGCTTTTTAAGTCAACACCTGCAGTAGCTTACGTTTGTGTTTGACCTGCATCATTTCTCATGTGTTTATTCATTCACCATCTGCTACGTCGTGTAGCACTTAGACTACTGTGAAGATATCTGGAAGCTGAGTCCTGGCAACTGGATTTCTTTCCTCTTAGGTTCAAACATTTCACTACTTATCCAAGTATCTTCAACCTACCAAAAAAGAAGTCCAGTTTTCATGAGTTTTAATTACTGTGAAATATTGATTATAATTTAATTTGACATGTGTGGACTAGGTTTTAATGTCTGACCTGAATTCATACAAACATTTCACAAGGTCTGCTTTGACAGTGAGATCACTACTTTGTGTAAAAGAACATTTTTAACAGTACAGAAAAACTCCTTAAATCCACATAAATCTTTTAAGTGGTATAAATCAATACACTGTGTGATCAATAAGTAACTTGTTTAAGGTTTTTGCTCAGATAATTTAGGTGATATCTTTTATTTTATAATTTCCTATTAAAACTGAGGTTTTAAGGGGTCAAAGGGTGAAGACAACATCACTCTGGTAGAATAAATGTTAAAAAAAAATGAAAGTAACGAGTCGAGTGCAATGTGTCAGTGATGTACAAAGTGTGTTTTATGTGAGCATTAGCATGTGTAATTATTCCAAATCAGATTTTTAAAATATATTTTACTATCAGGTTTACCCAGACAAATAACCAAAGATGGATTTGACGCTTCTTTTGCCACCAACCACCTGGGGCCTTTCCTTCTCACCAACCTGCTGCTGGGTAAGACCGAGTGATAACTTGTTTAACACAGCAAGTATATTGTGGCTGTGATTATACAACTGCCTGCCATCGTCATGAGATACTAACATGGGAGTTTTCATTTTCGCTCTCTCCTCATCTCCGTTTCATTCCAGACCTAATGAAGCGCTCGGCTCCAGCACGCATTGTCACAGTCAGCTCAGTCAATCATATGAAGGGACACGTCGACTTCTCTCACTTTCACGGAGAGAACCTCACTTACTACATGGACAAAGTCTACAACCACACTAAGCTGCACAATACCATCTGTACCAATGAGCTAGCACGCAGGTTACAAGGCACAGGTATGATGAGACCCAGATTATTATTAACATTTTTACTGCTTCTAAATGTTGATCAGTGAATGTTTTTTTGTTTTTTTTTAAGAGCATGTTTTCCTCTCTTCAGAATCAAATTACTGCTACTACTTTAGTATTTTACTGTACAAATAGACATGGTACATTTTAAAAAACATACACAAACATTTAAAAAACGAACACTTTTCCTGTCCTTTAAACTTTTAATATCCATAACGGACACAGGTGAACGGGGACTTTGCTCACAGTTTCTCTCTGTGCTCTTGATGTAATGTGTGTCGCTGTGTCTTTATTTACACGTAGGTGTCACTGCAAACTCTGTCCACCCTGGTGTTGTCATGACAGAAGTGATGAGACACTATCCACTTATGGTTCGTTGTGTTTTCAAGCTCATTGGGTTTTTCTTTTTCAAGGTGAGTAAATTTGTTTTTTATTGTCTACTTATTTACTCTCTTGTCACGTTTTGCAACCTTCCGGGTGTAGCAGCTGGGATACAGTCTCATCCGAACACTAAATGAACTACTGACAAAATAAATAGAATACAAGACAGACTAACTAAAACAAAACAAGCTGAAGAAACAAAACCAGAAAGCTGGAAACAGTAGTACAAAATTCAAACAACAATTACAAAGCTGACAAATCATTTCCAACTCATTAATAATCAACAGTTTGAATAATATTAAGTTGCTTTGGATAAAAGCGTCTGCCAAGTAAAGAAAAGTAGTGTGGTCACACTACAGCATCCAGAAACAAAACAATGGTAAAGAGGGACCCACTCATCAAGTTCTAATAAAACAAACAACACACAGGACATCAGACAACATCTTACCCAACATCAACATGTCATTCAACCACAGAAATACTAGTGTCCTCTGTGACCTCACCACTTCAAACACCCGATCCTCTGTGAATCAGGGAGCCAACAGTAAAAAACCACCAGGTGTCACTGGTTACACAGGTTCGCTGTGACTGGTTCTTGCAGAATCATTATTGTGCATTTTTATCATCCATCGCACAAATGCGGACTGCATCCTGTGCTTGCTCAGCGAAACAGTGGAGCGTCGCGATCTGCTGGGTAGTTTCACTATCGCTATACTGATCATCAAAGAGAGACAGGAAAAGAAACTCACTGGAGAGTTAACGACTGAGTAATTTTTGCTACTCCTGTAGAGGTGAAAGTGAAAGAGGACGCACACAAATGTTGTGTAATAACCTCCTTTTCACAGGAAAATTGTGACGTGTTGTGCTGAGAGCACAGCAGGTCAGTGTTGCAGATGAACACACATATTCACGTTCGCTTCCACATCTCTGATCTATCGCCAGCTTGTGTGGCAGTTCTGTTTCCACGTTTTTCTCAACCACTCTGAGTTCAAATGGGAATCAGCACTTGTTGTGTATCTGTGATGTGTATCTTCAGGGGTCGCACTCAACAACCTGATCACACAAACCTCCCACTTGCATGTTTGCACCTAGTTGAGATACATATCTGTTGTTTTTGTCGGCTATCCTTTAACAAAACCATTTGGTTTCTCTGTCAGTCTCCAGAAGAGGGTGCAGTCAGTCCCATCTACTGCGCCGTAGCAGAGGAAACAGAAGGGATAACTGGCAAGTATTTTGACAGCGACTGCTCCCTGGTTCTTCCTGCACCTTTAGCTCGAGACACTGCTCTCGCAGTGAAGGACTTTGAGATCTGCGAAAGACTAACGTCAAAGCTGTGAAACGACAGTCCGGTAAATGGAGGCTTGATAAAAGAAAAGGGGTCAAATTCCAGCCTCGGCTCAGAGCACATGTTAAATGAATGAAGGAATTCTGCCATAAAGTGAAAAGCTGTGTTTATTTTGCAGAGACGTGAACTGACATTGTTTTTAAGATACAATATAAATGAATTGTGTTTAAATATTTTTGTAATTTATATAATAATTTCATTGTGTATTCTTGACACTGGCTTTTTAAAAGATGATTAAAACATAAAATACATACAAAATGTTACCTTATTACTGTATAGCCAGTCAATGCAGTCCATCTGCTAGCAAATAAACATTTTCTACATGTCGTCAGATTTTGCTGCACTGCTACAAACTCAACAACAACAACAACAACAAATCAAATCGGGCTTAATTATATAATATTACATTCCATCTTAAGTTAACAGGAGTGACAGTGGTTATGGTTTCTTCTCTGATGAAAGAGTGGTCTGAGAGAGATGCCTGCTCATGACAGTTGATGTTCTTCTAATCACAGTCACTTGCCTTTATTGACTGATTCATTAAAACATGAGCATCCAGTGCTTTGTGAAGGATTTCTACAGCATTGGTCCACCTGTGTCTTGGGCCTCACTATTTGGCTGCAGAGAGAGAGAGAAAGTGGGAGAACAGTATGGTAACTAGCAAGGTTTTACTCAAAGCGCTGTCACTTTAAAAACGTGTGTACTGCTCATGTTTATGTTATACTGGAAGACACAAGGTCATAATGTGGCCAATACTACCTTTCTGACGCTCATCCACTATTTCACGTACAATCTTCTCGAGCACCGGCGCCACATGATCCAGCCGTTTGGGTGAAAGACGGACACCAATCTCCACTGTTTTATCCTGGTCATACACAAAACAAGTGTTAATGGAATGTATTTTGATAAGACATAGGTGATAATAGGGGTTAGATTGTGTGTGTGTGTGTGTGTGTGTGCGCGCGCAGTCTCACAGGATTTCCACCACGTTCCACCCGTGGAAGCTGTTGGACGCCACCCTCTTCAAACTGAAGGTCCTCCAACCGATGCTCCATGTCCTTTCTTCCCTCGCGCTCCTGCAGAACGCCACACAAACCCACAACAGAAGCATACATACTGTCCAGACCATAAGTGTTTGTTTCTGTTCTTCATACTCCGATAGAATAGAAATAACTGGACCCTTGGCTTCTACAGTAAATGTTTTTGGGCAGTTGCATGTTGTTTCAGCATGGCTCAGAGTTTATTGAGACTTTAAAGTTAGATTGAGATGGAGTCACCTGTATAATACGAATAAATAAAAAAGTAAACGTCTAACTGAAGAAGATAACTGGGCTTAAAGCAGTTGGTTTGCTAATATCAACAGCTGGCTAGATTCAGGTGAGCACAATTTGTGAAATAACGATGAATGAGAATACTCCAAGACTTAATATCATGGAGAAAAACTCTAGTTAAACACTACTTTGATTCAAACACACAACGTTTACCTTCATCAGCATCATTTCCTTTGGGCTGAAGAAGGTGATGTGTCCCTCTAACCTCTCAGCCAGCAGTGCCACCAGGCACACGACCACCACGCAACCAGCCAGTGACCCATGCACTCTCATTCTGCTGAGTCCTGGACACATAGACACACACACACACACATAAAAAGAGACAAAATAAAGACAAAACAGTACAGCTGGAGTTTCCACTTTAACAGTGATGGTGAGTGGCACTGAGGTAAGGTCACTTAAAGGATTTAGTGAATGTTTTAATAGCAGGAAAAAGAAGCAACACTTAAAATAGAAAAGCACAGAGTATTTATGTATATGTGAGCGAAAAACAATGAAGTCGAAGGACAGAGGTCATTGCGCAAGGGAGAAGTTGACAAATAGATAGTAGATAGGGAAAGAGAGAGGGCGGAGGAGAACATAGCAGCATGGAAGTAAGTAACAAACAACAAACTGCTCCACTGAGAAGGAGGATAGGAGGCCAGAATCCCAACAGAGAGACAGCTCTGCACACAGCTGGAAGAAAATGAAGACGCAACATCAAAGGGCAGAGAGACGGGAGTAGCAGAGGGCGAGGGGAAAAACTGAGAGACAGAAGCACAAGAAGTCATGTGTTACTCACCTGATGTGTCCGCCTTGGGGAATTGTGCTATATAGTGAGCAGAGCTCCACCTGTCTGAGCGTCAGTGTGTCCGAGGCAGTCTTTTTATCAAGCCCTCTCCTTATCGCAGAGTTTTTTACCGTCCTCCCTCCCATCCGCTCCTCAACGGGCTACTTCAAGCACTCTCCTCCATGTTCCTGGAAACACAGACGTTACTCTGCAATCTGGCTTTTTATTACAGCAGGAAGCTGACCGTGCTGTGTGCATGCAGACAAACTATAGTGTGAACTACTGAATGAATATGATCCACACATGCAGTATAGCTGATTGTGAAGTTGGATGGCCACTAGAAAAACCCAACACAATCACTTTTCTGTTTTAGTCATTAGTACTAGTAGGATCGTATATGGCAGCAAATAATTCCAGTAATTGTGTGTGTGTTGTGTGTTTACCAGCCAGGAGACAACCTGTCTGAAGAGGTCCATCATAAATTCTCTGTTCTACACTAATATCCAACACATTTATGACCTTCCTGTAATTTATATGTGTGTACACAGACCAACATGCATCCACTCCTTGGAAACTGCGCGACGCGAAAGAACTTTAATGGTGTTTTTCTCTAAAGGAGTCATTCCTAGTATTCCATGACAATTCAGCTCCATACCACTGAACCAACACGACTTTCTTGTTTGTGTAAAAGGTCACTGAGGCTCATTGTGTAGAAAGTGTTTTTACTTACTGTACAGTCTTTAGGCTCCTGGTTCTTCTCCCTTCTCAATTCTGTAATGTTGATGTTTGTGGGTTAAGTTAACCTCTAACGCTAAAGTCCTTTCAAACAGATACATTTGAAGCTCTTAGTGATTTCCAAACAAATGAAAGTCATATCCTCTGCTGTTTAGTGTTTCTGCAACATCTGAGGACCCGGTTTCTGAGAAGCTCTAATGGCTCCACAGTTACTACAGGATGTGATAGGATTAGTTCTAATAATACAGTGTTACTTTTCCAAATGCATCCAATAACATCAACTTCTCCAAACAACTAGCATCTTCAGGACTTGAACTGATTAAATGACACTTTGTAGACACTCAATCAGTGGGCTTCAAGAGAGTGGTGGTTGAGTGCCACATAGAAAATGGGAACAAAAATATGAACATGCAGTAAGACATTGTTGTTTTTGGTCTTTTCGTGGTATTTGGTAATAACAAGAAAAATGTAATAACAGCATAATACAGAGGTTTAACTCTTACCTAATTTTGCCTACGTACCTGGAGTTGTATACTCTGTGTCCAGCAGGCGGAGCTGTGGGAGATCCCGCGGTGTCAGGCCGGTATCGCGGTATTTGGGTCGTGTGTCAGTCCTGCGGAAACGTGTGAGCGCCGTCTTTTTCTCGAGCAGGAGGCGCAGAGCAGACACGTATTGCGTGTCGCTGCACAGATTTGCTAATCATGGTAAGAAAAGCGATGATGGGTATAGTTATACAGTGGTTTAGATTGGGCTGTTTTTTTGAGATTATGAATGCTTCAGGAATATAAATACTTAATTTATGTATTTATTGCTTATGTCACTCCTTTTAACATGAGTGGGGCAGCTAGCCACCCATGTGGCTAACATTAGCATGTGCGTCTAATGTTAGACGTCTAAATCTACCACTGGACGTAATGAAACTAGCTCTTGTATCAGTCGAAAGCATACAAGTTGAACCCAGAGATTTTGTACACACGACTTTAACCTAATAGTTGTTAGCGTTATGTCTAAAAGTCCACATGTTAGCTGGGGTGCTAGCATAAGTTAGCTTAATGGCACCATCCGCACAGGCCCAGGTCAACACGTGGGTTCATCACGTCGACAACGTGTCTACGTATAAAGGTTCTGATAACAGAACCGGACACTTCTGAGAAATTAATGGGTTTATTTTTTGCATTTAACGCTTGACAAAAGTGAAGTTAGCTTTGATGCTACTGAAACCGTGGACGAGGACCACGTGGTAACTAGTAACTGTTAATACTCGTTGGACGTTGGGCACGAAGTGTTTTCAAGTGTGTTTTCATGTGTGTTTTCTGGTAATAGATGTTAATTGTAATGTCTGATCCGCTCATTCATGAAATGTTGACTTACCTCAGGTGCTGTTGCACGTGTTGTTCGAGCATGCGGCAGGCTACGCTCTGTTCGCGGTCAAAGAAGTGGAGGAGATCGGCATGCTGCTGCCCCAGGTCAGTGTTCAGTCCCCGCGTCTCCGTGCTGGTTTATACTATTTTACAAACAGGTAAAATCTAACTGTGTGTTTTCAGGTTGAGGAAAGCGTGCTGAGCATCGGGAAGTTCAACAGCATGGTGAGCCTGGCTGCTTTCTTCCCCTTCAAGTCGGCCCAGGCCGCCCTGGAGAACATCAACGCGATTTCTGAAGGTGAGAGGGTTTTTTCTTTGGTTACAGGCAAAATATGTTTGTCCTCAGTTGTAATGATGTTTTTATAATCTGTCAATCCACTGAGCTCATGTGCTGACATCTTAATGTTGATGCTGAACATCTGAGGACAACATTAGCCTATTTCCAGTAGGTGGTAATTTGGAGAGCTGCACACTAAAAGCTAACAAACAATCAGCCACAACTTTCAAAATGGTTCTGCTGCAGTGTCAATTGATTAACCTCTACGATCCCTCTGCTTTCAGGTGTGGTTCATGCGGACCTGAAGTTGTTCCTGGAGACGAACCTGCCCCGTTCTGGGAAGAAAAAATCTGTGTTGGGTGTTTCAGATGCCAAAATAGGAGCAGCTTTGCAAGAAGAATTTAGCATTTCTATCCAGACAAGTGGTGTGGTGGCTGAAATAACCAGAGGTGAGGTTCTGTTTAACCAGTGTGACCAGTTTCTAGGTCTTAAGTGTGATTTCAGAACTTCAGAATGTGTGGTCTGTTGTGATGTGATCTAATAACCCTGAAACCAATGAAGGTTTATACTGAAAATCTGAACAGCACCTGATCATGTGCTGTTCTGCTAATGCTCCATGTTGCCCCAACAATTCATTTTTGTGTGTTTTCTGTCCTGTCAGGTGTACGTTTGCACTTTCACTCTCTGGTGAAAGGTCTCACTGCCCAGGCTGCCTCCAAGGCACAGCTGGGTCTTGGCCACAGCTACTCAAGAGCCAAGGTCAAGTTCAACGTCAACAGGGTCGACAACATGATCATCCAGTCCATTGCTCTGTTGGATCAGCTGGACAAAGACATAAACACCTTCTCCATGCGTGTCCGGTAGGCATCCCGTCATCACACCACTGAAACAAAAAATGTGTCTAGTGGTAGAAGAACTTTTTATGTGTTGGATACAAACCACAGCAGGCTGTGGTTTTTTTTTAGTTCTCAGTAGAGTTTGAGCTTTGTGTTGTATAGTGTTCTGTTGTTATACATTAATATCCAACACACTTAACCTTCCTGAAATTTGTTGTTTTTTGCCTGATTGGTGGAGTATTTTTGCACATCCTCCTAATGCTTACCACAGACAGTGCACCCCAGAGTGCTGGCTGTATAGAAACGGGAGGAACAGTAACCTCTCAACACATCTGCTCTGCCAGCTGTTGTCTGGTTGGACAATACTGTTGAGTGAAACATCAATTGCAATTCCTTGAAATGTGCAGTCATTCTTTGCAGTCACTGTAACGATCTGTTTTGTCTTCAGTGAATGGTATGGCTACCACTTCCCGGAGCTGATCAAAATTGTGTCAGACAACTCTATGTACTGCCGCCTGGCTCAGCTCATTGGAAACAGGAAGGAGTTGTCGGAGGAGAGTCTGGAAAGTCTGGAGGAGCTGGTGATGGATGGTGCCAAAGCTCAAGCCATCTTGGATGCATCACGCTCCTCCATGGGTTAGCTAAACATACTTTCCTTTGGGTTTTGATTTATTATTTAAGTCTTATGACTTAAATTTGTGATGTGCCCCTTTCTTGCCCACCATGGACCAATAATTGTCCTTGGTGCCTAACACAGGGGGGCAGAGTAGCTCTCTCATAAACCTGTAGTGAAGGGTCAAATCCTCACTGCGGATCCTGTCGGGAGAAACAAGCACACATTTCATTTAACGTTGATGATGTAACTTGATGCTTACATACACTGCACAGGTAACACAATATCTGCTCTTGACTGTTCTCCAGGTATGGACATTTCTCCCATCGACCTGATAAACATCGAGAGGTTCTCCAGTCGCGTAGTGTCTCTGGCCGCCTATCGGTTGGAGCTGCAGGAGTACCTGCGATCAAAGATGAGCCAAGTGGCTCCAAACCTCGCAGCCTTAATCGGAGAAGTGGTGAGTAGAATCTGTAGGCTTCACAGTGCACCTTTACGGGACCAATGATGTTATACCAAAATCTGTCAATCCCCTGAACCCGTGTGATGAGACACATATCCGGTGCTGATGGTCCCCTACATGTATGCACAGTTTACCACATAATTAAGACCCCACGTCATCTTCCTGTGATACAGAAACTAACAGTATTGTTTGTTTTTTTTAACTTCAGGTGGGAGCTCGTCTGATCTCCCATGCCGGCAGTCTAACCAACCTGGCCAAGTATCCAGCCTCCACAGTCCAGATCCTGGGAGCAGAGAAGGCCCTGTTCAGGTACTGGGGCACCCCCTCCCTGCTGGGGAAACAAGTGGTTGCAGTGATGGCAGGGCTGGGCTGGAGCAGAGCTGGGTGACCGGAGTAGACAAGTGTCCTCTGGAGTGATCCCTCTCGCCCTGAAGCACCCCCACAGTCTGAGCAGCCACTCACAGCGCTGAGGTAGCAAACTGGAAAAGCTTTTTTAAACCTTCTGTCTTAATGTTAAGAAAAGTTGAGGGATAATAAACTCAAGGCAACATATTGGACGTTAAATAGATTGTTGGTTAAGATGTTTCTGTAACTGTTCATCTTGAATGTGAAAGCAGCTGTATTCTCACACAGAGCTCTAAAGACTCGTGGAAACACCCCCAAGTATGGCCTCATCTTTCACTCGACCTTCATTGGACGTGCCGCCGCCAAGAACAAAGGCCGCATCTCCAGATATCTTGCAAACAAGTGCACAATTGCCTCACGTATCGACTGTTTCTCTGGTAAGACGACCTCTGGATTACCTACTTACGCTTAATGTGGCCTGATTGCTGTGATGCTCCTATTTTTCGTCAACAGTATTCATCCCTTGGGTTGATGTTGAGAAGCAATTTCCTGAGCAAAGTCACCTGTCTGTTTAGAAACTGTCAGACCTGCTGTGTTCCTCCAATGACACTTGATGTTTTGTGTGCGTTCTTGCAGAGTTACCCACAAGTGTGTTTGGCGATAAGCTGCGCGAACAGGTGGAAGAGCGCTTGTCTTTCTACGAGACTGGCGAGGTACCACGGAAAAATGTGGACGTCATGAAAGAGGCTGTGAAAGAGGTGAGCTTGGTTTAGTCTTGTGTAAGAGCGTTGCTTTCTCACATGTGAAGAAGGTGGGAAAACTTGCCACAGTCTGTCAATGCTGTGAATGATGACACGTCTTTCCCTGACCTCACTGTGAGGGTAAAAACTGATTTAATGAGCCTGACGCAGCATTACGGACTACTGAGAAGGACATGGTGGGTTTTAGTTTAATACTAATCACATTATTTTCTCTTTCGTCTTAGGCTACCGACGTTGCAGCAGAGATGAAGCGGAAGCTGGAGAAGAAGGAAAAGAAACGCAAGAAGCGTGAAAAGAAGTTACTTGAAGCCAATGGTGAAGCCAACAGTGATGCAGAGGTAAATCTCACCTTAAGTCTCTGCTCACGCATGTTTTGATTTGAGATTTGACCCACATGTGGTCCTGTCTCAGTGTACGACATGCCATATCAGACTGACTCCGAACCATTGGCTGGTCCTAAACAGTGGACTTGATCACTGAAGCGAGTCAGACACTGAAGATAAGGGTTCTGTTTTTATATATGGCTGGACCTAAATTAAAGATGGTGAGTTCCTTAACTGTATTTTCCTCTTGCTTCCTTGAAGGTGGAGAATGGAGTAGCTGAGACCACCGTAGTGAAGAAGAAAAAGAAGAAACAAGTGGCAGAGGAGGAGACCCCTGCTGCAGAGAACGGAGCAGAAGAAACTCCAGGAAAGAAGAAAAAGAAACGAAAGTCTGAGGCGGAGGAAGCAACTGCAACGGATAATCAAGTTGAAGAAACGGATACTCCAGCCAAAAAGAAAAAGCAAAAGACTGAAAGTGTGGAGGCAGAAGAAGCAGAAACACCTGTGACAGAGAAGAAAAAGAAGAAAAAGAAAAATGCTGACTGAAGATTATGGAAAGCGGACTGAATCTTTATTTTTGTGTACAGTTTCTTTTTATTTTACTCTTTAGCTGAAGCTAGTTTATTTTTACTGTATCTGAAGTTTATGTAAGCGGCTATCTTGTGTTGTCTTGCAACATCGAAGCACATTAAAATGCAAAGAAATGCTTAACTGTGCCTTGTTGATACATTTACTTGTACTTCTGTAAATAAATTCTATCAATTTGTCAAATCTGTTATTGAAGTGTTTATGGCCTGAGGGGTTTAGTGGGTATCTGGTGCTGGTGTGGTCATGAAATATGTGTTCACTAAACTCAAACCACAGCATTATAACTGCTGTCTCAGCTCTGCGCCTAATGTATTGGTGTGTCTCAGTTAAGAAAATCACAGAAAGATGCAGTATTTTAGATTTTAGTATGAAAATTGCCTCTTTTTTTCACAATATTTTATGAGATTCACTGGTAAAATATGAAGAACATCTGTGCATTATGCTCAGAGTTGTGTGGATAATTGTCATTAGATGCTTTAATTCTGAAATTGTTGTTTCTGATATTTGGACCCCCTCAGTGTTTAGTGAAAATTGTGTTTTCCAAGCTGAATAAAGCCCTTCAGTCTCAAACTAGTTACACTGCCCGTCCCCCCAAAAAAAAGTTGCCATCAAGAAAGGCAATCTTTTTTTCTGGCTGGGTCGCCACCTGGATATATCTAAGCAAATAGGTGCAAGCCTCCTATAATATTACTGCAACAGTATGTGCTCCAAGAATGAGGTCAACGGATTACCTAAATATACTGAATGACTAGGTTGTTCCATCAATGGATTTTTTTCTTCCCTGATGGCACGGGCATATTCCAAGATGACAATTCCAGCATTCGGCTGGCTCAAATTGTGAAAGAGTGGTTCAGGGAGCATGAGACATAATTTTCACACACGGATTGGCCACCAGAGTCCAGACCGTGACCCCATTGAGAGTCTTTGGGATGTGCTGGAGAAGGCTTTGCACAGTGGTCAGACTCTACCATCATCAATGCAAGATCTTGGTGAAAAATTAATACAACAGTGGATGGAAATAAATCTTGTGACATTGCAGAAGCGTATAGAAACAGTGCCACAGCGAATGCGTGCCGTAATCAAAGCTAAAGGCGTTTAGTGTGACCTTTTTTGGACGACCAGTGTATATTGGTGTGATTTTATTTCTGAGCATTACCACTGACATTTCACCATTACTGCTGCCTCAACATAGATAACTTAAGTTTATTGGTCTCAAGAGATAGTACAGAAGTGTGTTCCAGCAAAAACCTAAAACCATCCTGCCTTTAAGTATCTTTCTTAAATTACAATTGTTTTAACAGATAGGTGTTGTTGCCTGTGAAAGTGTCCATCATAATGCATATTGTATGTGAATGAAGTTTGCAATGAAACAAGTGTAAATTCATGCCAAATCCATACAAGCTGGTTATAATTTTTTAATTTGGACAACAAGGATTAAACCAATGTTAAAATGACATCAAATCCAAGGCCTGGCTGGTCAAACCAACCAACTAGTAAGAGTTGAACGACAGACAGATGGAGGGAAATGGGGGAAGAAAGAAAAAAAATTAAAAATCAAGTCACCCTCAATATCAGGATTCACAGATGCGGGAGACCGAAAGTTACAAAAACATCTCCTCTGAAATAAAAAAAGGCCTTTGCCGTGAAAATGATGTGTAGAATCTATGTACATCATTCTCAGTTCATGTATGCATACAAAAAAATCCACATCACAAGATGCTTGTGTTCAAGTATATTCACCAACTTCATCTCCATGATTTAGCATTCTCATCTTTCCACGTTTTTTTGAAATAAAATGTCCTTCAAAATAAAAAAAACTAAATGCAGAAAACCACATTTTATGTCCTACCAATACATATATACTGTATAAATACATACATAAATATATTTTACATACAACAGCCATAAATTTGAAAAGGGGATATACAGAGTAAAGGGGAGGGAGGTGGTAGTGTGTGTTTTAGCTTGTGTTGTAAATTGGTTTTGTCCCTCTATAATCTTGTCAGTCATATATGCAGGTGTGGTGCCGTGTGTTGGTGTCCGTCCATGCACACGCACACACCCACACCCACACCCCAACCCATGCAAACAATCGTAGATGTAGCCACTTCAGTTGGCCCAATAAGGGGAGCTGCCATAGCTCGACTTGTTGACTTGGCTCTTCTGCTGCAGGCTGCTGGACTGACCACGCTGGCTAGGACCACCCTGAACACAAAAAGAAAAAACATTTTAATGGCATGACACCTCTAAACACTGATCATCCAAAAGTCAGAAACAGTAGTTAGGTCAATACAGGCATTACTTTGTTGCTAAATAAATAAAATGTAAGTTTAATTTCTTGGTTTTCTGCATAAGTTGGTCATGAAATTTGGTCCCCAAGACAGCAAAGCAGCCCCAAAATCACAAATTCCAAAGTTTTCTTTTTAGGCTGTACACAGTGTGTCCTTCCCAAACAATTCTGCTTTTGTTTCATCTATCCACAAGACATTTTCTCAGTAGTATTGTAGACTGTTAAGGTGGTCTCTTTCAAACATGAGGTGTGCTAGAATGCTTTTTTTCCCCTCTGTGGTTTCCTACAGTGGATACCACCTATAAATCAGAATCGGCAGGTCAGATTATTACAATATTTGGAAATTGAAAGAAAATTGCAATCAGTGCATCTCTAAAGAAAATCTAAAGTCTTTCCAACAACTCTTGATAATAGGTTTTCTGGGGTCTCTTTTTTTATGAGGCATGTCTCACGTCAGCTGATGCGGCTTGTAAATAGCAATTTATGCAGAAAACCAGGACACTGAAATAAGTTCACCGTTTTCTTGCAACTGTAACTCACTCAAAGTGCACTCAAACAGTTACCTGTCCATCCTGAGCTAGATGATGGTGCAGCAGCTGTGAGTGTGGTTGCTGGTGAGGCAGGATGTGGAGGAACGGGGCCGGTGCATAGCCTCCAGGTGCTGCTCCAGGGTTCAGAGGACCAGGACCCCCCAGCGCCGATGGCAGACTGAAGGGAGGAGGGGTCCCCGCGTGAAAACCCTGCTTATCAAAAGACTGCAGACAGAAGAAAAACAAATTAGGCTCAACGGCTGCAAGAGATTAACATGGGTGAAATTGGAGAGCAGGAATCGCTCACCTGGGTCTTATTGTAAACACTTCCACTGATGTCTGGGACACCCGAGTTACTGGACGTCACTGATACACCTGACAAAACAAAGACATTAATAAACTTTAATTGTGCGACTTTCAAAAACCAAATTTCGATATTAGAAACTGAGCTTTTTTTCTTACCTTTCCCAGGCCCAGTAGC
This sequence comes from Ctenopoma multispine, assembly GCA_034779795.1. Lineage (NCBI taxonomy): Eukaryota > Metazoa > Chordata > Actinopteri > Anabantiformes > Anabantidae > Ctenopoma > Ctenopoma multispine. The sequence continues at coordinate 7,519,995 of JAUYWH010000022.1, read as the reverse complement.
AGCAGATTTGGCTTGTGCCTGTGAGGAAGAGTTGTAGCCTTTACTGTAGTCCACTCCTGCTGGCCCCGCTGTCAGCTCCTCATACCCTGGACAATAAAACATCAACCTTAGATCCCAAATACAAAGAATTTCTTGTACTAGGAAATCTACACAGTAAGTACTTAATGACTATGACAATAAATAAAAAATATATATTAATATAGACCTAATTGTAAATCTTTATTACTATTAGTAAATTCTGTATTTCTGCACTATATTCTGGATTTATTCTGTTCTTGTGTTTTTTAACCTCTGATGTCATCTTTACTCTGCTGCTGTGATGTGAATTTTTCATTTGGGGGATGAATAAAGTGTTAAATCTTAAAGTTTGCTCACTAACCTGAGCTGAAGGTGTGCTGGCCGTAACCGCTGGGCTGCTGCTGCGTCTGCTGTTGGAAGGGGCTAGCTGTGGGATTTCCTAGGCTAATGCCCATACTGTGCTGCTTGGCTGAGGCTGGTCCCGGGCCCCCTGGAGGAACAAACATGGTGGGGCCATACTGGAAGGCAGCAGCACTGGGTACGGCACCGGGCACTCCAGGATAGTAAGGCAGGCCCGTGTAGCTGTAGCCTGGAGGCAGAAAGGCCTGCTGACTGTTGTGGTGCTGCGGCTGGCCCTGGGGCTGGGGCTGAGCCTGAGGAGGCTGAGGCTGGGCCTGGTTCTGTCCTTGGCTCTGGCCCTGGGGAGGCTGTGGTGCTGCCAGGTTTGTGGAAGGTGCTGGGGAGGTGGAGTCATTCCTGCCAAACTTTGTGACTTCACCTGTCCAACAGGGTAATGTCACGTGAGGACAAACACTAGTTCTTAGGATTTTAGATAAGGTCAGCCAAGAGCACAGGGGTTTTACCTGAGTAAGGATTGTTGGCTAGGTTCCCGTCTCTGCCAGAGAGAGTCGCTGTGGGGCCAGAGAATGCGATTCCATAGTAATCCTGCAAAGAAGGCTAGAGGAAGAGGAGAGAGTAAAGAGAAGACCCACAGAACATACAAACAACCTAAAAAACTAAGTAACCAATATGTTGATTATAATAGTTTGTCTCACCATTGGCAGTCTGGATTGGAGCATGTGGAGGTCCTCGTAGCCATAGATCTGCTACGAAACACAAACAACAGGCATGGTCAGTAAAACAAACAGATCAAAAAATAAATGCCTTCTTCAATTCTTCATTTTTCTGTGACTTTGCTCATCAGTGTTTCACTGACAAAATAAGTGCAATTTAAGGATCAAATACGAAAACTGCTGATCACTGTAAGTCTAGATCCTGAAGAGCTACTTACTGGGTATGCTGGCAGCAGTCCCCCTGGGCCCATGATATACTGGTTGGGCAGTAGAGGAGGCACTCCCTGGGACAGGTTAGGTGGGGCTTTACCTGTTAACAGAAAAAACACACCCATCACATTTCATATACTGATGTGAAGAAACGACTCAAGTCTTGGGTGATTTCACATTCATCCTGATTTCTAGCATTTAGAAATTCATTGCAACTCACAACAACCCATCGCACATTAACAATCCCAGCCCCTGAGACATGTGTACCAGTGGTTGAGGAGAGCATCGGTGCGGTCCTTGGTGCAGAGAGGTTGGACGTGGCAGTAGCTCCATTGGAGCCAAGTCCCAGCCCTGTGCTGGAGACGGCGGTGGCAGCAGAGTGAAGTCCGCTTGTGCCAGTGATGCTGCCGACTGTGCTGCTCATGTTGGGCATGTTGGCCAGGTGGCTGCTGCTGCTGCTACTGTTGCTGCTGTTGTGGGTCGAGTGGAGTGCTGAGACTGAGGGCTGTGATGATGTGTAGCCGCCAGAGGAGGGAGTCAGAGAGCTCACACTGCTGCTGTCAACACTGGTGTACTGAGGACAGAAAGAAGTGGGAGTTAATACTGAATGAGTTTCAATTTCTTTTTTTAGATTTAATCTAGCAATACATGCATGAACTGTGTTTCTGTGCAACAAACATGTAACCTGTCTACACAACTGTCAGACAAGTGATAATTCTACTATATGTTATAGTATTATAATTAAATACTGTTAATTGGATTCCACACACACTTAGCTGTTTGCTTGCAGGCAGGAACTTACAGTGAGAGAGCTGGAACCCAGAGCTGGAACTGAGGAATGACTGCTGACATGGCTGCAATTTGAAACAAGAGTAGAAAGGGATAATCACCAAGTGTATAAATTAATGACTTGTTTTACGTAACACTATTATTTTCCCACATACATAGGACAATTCATTTTGCATTGTCCTATTGAAGAGATTTTTTTTATTAATAGTTTAACATTAAGAATAACAGCAGAGGTCAGATGACGGTCTGCATTCTTAAACACAAGGTAAACCACAAGGTACAGTGACACAGCAGAGAGAGAAAATAAATTAAGTAGGTCCACTGCGTCACCTGCTGAGGGAGTTGAGCTGGCTGGCTGATGGGAGGTCCTGTGCCAGGTTGGAGAGCGTGGTGGAGCTGTGTGCAGGCAGTGCTGTAGATAAGTGGGAGGTAGGTGCTGGGGCACCATTGGAGCTGATGTTCAGAGGAGACTCTGGTTTCGGTGTGGAGGACGACGACGAAGCTGAGAAGAAGAGGCGGGTGTTTTAGAAGCGGCATATCATACAAAAAATGTGAACCCTATTTACAGAATAGAGTGTGTAATGAAAAAACAAATCAGTAGCAGGTATCTTACTGTCTAGAGCAGCAGAGGTCCTGACCCCATTCAGAACATTCTGAAGTTAAAAAAAAAAGTATTTGCATTTTGCATATACCGATAACACATCAAAACCACTACGACATCAATTAATTCAGCATAGGCTTGAATTGACTACAGTATAGCCACCATGTTTGAGAATATCTGTCCTAATCTGGCAACCAGACTTCACAAATATGGCAAAAAGGCTGTCCTTAAACAGATCAAACGTTTCCCCAACATGGGGCTCATTAAACTGAGATGTTTTATACAAAACCCTGGATTTCTGTGTACAGTTATTTATACACAGATTACAGATTTGGACAGAAGGTCAGGGATATCTACTCACCATGACTGGCCCTGTTGTTTCTTTGCTCTGGGAAAAGGCCAGTCGTGTGTGAGAGGACATGGTCCCATCGTAACTTCCCCCTACTGTGGAGAAAGGAGAGGAGGAGGGTACAGAGGACGAGGTGGCCGTAGAGGTTGTCGAAGAAGAAGAGGGAGGATTGGTGGAGCTGGCAGTCCCTAACGATGAGGATGTGAGGCTGGGCAACGCCACCGAGGAGGAGTGATACACTGGCTCTGATGAGGAGAGAGGCAGGGGCAGGGTGACGGAGAGAGGGCTGCCTAGCGAGTCACTGAAAGATAACAGCAAAGAGAGGTGAATAAGTTATGTTTAGTCCAGATGACTAATGGGAAAAATGGTTTAAAAATTATCATTTATTATACGACAAACAGTTTGAGTCATTTATATAAATCCCTTTACAACAAAGCAGCAGAGAGTTATTTTATGAACGTGATGTAACTAATCAGTCAGCAGTGACAGTACCTGAGCGGTTTGGAGTAGAGGCTTGTCTGGCTCTTTGTCCCTGATCCTGGTGCAGGTGGTGCTGGGGCTGGCGTGGACTCCCTGGAGGCTGCACTCACACAATTGTCCACCACTCCAAAGTCTGGCAGTGCTGACTCTGATCCGAAGTCTAGAGCTCCAAACTGGAGGTTTAGACCAGGGATGTCAGCTGAGCCTGGCATTTCCACGGCTGTAGAGGGGATCTGGCATAAAGAAGGAATCATTCAGGGGTATAAGCTCATGTAACTACTAATATTAGGTCGATAACAACACTGGCAATGTCCTGGCCCAATACCCCCAAACCAGATCCCACAAATAGCTGTAATACTGAACATGTATTTTACATGATCTCAATAATGCTGTTTTTAACAAACTAAATAGCGCCACTTTGCGCCCATGCTCATCCATTCCCTACCTTCGATGTAGGAGGTATCCTTCGTTTCTGGCCTTTGAGCTGTGCCCGCTGCTGCTGGGGTGTACTGCTGCCCTGAGGGTCCAGCCCTGCACTGGGGGCAGGAGGTTTAGCACCAGCAGCAGTCATCACTGGGCCTGCCTGTGCTATCATGCTGGTGTGCTGGGGAGCAGGCGAGGCTGAAGCAGGGGGCGCTTGCTGTTGTGATGGAGGACTTTGCTGACGTGCCAGAGGTAATGAGGGACCGGTGTGCCTCTGAACCAGCTGACTCAGCACAAGAGAAGGCTCTGGTTGCAGGCCAAACTCATCTGCAGAGACAGACACACAATAAAACACAGGCACTTATTTGGTATGCTTATGTGCATGTTGCACAGTAACCATTGTCACTTGAAGACTTACGACTAAACTGTGAGGACAGCGAGGTGTTGGACTCCGAAGCCTTCATGTCCCAGCTAGAGGAGGAGAGAGGAGGTACAGGTGCTCCCAGGCCAGGCAGTCGCCCAGCAGAGGTGTTGCTTCCTTGAGTGCTGGCAGGAGGAGCAGCCTGCGATGAGGGCAGTTGACCCAAGCCAGGACCCTTCAACTGTTCCAGTATTTGAGCTCCAGGGCTGGGTTGAAGCCTTTTGGCCTGCCCCAAGTCCCCAAAACCAGTTTCCGCAAATGATGACTGGCACAAATAAGGAGAGTAATCATTAATGTATATTTCTATGAATGAATCTATTCATGTAACACTTGATAAAGTAATATGTATGAGTTTTTACCAGAGCAGCATGTGCATAGCTTGTGCTGCCAGCAGCATTACGGGCTGGGGGCAGCTGCTGTTGATGCTGTGGCGGCTGGTGGTGGTGGGAATTGGTGAAAACCAGACTCTGAGAGGAAGAGGAAGAAGGTGGTTCTCTTCCTCCAACCACAGGCTTCTGCAGCAGGGAGGCGAGGTCCAGACTGTCATGAGAACAATCAGCAAAGACAATTAGAAAATGTTTGCAGGACACCAAAACAAAATGTGTTGATGTAATGTGAAAATAAGTACTGTTACAGCCTGTATTGATTTTCTATTGTGAACACAACGTTGGAGGTTTCAGTTCAATACACAAAATACAAAACACAAATACAAAATAACATAAATACAAAATACTTACAAGAAAATAAAAAAAATCATATAAAATATGTCAATAATTAACATTAAAACATTTCATTGTAAAAAAAAAAATCACTGGTAATTGGGAAATGTAGAGAAACCAGGGAATGTGTACAGTATTACATTATAAATGAGACAGTTGCATACCTTTGCCCAGGTGGAATGTGGTTCTCAGCAGCAGGTGCACATGAGGAGGTGAACACTTTAGTCTCTGAGAGCTGTCGGAACATGGAATGACACGAGACAGAATTAGTTTCAATACGCACCAAAACATTGTCTTGTGACTAACAAGCTTATCAAGCTACTCTAGTGTTTGTCAACTCACACTAACATCTTCACTCCAGTCCTCAGCTGCCCAGTCTTCCAAGGTGTTCCTCCAGGCAACTAGAGGACAACCAAAGGGTCACAAGGTCAAATACAGTGGGACAAGTAGGTAAACAAGATGCAGTACGTCTGGAGCTTATGTCTATTTACATAAAATATAGCTCACACAGTTTTGCGCACCAAGCTCACAGACAAACCTATGAAATTCAAAAGCAACATGCCTACTGGAGCTTACCTGTCCCATCTGTGCTGTTGTTGTTGGCCACCGTGTCCCACACCTCAGTCTGCATTGTCCGTGTACCAGCCTCTGAAGTGTAGTCTGCAGGATTGAAAGTCCTGGTGAAGATTCAAAGACAGCAATACAGAGTTACACAAATATAAAAAGGAATATGAAATCAAATTGTCAGGAGGCGTATGTCACTCTAGCCCAACTGAACTCCTGGTCAAGTCCACCAAGAGCTAATTCTACAGCTGCTTCAGACCTTCCATAACAAAGACCTACCTACTGGACTGTCGTGAGCAATGCTGTCAACCTCATCTAGCAGTGCACAGAAATGGCTGTGGTTTAAGTCTTATGCTATCATTTTAATCACCGTTCTTAACTGACAGAGCAGCATACTACCGCAGGAACTGTAGGTTGCTGGCACCTGGTGAAGAGGCTTTTTATTTTGCTGGTATATGAATTGTGGCTAAAGACTCACAATCATTTAGGTGCAAACCTAAAGCTATGTGAATACAAATTATTTTTCAAATGCATCACTTCCATTCATTCTGAAACTGAAACAAAAACTTCTGTTTTTCCCACCATGAAAAACACTCAGGTGCTATTTCATTTACACCTAAAATCATGTGAAAACCACTGTGAACTGTGTGGAGTGTGAAGTGTATGTGTGTCTGCATTGCTGCCATCATACCCCATGCCCTGGGCTGAGAACCGGTTTCCTGCTGGTGCCCTGCCTCTGCCTCGACCTCCAGATCCTGCACGACATTCACAGAAAGGTCCAAAACATATTCTCCAAGTGCCTGACATACTGACAGTGTTTTAATGTGCCTCATGTTCACCTCTGGCGCCTTTAATCCTCCGACCTCGATCTGAACCTTTATCCACTGGTGTCACCTCTACGCCATTCTCCTCCACACGTGCTATTTGTGTGCAAACACACGTGCACACAAAACACAAACTATTAGTTACAGATTTCATTATTCACACACTATATAATGAATCAGAGTAAGAGACAGACCCTGAGCTGGATGTAAATGAATGTGAGGGATCTGTCTTGACAGCATACCCTGTCGGCTGTGACTGGCCCCTTTGCCCTTGCGGTTGGCAGCTGCACGGCCCTTGCTGGCTTCTCTCTCTCCTTTCTTCTCCCTGTTCTCCTTGTTCTCCTTACTTTCTGATGGTCCCTCCTTCACCAGCGGTTTCTTCTTGCCTACCGTCTCCCATGAGGTCTAAACACACAAATATGAACAGTGACAATGTGCTTCTGTGTGCGAAGCAGGCCGTGCAGTTTTAATTTTCTAAGCTGTAATGCCACTGAAAAAGGGGGAACCCTTTTTGGTGACATTTCAGTTTATTTCATTACAGTTCCCAAAACAAGTTCAAGTGTTCAAGATACTATAGCCAACACTGTGTTTGATCATCTTAAGTAATGAATTATGTAAGATCAACATTAGTAACAAAAGTAAAAGTCTAAAAATGATTCAAGTTATTGGATGATGAATTTTGTGACTTAAATTGATATTAAAGGAATAAATATCTGTCACCTTACTATGATTTATAATACAGACACTTCAAATATTGGCTTGGCAGAGCTATTCGTATAGCATAAAAACACTCTCTCAGTAACTACTCCTTTTGTTCACAATAAGATAAGATAAGATGAGATAAGATAATCCTTTATTAGTCCCACAAGTGGGAAATTTGCATTGTCACGGCAGAAAGTGGACAGTACA